>JAGPOW010001296.1:57126912-57205229 GCA_030014935.1 Caiman crocodilus
GATATGCATCTAGCTGGGGTCATCTAGACCCAGCACTCTTTCCTGCCTATGCAGGGGGTCGGACTCGATGATCTATTGAGGTCCCTTCTGACCCTAACACCTAGGAAGAAGTGACAGGAGGGACCCATTGTTAATCTCACGTCTCTGCTTTTGTATTCTCCTCCCTCAATGATGCCTGATGACTCTTCATCTGTGGCTTTCTGGTTGGTTGTCTCTCTGTGGTCACACATCCACATAGCCTTCTGGGCCTTCTCCTTATTTGGTCTGTTCCTCCAAAACCCGGACTCAGGCCTCCTGCTGCTCTGGGGCCTTGTAGCTGGTGTCACTTATTTTGTGTTATGGGACGGTATGGTACATACTTCCTTGGTTCCCAGGCTCTGTGTCCTTGTTGTGTTAGACAACCTGTCTGCCTTGAAGGCTCTGATCTCATGGTATGGGATGCCCCCTCCTCAATTCTCAGGCTATGCCCATCCATTGGCTTTATTGTGCTAGACAGCTCATCTGTTTTCAGGGTCATGAGAAGCTGTCTGTGCATCTCTCAAGTTCTTTAGAAATCTATTAAACCCCTCCTGCCCATCTTGAACCCTTATACCTATACCTATAAGTCAGTTCCAAAAAAACCAGACCTTCAAATGCCACTTCCAAGCCAACAGGCTTCATCCCTTTCCCCCTTTCCCCAAGCATTTCTGATCCAGTGGCCACTCCAGCTGGCCCTGGACCTGTACCGTGTGCAGCGCAGAACCTGGAGTGGCTGGAATAGGCACCGCATTCACCACAGTCCAGCTGGAGCAGCAGCAGCCACAGTGCACGTGGTGGTTGCCCTGGCCAGACTGTGCCACACATGATGCCTGCGCCAGTTTACGACCTGCGCTGCATGCATGCAGTGCATGCAACTACCACATATGGTGTGGGTCCTGGAATGATTGGAGCAGACATGTGCAATATAGTCCAAGATGGGCATCCACTGTGAGCAGTGCTGCTGCTGCTTCAGCTGGACTGCGCCACATGCACTGCACTTTCTGCTCCCCCAGGTTCCACGCTGCACATAGCGTGGGTCTCAGACCAGCTGGAGTGGCTATCAAATCAAGCATGCTGGGGGTCCATGGGCCAGATCCAGCCTGCAGGCTCCATGTCATGGATGTAGGCCTGCCCCTTGTGGATCTGATCAGACTCAGGGTCAGTACCAAGGGCAGGACAGCAGGGTTCCACAGGCCAGATGTTTGACACTTGCTAAAATCTAGCACATAATAAATAATAGTTCAGTGCAGCTTAGAATTAGTGGAATGGTAGAACTATCTGTATCAGCCTGTGCCAGTGGTACTGGTCCCACTAAAGCTGTTTGTGTGCCTGCTTTGTTGGTTGGTCCCAGCAGGTGTCTTAAGTTATGTTCAAGTTGGTAAAAACTGAATTTTGAAGGCTGGAGGGGAGAAATAATGTATTTTTCATTATCACTATGTTGGATAATGGACAAATATGTATTTTCTATCATTAGGTTTTTTTGAACAGTTGTCTCCTCAGTAGTTTGTTTGTTTGTTTTTCTGCAGGGATTTCTTGAGCATTTTTGAGGTGAGCAAAATACCCAGATCTGAGTAAGACAGGAGTGCTTAATCTATCTGGCCGTGTGGCTTGGATGTGTGGCGTAGAGCTGGTCTGCTGGCTGGATCCCATGTGCGGTTAATTCACAGGTGTATTCTGGTCCACTGCATCCCATCTGCACAGCTGATCCATGGGTGCAGTCCACTGTTTCAGATCCAGCTGCGGAGTGACCCTGCACAGTGGCCTGACCCTGTATGCCAGATCTACCTGTGGCCTGACACTGGAACCCACATAAATAACCGTATCATCCAACTTACGGGACTTCCCGCAGGTCCAGAAACTTGGTGGTGGGGAACTGGTGGCAGTGTTAACTGCTGTCACTCTGAAAGCAATTAATTTTGCCACTGCTCCCCCACCACCAATTTCCCAGGCCTGTAGGGAGCCCCACAGGTTGGATGACACAGCTCTGTGGGCCAGATGCAGCTTGCAGACCATAGGTTGAGCAGCACTGGTTTAAGAAACAAAACCACCAATAACAAATACCCATGTTCTGAGATAGAAACACTCTCTCTCTCTCTCTCTCTCTCTCTCTCTCTCTCTCTCTCTCTCTCTCTCTCTCTCTCTAGGTCCACGTGCTGACTTTCACTGTGCATCTCTTACTGAAAGGCCTTACCAGTAGGCTACATGCTGGCGATCTGGACCCTTGCTTAGACATTCTGATTGAGGTAAACATAGTTTGGTTACAGAAATTGGGATACTTGTCAAGTGCAGATGGAAGGGTCTAGGGGACAGGCACGTGTTTCTATGGGGATGCTTGCAGTTGAGATTTGGTGCATCCCCAAGCCACTAAAGAAGTCTCTGATTATGCTTTCCTATTGAGTCTGGTCTGGTTATTCTGCTGTTCTTACTCATTTCTCCCTGCCATATTTCAAAAGATTTTCAATCAGGAGCTGTTTGGAGACATTGCTGAAGAAAAGGAGGTCAGGGGAATCGTCTCCAAGGTCATGGAGGCTCGGCAAAGCAAGAGTTATGATTCCTACGAAATCCTTGCCAAGTATATAGGGAAAAACCAAGTGACCAAACTCATTCTTCCATTAAAAGAGGTAAGGAAACATAACCAGAGCCTTTGGTAAGATCTCCACTTTGAACATAGTCAACTCCTGCACCATCAGAGGAAGAACCTGATTGCTCCCAGTAGCTAGTGTGCCATAACCACACAGGCCCTACCTTGCATTTCAGTTGTTCTGCTGGAAGTCAGTGTATTCTCAAAAGGCAAAATAAGGAATTAATATATTTATTTATGATAAGGGAATATTTTTCATTTTCTCTCCTGTCTCCACTCCCCTACTTAAACAAAAAAACAAAAAAGGGCATCTTCTTTACAAGTGCTTTCTATCTCTTGTTACATCAGTTTCACTGGAACTGGTAAGAGTCTCTGTCCTGCAAGCTGTTCTATTTGAGTAGGGCCCTGCAGAAGCTTCCTACATCTCCATATTAGTAGAAATGTTCATCCATGTGGAGCCCCAGTAACTTGAGCAGGGTTCTGATCAGGTAAATGCTGTTACCCCACAAAACTCTGGCGGGAGTGGAGTCATGTGCAGTTGTGAGCTCTGGTATTTCACAGTAACATCAGATTCTTGGCAGTGCACAAAGTGAAGTGGTAGAGAGCAGGGAGAAGATGAAGGGACCTCTCTGTACATGGTAGGCATCAGGATCCTACTTGTGCTGCAGTCTTGAGAACTGGGATCATCAGGGAAACAATAGAGAAGAGAGAAACTGCTTTGGCCATCCTTGTAACTCCTAAATACTCCCCACAGAAACAGCTGCGACACAGAGATGTGTTACAGCTTCCTATGACTTCTGTTTGTGACCTGTAGATCTTAGAGAATACCACAAGCCTGAAGATATCCCGCAAGGTGAATGAAACGTTGCGTCGCATTATGGCAGGATTGATTCTGAATCCGGAAATGAATGCAGAATCTGTACTCTTGCTCAGCCATGGCCTGATCAGTGAAAATCTGCCTCTGTTAACTGAAAAGGCAAAGTAAGTTAGAGAAAATGACACAGTTTATAGCTTGGTGTTTATTGGTTTGAGATTCCAAGGTGTCGGGGGTGGGGAGTAATTCCTTGAGATTTTTGCACTTGAAATGACTGTCAGATTTGCCTTCCCTAATATATCAGAGCAAAGGTTGGCAACATACAGCCTGCAAACAGAATCCAGCCTGCAGATTCACTGCATCCAGCTCACAGAGCTGCAGGGCTTTGGCTGTGCCCCTGCCCACACTGGGGCTGAGCAGCAAAGAGCTATAGCAGCTGGAAGCTCATACTGCAGCCCAGGAACAGGGGTGCTGGGAGAAACAATAGCAGCATGGAGGTACACCAGAGCTAGAGAGCCAGAAGTTGCTTCCACATTGCTCTGGCTTATCCACACTTGCTCCCCTACTCAGCCTGGACCTGGTTCAGTTTTGGTCTGACTGGAAATTGGACTTGCACTAGAGCTAGGGACTGGGGAGCTGGGAGAAGCAGCAATGGAGCAGAAACAGCTCCCAGTTGTGTGGCTTTGGTGGGGACACAAAGAAGGCCCCTCCTTCCCTTGCCTTCCTTGCGCTCGCCCACCTCACAGCCCCTGCCACTGAAGCACTGCAAAAGTCACCTGCCCTTTGCCAGACAGGAGCTGGATAGTTCTGGTCCATGTCTTGAAAAAGTTTGCCAGCCTGTGTATTAGAGCTTCCTCCCCATGCTTCTCACAGCCTTACATTTACACTTCACCTTGGCTATAAACAAGTCACATCCATACTCTGAAAGCAGAGCTGTCAAAGCCTGAGAACACCAGTGGTTAGGAGTTGATTGAAACAGATCTTGCTCAGGAGTCTGTATGTCTTAGACACACTTTGCTGTCCTGCTGGGAGCCTTCAGTAAGAGAGAAAATGAACTTTGGGAGGGATGTCTGATTGTGGTGTCTTTACTGCTGCAGTTCTATATTTCACTTCCCTTCTATTTTCCACTGTAGCTACATTTTTCTCAAATATAGTGAAAGGTCAGTTTTTATGTGAGAAGAAGATGTAATAATTATGGAAGAGGTTTGGAAATTGAAGTGTCTTTAAGCTTGTAGAGTTTTAAAAAATAAATTGGCACTAAGGTGGCCCTTTCATAGGAGTTTGAGAATTGACTGATGTGTGAGAAAAGCATAGAAGCAGGACTTTAAGAAAAGCTAACTTATTAGTCCCCAGATAAGTAAAATTGCCAGTCAGGTTTTTTTCATTGAGCCCTTTTTTGGTTGGACTTGCCTGGATTTTCTGCCTGGAGTGCTTACTAGCAGCTGTAGATGGAGAGAAATGCCCTTGCTGCCAGTAGCAAGTCTCTGATGGGGATCAGTGTCTAAATGTAAGTTTTGCTTCATGACAATTTGCAGAACTAAAGCCGCACCTCCTTCAGATCCTCGGCTGCAACCAGAAAGCTGCCTGCTCCTCCCACCTACTCCAAGTCGAGGAGGACAGAAAGCACCTGTTAGCAGCAAAACTAACATGTATATCTTGGTTGACTCAGGACTTCGGGTGAGACTTTTCCCATATGTGAATACTAATATAACTTAATTGACTTTAGTGATGTGCCTTTAAAAAGTTGCAAGGAGCAGTTTGCTTTGTTAAAGGCTTTTCCTGTGGTGCTGCATTATTTTACTGTGTCCTGAAAAAAGTTGTTTTTATTTAGCCCATGTAAGTATTGTAAGCGCTGTCCTTACTACAGTGTGTATTCTCTACACTAGCTGCTGCACATGAGTCTGAAGAGATCCAAAATTAATTCTTCAGAGGAGCGTGTTTTAGAAATGCTGGATCCTTTTGTTCAGCTGCTGATAAACTGCCTGCAGTCCAGGGATGTGAAGGTACACTTCTAAGCTCTGTACTGCCTCTTCTACTGAGCACTGTTTCAGTATCACAGACCTCAGGAGTTCTCCTCACTGTTAAGTGAAAGACCTCTAGTGTTCATACTGTATTTCTTAAATGTTAAGACTGATTATTAGGGGATGATATCTTAAGAGGTTCATAACCTGTGAAATAATGTTATGCCTTTGACTTTCTAATTGAGTCATGGCCAGAAACAAATAGTAAACAGTTCTTATCATGTGGATGCTGTTAGACGTCTCAGCATTCATTTGTATAGAGAGTTTAAGACTGGAAGGGGCCATTTGGTCTACTTTTTTATGTCCATTAAACTTCATGGAGTTACTTATGCATTGAACTCATGTGGCTAAAGCACATCTTCTAGAAATGTGTCCGCTCGTCATTGTAATAAATCAAGAGTTGGAAGATTCACCAGTAGCTTCAGGCATCTGGTATTATCACTGGTTCAAACAGTTTTCCTCACTGTGGAAACAAAAAAGAAAGTTTATCTTTTAAATTTGAATTTATTTTGGCTTTAGTTTGACTTTAGTTTCCAAGTAACTTGGAAGAAAAGAAACTTGCTTTTGCTCTGGTTCTACTTGGCACTGCTGTCCCCACCCTCAGAAGGCTCCTGAGGCTTTTCCTAATCCATTTTCTTGGTTTCTCCTGTCAGCCCCATCAATCCCTGACCTCTATCCCTTTCTTTGCAATGTATCGTAATAATATTGTGGGTTTCCAGTACTAAGCAGGGGTGTACCAAAAAAGGTTTTTTTGAGCTGATACCAGTGGCCAATTATTAATGAGCCATATTGGCTGATTACTGATCTGATTGCTGAGATGCAGCCCAGCAGCTTGGAGAGAGTAGCAACTGTTTGGTAAGTCTGTTGTGGGGGAAGGGAAGGTGTGTGGGGGGCAGATCAAGGCCCCCATGATGGGGGAGAGAGTGGGGCAAGGGCAGGCACTGCCCAGCTGGGGCAGAGCATAGGACAGAGCCACAGCTTGTCTGGGGAGGCGGCTCTTGCTGCTGCATGCACCCCAAGGGGAGGCATGTGCCCCCTGGATCTGTGTGCAGGGCAAGGGTGGGCTGCTACTGCAGACTGCATCAGCTTCTTTCCAGTGGGTGGGCTGGGTGGTAGTGGAGTAGGGAGTAGCAGCACTGGGAGGGGAGCTACACCACCCCAAAATTTGCCATAACCCTCCCCTCCCAGCCCCGGCCTAGCCTTCCCCTCCTGCCAGGAAGAGGCTGGCACAGCCCCAGCCCCCATCCCACCCTTGCCTCATGCACAGATCCAGGGGGCATGTGCTACCGTGCCTCCCCTGAGGAGGCATGCAGTGGCAGGAGCTGCCTACCCCCTGTGCCCCCTGGATGAGCCGCAGCTCTGTCCTGCGCCCTGCCCTCGCTGGGCATTACCTGCCCCAGCCCCACTCCTTCCCTCAGTGCCTCAATCTGTCGCCCCTGCTCTTTTCCCCCACAGACTTACCGGCCAGACGCTGCTCTCCAAGCTGTCGGGCTGCATTTGTGGCTGTGTGCAAGCACACGGTATTTATCAGCAATATTATTGGCCACACCAGACAGATAAAAGCTGATTGCCAGTAATGTCAATTTTCCTTTTATCAGTGCCGATATGATATGGACTGATGTATTGGTGCATCTCTAGTAGTAAGGGATCAATCATCATCCCTTTGAACTACTCTTATATGACGCTAATGGAGAACTCTGTTGACTTTGTATGTGGTGCTTCATAGAAGACCTTACTGTGCAAAGGAGCTGTTCAGTACTTCACATGATCAAGACCCATTGGACAAGTTCCCCTTTTCTTTTTTAACATCAGAGTCAGGAGTGGTTTCCTAGTGAGCAGATCATCCCATTTGTGCTTGATGTTGGAGCTCTCACTAAGTGAGAGCTGTGGTTGCCTTTCTCATGTGGCAGTGCACAGCATAGGCAACAGTTTAACTGTTGGCTTCTACTCATTCATCAGTGTGCTCTCCCAGTGACTACTGTGCTACCAAACAAGGTTCTCCTTCTGCGTAGAGAAAACATTATGTTCAGGAGCGTGGGGTCTGCTTGGACGCTCTGCATTGCAACAAAGGCATCTGATGGACTAGCTGATTTGCAGGAAAACACTAGAAACATGATTTTTCACACAATTTCAAGAGACTAACTTGATGCACCTCAAAGGAACGTGTTTTTCAGAAAGAGTACCTGCCCTCTGAAAAATCAGATCCTTTTTAAGATATCTCAGGGTTGTGTGGTTAAATATCATGAAAGACTGTGAGGTGTTGAGTGATAAGATTGTGGTGATATGGGGAACAGATGGACAGACAGATAAATGCAGCAGATAGTGTCCAAGCTTTTGTAAGGCTGCACCAAGTTGTACTGTCAAATTTATTTTTGTTACTGGTAGTGCCTAGAAGCCCTGGGTCCTAGACCGAATAGACACTGAGCAAACGTTTGCAACCTTCTGGTGGATTACAAATAAACTAAACCACTGCAAATAATATTTCACTGTCTATAAAAGGTCTTGGCTCGCTTATAACCAGAGCCAAGTAGCTTTGTGAGTCAGTGGCTTGCCATTGTGCCTCTGATAACTTTGTCCAGGTCCCTGCTGAGATCTTGGGTGAGAGGGTTAGCATTCTCTTGTGCTCTCCTTGTGGATTGCTGGCATAATCAAAAAATCTAAAATATTAACCCATTCCTCTTCTAGAAAAATAATCTCATGAAGGTTAAGGAACTTTACTGTTGCTGTTTGTTAAGAGGTACTATGTTTTGAGCCAGATGTAGGTGATTGATAGTCAGCGAGAATATTTCCTGGGCTCCAGAAATTACTAGCCACTTACTTGTTGTGGCTGTTGATAGGTCCACTCTCTTCACTGCTGTGCTCTTGCAATTATAGACCAAAAAACACTGCTCTTTAAAGCCTGATAAACCTGTGTTTGGTTCTTTTGCTCCTCCTCCAGGTGATCACTAGTGCGCTGCAGTCTTTTGTGTGGATTTTAAAGTTCCCTTTGCCATCTATTGAAAAGAACCTGGAGCAGCTCACCAAGCAGCTCTTCCTTCTGCTAAAAGACTTTGCCAAGACGGGAGCAGCCAAGGGCCAGAACTTTCATTTGGTTGTGAACTGTTTCAAAGTAAGTTGAACCAAAAAAAGATCACATACTCTTGAGAAATCAAAACTGTACCACAATAGGGCCCTGAGAATTGCAATCCAGTCCTGCAGCTCCAGCTGTTGGGTTAGGATCATAGGGAAGTAAAAAAAAAAAAAAAATCTGTCTGGCTGTTCTTCAGTGGAAACTTTAAGCAATTCTACTGATCACTTGACACCACTGTGTCTCTGTGGTACTGAAGTGTTTACAGAAGCACATTTTCTAGGTACTTATATCTTCCTAGAGTAGCATGTTGTCACCACCATCTCTTTCACTTTTAAGTAAAAAGTGAACTTTCTCACTTTTTAAGTTTGTTTTCCAGTTGAAATGCATAAAAACCTATAGCTGGAATGAGCGTAGGGGAAGAGGAAAATTAATAACTGTTATGGTAGTCATCTTGTGTAATGTCCTTCTGGCAAATGTACTACTAAAAAGCATTGCAGAACTAACATCACCCTAGAACTGAGTTATAAAGTGAATTGTACTGAAGAGAAATGTGGAGGAATTTTTCTCTCAATACAGCCATAAGCCATTATGCATGTGATCAGGCTCATTAAATTGAGGGGTCTGTATTTGTTGCATGTGTAGGCACGTGCATTCAAGCTTCAACCCTGATTAGGTTTTTTGGTTTTAACTTGCTAGCTGTAGACTTAGCAATGATTACTCCTTATGCAACTAAGGCTAGCTGTACACTCCAGAACTATAGTTTATCATATTTTAAAGCACTAGCGGTACAAAATAAATTAGGCTTCCTACAAGGTTACATTTCAGGTTTCAGGAAGAGTATGATTTATTGTGAACTCTATCATGGAATTGAGGTATGAACTGATCTTATGGATTATGCTGGTACATCCACATTACAACATCCAGTTTTAATTTGTAGTCTGTGACTATACTTGTGAGGAATACGAAGAGTAACATAACGGACAAACAGCTACAGGTGTTGCTTGGGTATGCTGAAGAAGACATCTACGATTCCTCACGTCAAGCCACTGCCTTCGGTCTTTTAAAGGTATGCTGTGGAGTGAGTGAGTGGCTTAGATGTTATCAACTATAGAAATAAAAGTGCTTTCCTTTTCCACTTGCTGATAAAATTGGCAAGACTGCCAATCAAGTTCCAGAATGCCTTTGGTCTTGTTAAGGCGCCCTTACAGACTGAAAAGTTTGTTTTACATTTTAGATATTCAGGTTCTCTCTCAGCTGAAGGATGACCACAGAACTAGTGAAATGAGGAAATTACAAGATACTTGGGTAATTGGGAAGGGTTTTAGTCACAGCTTAATATTGTTTTGGGTGGCCATTTTGTTAACATTCACTTCACTGAGTGGCTGACATTTGGGATATGGATTCTTTTGTTAAAGATTCAACATCCTCCGCCCTTTAATGAAGAGGAAGCTCATGCTGACCCATGCATTGGGTCTTCCAGCAAAATCAGACTGGTCTGGGCAAGTTCCCTTCTTGGAAAGGAGGCGAGGAATGCAAAAGCCAGTGTTAGTTTAGCACCAGAGTTTTTGTCCTTCATTTACTGTGCGGTACTTGTCAATATGCCATCAGAATGACAATGACTCCAGTTGTCCTTTCACTGTTTTTAAGGCTATTGTATCCAGGAAGCTGATTGTTCCTGAGATTGATGCTGTCATGCAGAAGGTCGCCAAGCTTGCTGTGACGGGGCAGGGTGAGCCAGTGCGAGTCCAGTGCAGACAGGTTTGTAGAAGGCAGTTCTTTTCCTTAAACTTCACATCCTAGTTGATTCAAACCATGCTAACAGGGTGCATTTTGTGACTCTTGGTACACATGAGTAAGAGCCACAACTCTCCTAATGCTCTGTCTGAACTGAGCTGCCAGGGGAATCTAGGCTTTGCTAGACGAGAGCAGACCTGTGGTCCAGCCTGTCCAGTCTCCTAACTTTATCGAGGATCAGCACAAGATTCCACAGAGGAAGGATTAAAGAGCCCTATGTCTGGCAGGAGTGGGATTATCCACCCCCATGTTGGAGATTACCTGGGTTTCAGGATTGGTTTGAGCCCCAGAGTTTGCGAGAGAGTTCCCTTTGCAGATTCTGTTAGCAATGACTATTACAACTGTGCAAAGCCGTGTTGCTGGAAATGTACAAACCTTTCTAGAATCTTTCTAAAGAATTTATTCTTTTATTTCAGTTGCTGGTAGTGATCATTGAATTTCAGTGCCTAATACTATACTGTTGGAAAAGTGGCTCCTTTTAACAATTTTGAATTTCCAGTCTTTTTAATTTGATTGCATGCTGGGTTCTTTTGTGCTCCCCAGCTACATTCTTTAAACCACTAATTATTTTATCTCCTTTCGAAAGACAGCAACATCAATATTTCCATCTCTGTTATTCCCATTGCTTTGTTTGATCTCTCTCCCTCTTGCATTTATGATAACGTGAACTGTCTGATAAGGAAGAAGATAACGTTCTGCTGAATCAGGATCTTTCAAGCACATGCTTAGCTTGAAGTCCTGGGATGGATTTACCTGCAGGCTTTAAAAACAGTACTGTATGGATTTAAATGCTTTGCTGGATTTACCCGCTTTGCTGAGGAAGAACTTATAGTAGGTGCAGATTGAATTCAAAGCAAACTGGAAGCTCTTGGCAATAGGTAGAAAGGGTCTACATGTGTGTTTGGGAAAAGGGAGTTGCATCTAACAGGGCAGAACTCACCAGCAATCATTGTTGGAGTAACTTGGTTTCAGAGGTAGGGCTAAAAATGAGAAACAAAAGTAGAAAAAAAAATCCTCTTTCCCCTTTCTCGAGTTCCTGGAGCATCAGGCCACAACTAAAAAATCTGCAACATTGGAAAGCAAGTGCCTGGTCTCCTGCATTTAGCTTTCAGGCAGTTAAAATAGTTCCTTAAGAAATAATTTGCAACCAGGCTGACAAGTTGTATGTTTTTATTTGCATAACACCTACAGCAATCTTTGGTGAATCTTCTTCCATGTAAATTTAGACTAATAGCAGGTAGTTTTAACTAGGGAAGAAAGTGCAGCTTTTGACCAGTTTACAGCAGTGGAGGACCAACCTTTTTGGCAGGTGTGCTACAAAGTAGCCCCACTACTCTCCCTGAGTACTACTCTCATCCCTTTCCTCTGCTTTCTGCCCCCTGCTCTGTCCACTGCTGTTTTTTGCACCTGCTGTATCTGCCACTGCTTCCTTCCCCTCCCCAGACAGAGAGGCTGCCTATGCCACTTGTGGCATGATGCCACATTTTGGCCACCCTTGGATTACAAAATGGTTTTCTGTCGCTTCAAATCTGTGTGGCAAGATTAGAGGAGTTTCTAAACCATCTGTTGTGGTACATGCAGATGCGGTGACCTTGATGCAAGAATAACTGGGTGCAGCTTTGTGGCTTATGTTCTGCAGAACCTCATGCTGGATGACTGTGACTGTCCCATCTGGCCTCCAAAATCTGTGATTTTGTTTCCATTCAACAGGAGTGACCCCATTACCCAGCAACTCTCCATCTGCTTATTTCTGTGCTGAAGCTCTGGCCAGGGCTCCATCTGTAGTGTTTCTTTGTGCCAGTCTCCCTACTCTTCTTGGCGCATGTCACCCCCTGTGCACAGAGGTTCAGCCTTGCACTACAAGGTTTTGCTGACTTAACATAGCTATGTCAGTGAGAAGTAAGGAGAAAAAATGCATCCTTAACTGACACAATTAGAAAAACCCTCTGCAGATCTTCAGGAACAACTGATCAGAGAATCATAGAAAATTAAGGTTGAAAGAGACCTCAGGAGGTTATCTAATCCCACTCCCAGCTATACCATCCTGTCCAAGCTTTTGTCTAGCTGGGTCTTAAAAACCTCTGAGGATGGAAATTCCACCACCTTTCTGGGTAACCTGTTCCTGTTTTACTATCCTCCTAGGGAAAAAAGTTCTTCTTAGTATCTAACCTAAATTTCCCTTTCTACAATTTGAGACCATTGTTCCTGGTTCTGTCATCTGCCACCACTGAGAAAAGTCCAGCTCCAGCCTTTTTGGAGCCACCCTTCAGGTAGTTGAAGGCTGCTGTTAAACCCCCTTCGGTCTTCTTTTTTCCAGGCTAATAAAGCCCAGTTCCCTCAGCCTCTCCTTTTAAGTCATGCACCCAAGCCCCCTAACTATTTTCCTGACCATGTCCACAATTTCTGGTAACCCTTCTATATTTTCTTTTCAGATTTACCTGAAATACATTCTTGACTACCCCCTTGCTGACAAGCTGAGGCCTAATCTGGAGTACATACTTGCTCAGCTTAAGTGAGTGTGTAATCATTGTTGTGTGTGCTTTCTAGAAATAATTGATGCTGTAGACCTTTCCTCCTACAGGTATTTTCATTGATTTCAGTGATGCAACTCGCATGTAGCATCTGTTCATAAGAGTAACATCTAGATCAGGGCGGGCAGTTATTTTGGGAAGAGGGCCGCTTACCCAGTTTTGGCAAGCTGACGAGGGCTACTTGGGTAGCCCTGCCCCTTGACAGGTGCCCTACCCCCTGCTCACTATCTCAGGGCCAGCACCAGTGGGGTCCAAAGTGGGGTGCAGGCTGGCAGGGGTCTGTGGAGCTGGGCTGGGCTGCATCAGCAAGGACGGGGGAGCTGGCCCTGCTCCACAGAGCCCCTGCCGGTCGGCTGGGACCTTGTACCCCTTCCGCCCTGCTCTGGGCCCCGCCGGCACTGGCCCCAGGACACTGGTGTGGGCCTTGTGCACCAACTCACTCCTGGTGTCCCTCCAGCCACGCGGTACAGGCGGGAAGCAGCACACAGCCCTGACCCCCTGCTCCACGGCAGGGAGTGAGCTGGTGCTGAGCACAGGGAAAAGCGGCCCCCCCCTGCCCTGTGGCCAGCGCTTCCTGCTGCAGCCACTTGCAGCCTGCATGGGGCTGTCCTAAGCAAGCATAGGCAGGGGCCAAGATGGAGAGGCAGCAGATGTTTGCAACTGGCCCAGGTTCTGGGTCACTGCTGACAGCTACAGAGCCTGGGCTGGGGGGCAGGAGGTTTGGGTGGGGAGTAGGGGCAGCAGGGCTGGGGGGCAAGGGGCACAAGCAGGGCATCCTGCCATGTACCCCCGGCCCTTATTTTATTTTGAACAGGTACAGACAGTCCCAGGTGGGCTGCGAGCAACTGTAGCACAAGGCAGGTGAGGGGCTGTTTTATCCCTCCTGCACTCTGCACCAGCTTGTAACTCACCCACACTGCCAGCCTGGGCCTCATGCCAGCTCCGGGCTTACCTGTCAGGACTGCTCTGTGGCAGCAGCAGCTGTGGCCCCCCCCACTTGCCACGCCAGGCAGTGTTTGCCACCGCCGCCTCTGGGCTGCCCAGCGCACGAGCTCCGTGTGGGCAGCAGCAGGCAGCTCTGCCTGGTGCGGCAAGCAGGGAGGCCACAGCTGCTGCCACCATGGAGCAGCCCCGATGGGTGAGCCCGGAGCCAGTGCAGGGCCCAGGCTGGCAACAGGGAGCGGGTTAAAAGCTGGTGCAGAGTGCGGGGGGGTGGGAAAGCAGCCCCTTGCCTGCCCAGTGCCTGGTGCCCTGTGTTGCAGCTACTCACAGCCCACCTGGGGCTGCCTGTGCCTGCTCAGGACAGCCCCATGGTGTGCAAGTGGCTGCAGCAGGGAGCACCAGCTATGGGGTGGGGGAGAGCCAGCTCCCCCCCTCCCCCACCCTCCCGGCACTCTGCACCAGCTCCTTCCCTGCCCTCCCGCCTGCCTTACCTGAGTTTCTGGCGTGGGGCAGCCAGGGGCTGAGCGGGCCCTGCTGTTGCAGGTGCCCACCAGGCTTCTCCTGGGTCCTACTGCCCCTGGTTCCTGTCATTTTTTAAAAGAACCAGAAACAGAGAAATATTAATTTTCAAAATTTTTTTAGGGGCCCCGTGAGCTGCCGTATTTTGCCCACCCCTGATCTAGATGATCAACTCCTGATTTTCATAATGGAAAAAGAAAAAGGTGCACTATGTGAGAAGGAAATTAAAGGACATCAGTGGCAAATAAACAATACATCCACCAATCTGGTCTCCATTTTTGTACTCTTTTAGAAACAAATGGTGTCTTTAATTGTGTGCTTTTGTTAGTTAACCAACTGATCCGAATAAGATCTAGCTGAATTTGAAGAAGTCTAGGATAGCCAAGGGGAAGCATATATATTTTATGCCTAACCAATGACAGTGGGCTAGGCTGCGACTTCAATCACTACCTTCAACCTAGAGAGAGGCAGAGAGCTATCTGAGGGCCTCCTCTCTGGGCACAATTCCTCTTTCTTCCAGGAGATGCTGATTTGCTCATAAGTCTAGTGCCTGTCTTGTTGTTTCAACTTTGTTGACTATTAAAGTGAGGTGAGACAGTGGAGCCACAGGCCTGCCCATTCCCCCTTCTGCACAAGTATGTGGGTGGGGCACATTAGTGGGCATGCTATTTGCTTATTCCTTCTGCCCACACCTAAGTTCCCAAGTGTCCTGCTTGTACCAACATGTTTGGCATGTGCATTTACCAACATTTTGAGTTTCTCTGTTGTTGTGAATTTCCAGCATATTGTTGAGGTCACTAACCCGCTCCTGCTTGTTAATTTTTTTTCCACAGTTATGATTATGAGACAGGAAGAGAGTCTGCATTGGAGATGATTGCATACCTCTTTGAAATGTTCCCTCAGGTAACCTAGGTCTTAATTACAATCATCAAAAAATATCAGTGCTTTTCAGCTGGACCCAGCAATGTGGTCTGCAGATTGATTAGAACCACATGCATTTGGCAATTCACATTTTCCCAGCTGTGAGGTTTAGTCATTTTTTAAAATAAAATATCATTCCGTGCTCTAGAACCTGTATGGACTTGGAAGTGGTTAGTTAGCAAGAGATGCTAAAAGAGCATAAATGAAACATAGCAGAATGGGAATTTACACACAGGTGCAGCAGAACCTCTGGATAATGGAACAGCAATAGCTTTTTGAAGATTAAGGTGGAAGCTAAAATTTCAACTATTTAAAAGTCTGATTATTGTTTTAATCCTTTTCTTTGGGAATATTATTTTTCAGGAAAGTAAGATAAAACTCAAACTGGCTTGTGTAAAGCTTGGTTTTTTCAGGAATTCCTCTGTAGAATCACCTCCCTCACATTTTGAGAGGCTCTTCATCTCTTAGATGATTTGGCCTATAACCTTCAACCTCACATTGGGTTTTTTTTAGCCATGCTGGAGAGAGGATTTTTAATGGGAAAATCACCCTCCTCCCCCTGTATTTCCATCTATTAGTCATACTTAATGGCTCCTATTTTTACAGTATCTGAGAGCTTCATCATCTTTAATGTATATTGCCTCACACTTCTTTAAGCTGGGGAAGTGCTGATATTTCCATTGCATAGATGGAGAATTATAACCATGGAGGAACTAAGGCCCAGATCATGAAAGGTATTTAGGTGTGAAGCTGATTGAATTCAGTAGGTGCCTATAAAAGTTTTGAGTATCTGGGTATTAGTAACTTGTCCAAGGTTATACAGATAGTCTGTGATAGAACAGTCAAGTCTCTGAAACCCTGGTGTAATGCCCCAAAAACTGGACCAGGATCTGTGTCAGTGTGGGGCAACACTAACATGTTTGAGGGATATCATTGTTTATATGTACTGTAAAGTTAAAGTCTCTTTATTGTCACAATCCTTTCGGAAATCGCTGAGTAGATTGATTGTTTCATGTTTCTTTCTAGGGATTACTACACATATACTGTGGGTTATTTTTCCTTCCTCTTTGTATGATGATGATAAATGATGACTCTGCAAAATGCAAGAAGATGGCAGCCATGGCAGGAAAATGTCTTCTCAGCAAGATAAATTCAACAAAACGAGACCTGATGTTTTCACTAGTTACCACGTGGTTTAACAGTGAGAAGGTATTGCTGCCCTGCACTTACCACATGGGGCTTTTCTTCCTGGGGGATCGGAATTGAAGCAAGTGAGATATGTTTAAGCATGCTAGATTAGGTGCCATGTTCAATATATATTGAGTTGCTAGTGAGGGGGAAGGAGATTGAGGAACATAATTGTCCTAGCAATATAGTTTTTTAAAGTTCTGTTATTAAGTGCAGTCCTCCCTGGCAAGGAAAGAAGGAAGTGATAGAGATGCCTTCTCACAAAAATTAAACAGTGCAAGCAGACATTCGCTGCTGTGGTTAAAGTTACAAATTGGCTTCCTCTAGAGCCACCCTTATCTTTAAATGCTCATAACTTTCTGAAAGGTCACCTTTTTATATAGAACAGGGGTTGTCAACCGGGGGTATGTGTACCCCTGGGGGTACTTGGGATGACCCTAGGGGGTATGCGTGGGCAGATGGGGATGGAGTGCTGCATTGCAGCATCCTGCGCTATTGTGCAGGAGCCGCCCACCTGGTTGGGGGAGGGACGAGAGGAGCTCGCATGCAGTGGCTACTGCTGCTCTGCGTCCAGCTGCTTGCCCCTCCCGTTGCTTGGCTGCCGGGGGTACGCTGCTCCATGTCCGGCTGCCATGGGGGTGTACAATGATGCAAAAAAGTTGAAAACCCCTGGTATAGAACGTTACTGTTTCTTTAGCTTTTGCCCAAAGTTCAAATATTTCTGGGACAGTGTTTGAACAAAAGCCTTAGAGTTGTTTTGATATTAGTAGCTGTCTGATTACAGAACTTTTTAGTTCATTTCTGCTTAGTTTCTCCTTTAGCTAATAGAATGTAGCCATTAAATACTTTGGGGCCTGCAGTTCTGATTTATGTAGTTTCATGGATTGCACTTCTGAGGACTTCAGGATTTGTTCCCATTTAACCAATGCAAACAAAATGTATGTATTTTCACTCTTCCATCTAAACGTTAGACCTTAGAGTTGTAAAAGCTAACCAGGCAAATGGAGCGTCTCTGTGCAGTACCATCAGAATTCAGGAACTCGGAGAATTGTGTAGTTCTCATGTTGAGATTTGACAACCTCAAATATTCAACTTCAGGTTGTGAGTCCAGGTTTTCAGAAGTGACTAATGACGTATCTTAGTTCCCACCTGGAGTTAGCTGTGAGGGAGGTTCATTTTCTGAGGAACTGTTACCTTTTGAGGTATCCTTGTTTGAATAAAACACAAAATAATGAGTGATTTAAAAATGTTGTCTGTTCTACCCTATGCCTTGGACTTTACTGTAGAGTTGCGAGTTTTATATATGAAGAATAGTGACTTTTACAAATTATGATTTTACTGTCGTCCTTTCCATTGGCAGAGTTCACACAGGAGGTTAGCTGCCCAGGCCTGTGGCTTGTTCGTGGAAGCTGAGGGGGTAGAATTTCAAAGACGACTTGGAGTTGTTCTCCCACTGATCGAAAAAGAAATTGACCCTTTGAAATTTGAGGATGTAAGTCATTCTACGAGGAATGCAACTTTGGGGGGAAATAAGGTTTTGCTAAGGGAAAACCCTGGTGTGGGAGAAGAATAAAAGGGAATGAGCAAAGATTACATTTGGGATAGATGGAAATTTTTAATGCTATTTGTTGATCAGCATGCCTGATGAGAAAGACAGGCCATATGCACTGCTTCTTAAAGCAGTGGTTCCCAAACTTTTTGGACTTAAAATATCCCTCCATTGGACTCAAGGTCCCCCCCAAAATTTTGTGAATTGTGATACCCGATTTAGAAGACTAAATAATATATTACATTGCTTACCTCTTCACAGAGGGCTGGGCCCTGCAGGTGAAGGGATCCTTTAGGCAGGGACAAGCCTGAGTCTTCATTTGTCTGCACCCTTCAAAGGATTTGATGGCACTCCAGGGCACCCAGACCCCGGTTGAGAATCACTGTCTTACTTGATAACAACATCAATTTAAAATCACATTTCTGTTTGTAAATGAAACCCCTCATGTGCTCAGTCACAGCTAAGGTTGGGGGCAGCAGGGGTATGTCTGTACAATACAAGACAAGACAATGTTGTGTTTCGGCATACTGCACCAGTACGTCCCATCTCTCAGCAGATCCTATTGGCACATATGTTAAGAAAACTGTCACTTTCTAAACAGCCATTCTGAGTAACCTCATGACTGTTACTATAGCCCTTATCTCTTCATGCATCAACCTCCACTTCAAGTTTGTCACTGTTGCTCATTGTGATATCTGCATTTCCTATTGGATACTTGTTAGAGTAGTGCCTGCATTTGTCCTGAGATAACAAAAAATCATTTGGAAAAGACTGGTAATTGGAAAGATATGAGTGAAGCTATATACTCTTTTGGCTTGTGGACTCATGTTTGATAGCTGTTGGTGGATGGTCAGTCAACTTTGCCTAATCATGCAGCTCTTTCCTACAGAAATTAAAAGAGAAAACATGTATTTAAACAAATGCAAGTTAAGTTATAAGAGTGTAAAACAATGGTGGGAAACAGGCCTTAGTATGACATGACTCAAAATCCATTTATTTAAAAGAGGCTATTGAGTTAATGTCCTTTTAACTGGGGGTCAACAACCCAAAGTTCCTGTGTATGCACGAAGGTCAGAAATATACTACTATTTAGTCAAAACTGTAGAATACATTAAAACATTTGGTTCAGGTCCTTTTGTTCAGTTGCTGAATATCTCTTTAGTGCATGTGATGATTTGGCTTCAAATAACACCACTTCTTTTGATTCCAGTCTGCCTGTGATCACTGTAAAATCTTGGTCACAGGTTATTGGAAACTGCCATGCATTTAATTAATAAGGAAGGGCAAAACTCTGAACAAGATAAGAGAGACCTGGGAAGACATGGGTGATGTGAGATGACTGTAGATGAAGTTGCCATTATGCTGCCATTGTTGATGATACTCAGATCACTACTATGTACTGTGACATACCCCTGATGCTTATGTAGATAAGCAGTCTGACTATTTATATCAGTCAAGCTGAGAGCTGAAGCCTTGATCAAGCTGAGGAGGCAGCTTACTAAAATTCAATTTATGTTGCCTCCCTATAATAACATAAGTGTTTTGCATCTGATACAGATAAATCCTAAGAATTAGGTTTGAATTTAATCATTAGAACTAAGTGATATATTGCCTATAAGTAATAGAGATGACTGATGTAATAATCTTCTACAAAGATGAATGTTTTGCAAAAGAAATATTTTAGTGCAGTTGTTGCCTGTGTACTATATACACTATATACTATAAACCTGTCAGTTTCTTAATATCAATAAGAGGATAATATGAGAGAGTTCAAACAAGAGTCAGATATATGCTGTGAAAATCATCATGTTCAGTCCAGGTTAGTCATTGTAACTGTGTTGATTTACATTTCTTCTTAGATATCTGAAGAGACTGAAGAAAAGGCTGCAGATAGACTGCTGTTCAGTTTTCTTATTTTGATAACAAAGCTAATCAAGGAATGCAACATTATTGAGTTAACCAATCATAATGAGATTTTGAGCAATATCTGGTGTAAGTACAAAAGTAACTGCTACTCTATTAGAAAGATCATTGGGATATCACAAATGTACGAAGTCCCAAATGTGACTGTCCAAGATTGGTCAAATAAGGCTTGCACACTGTCACTGGATCTCCAATTTATGGCAATAATAATAGAAAATGCATAGAAAAGATGCTAATAGAAAAAAGGTTAGATAGTCTGACAAAGCAATATGGCTTCCTGCTCAGGTTGTTGGGAAGTGTTTTGGAAAACTAAAGAGCAAGTGGATTCAAACTGGTAAGTGTTTGGCTCTAATTGCATCCTCTTCAAGCTTTCATTTCTCCTAGAAATATCAGGTTCTCTTGATGAAACAGCCAGTGATATGACCTGATCCAGCACTAGGGCTATTATGGAAGGTCACATAGTACAATTCAAAATAGCATGCCATTTATAGAATTTATAATTTCATAGAATTGATGAGGCCATAAGTGGTGCACTAAGATGTTCAACTTGCTGCTTTGTGTGCAGAAATATATGATTGCTTGTTGGTAGCAGAGGACCTGCATCTGATCTTAATGTACCTTTCAAAAATAACATAGCTGTTAAACTTAAGAGATGACAAAGCTGGAGGTCCTGAAATTATACAGGAAACAGAAGCCCTGTGGGTGGGCAGAGGTCATGCATGCTTTCCTGTAGTTTACATCTGTGCCTGACGAGAGGTATTAATTCTAGCAGTATGAGGACAACTCGCTTTCCATTCTAGGGCAATTATGAGTTTCTTGGCTGAGCCTGTCTGTAAGATTTCCAATTGTGATAGGACTTATAACTTCATAATCTGTCCACTGAAAATGACTGACACCTTTGCAACTCACAAAAAGTTAGTGAACAATAATGAACCATGTGCATCACTTAAGACTACCACAGGTGGTATGTTTGGGAACATGGTGGAGGCTATTAGATGCTTACAGGTTCAGGGCTGGACTGAATGTAGAACCAGCACAGCATACAACAGCCCTGATTAGAATGGGCTGTGGTAATTGCAGTCCCCCTATGTATGTGCACTGTACATGCACTGCATGGCTGAGGTACTTGCTTAGGTTTCCCCTTATACCCAAACAGTTGTATTAGCATTTGTTACAATGACTTTCCTTTTCCCTGTTCCTAAAGGCCATGTCCAGTCCCATTTGCGGTATCCTCACAACTGGGTGTGGCTGACTGCTGCTCAGATTTTTGGTCTGTTGTTTGCTTCTCACAAGCCAGAAAAACTTGTCAGCAAATGGAAAGAGGGAAAGGCAGGAAAGAAGAAAAGTGCCATGTCAGAGCCATCAGCATCCACCTTCCTCACAGATGAGCTGGACAAAAAGGTTGGGATGCTGCCGCTAATGCCTTCTGCTCCCTGCCAGGCCAGTGTCTGGGTGGGGTTTCTGGTGGCAGGAATGCAGATGAGTGGTAACTGCTTGACTGCCTGGCTCCTTTTTACTGTGTAGGTGCTGACCCCCAGTCATTTCACACACCTGAGCAGGCTTCACTCGTAGGCATCAAGGGTGCTTACCCGGATCTGCTCAAAGATCCCAGGGATGTTGTGAAGGACATCTTTGAGCAGGAGTGCTGAGCACTGTCAGAAGTAACTTTTAGCTGGTGCTTGCCTCCTGTTTGCCTTCAGGAAGCGTTCCCTGTAGCACTGAATGGTAAATCCTTGGAGTTATGTGGCACCCTGTGTGATGCCCCCTTTATAAATGCACTGCCTCTTTCTCTCTGCAGATGAAGAAACTTGCCTTGGCATTCTGCCACCAGCTGCAGTCCAAATTTCTGGATCAGTCCCTTGGGGAACAGGTAGGAGTCAGCCCCCCTATGGGCATGCTCCAAGCCTGCGACTTGGGCATAAAGCAGAATGTCCAACCAGTGCCTCAAACCAGTAAAAATTAATTGTGAATGCTGTATTTACCTGTATCCAAAATGACTTTGAATTTAAGACACCCTTCCTCCCCCAGTTAGATTCTATATGTTGACATTTATAAATGTGTTATAATTTTCCAGGTGTAGAATCTAATTACTGGAGGGTTGTTTTAAATGTGTGCCCCCCCCACTGCTACAGCAGTGGAAGGGGGGCAGGTGGGGTTGTGGAGGTTCAGGTAGCCCCCTTGCCCTGTGCCCCCATCTCAACTCCCATATCTTCCCCCTGCAACTAGTCAACCCCCACCACAGTGCTTACACCCCCTGCCACTTGGTCCCCATAGCCTCTGCCCCCTTCCCCAGCCCTTACTGTTAGATGTGGCTCCAGCTTCATTTCCTCCCAAGCACAGAGCATGTGGAATTGCTGTTTCTGCCTAGCCCATGCTGCAGTGTCCTGGGGCAGGCAGGGGCAGAGTTTCCATGTGCTTTGTGCCCTGGGAGTGAATAGAGATGGAGCCACATCTGGCAGTAAGAGGTAGGAGGGAGCAGAGGCTTAAGAGGGCAGGCAGCTGCTGTGACTCTGACTCTGTACCCCACCCCCATACTTGTATCCAAGACAAGGGGCTTTTCCCCCCTGCTGAACGGGGGGAAACTCCTCATCTTGTATTTGAACAAAGACACGATGTTCAAACAAAGTCCAGGGCAGGTTCTGTGTTCTGCTGAGGCTAGCAAATGGCCTTAGGATGTCCCAGAGATGGCTCCTGTCAAATCCTTTCTCTGCTGGGAACTCACTAACTCTGTCAAGCTGCCGGAAGTGGCATTGCTACATCTTTTGCCAGCTACCACCAGGTTCAGAGCCAGAGCAAAGTGAGGCACAATGCAGAGGGGAGACAGTATGTTGGAGTAGGGCTTTGCCATGAAGAGGGGAGACGGTATGTTGGAGTAGGGCTTTGCCATGGCAGGTTCCTGAGAGGCCACTTGCCACTGTCCTGGGTAGCCCTTGCATACAGAGGCAGCAGAATTCTGTCACACCCACCTGTCCCTCCTCTCCCACTTTGCATGCTAGAGAATTGTGGCCTGGCTGTTCCCTTGTGAGCTTACACTTCTGCAGTTGACATGAGCCATATGCATAGTCTGGTGCTAAGATTTCAACTGGAATCTGGTTTGAGACAAAATGTAGTCATTACCCCTTTATTGCCAGTCTCAGTTCATGGTAAGGCAGGGTGTGTGGGGGTTCCCTGGCAGAGGGACTGACAAGAATATCACAGGGAAATCAAGGGCTTTTCTACCACCCCTGTGGTGATGGTCACTATCTAGGGAAATTGCTGGACAGCCTTGGCCTTGGGACATGCTGCAGCCTCTGAAAAGGTGGGGAACTAACTTTGCTATATGCTGCTACCTACCACTTCAGCTGCTTGGCTTTGATGTTATTGTCTTGTCAAAGCCCACTGAAGCTAAGGGAAAGACTTTCTCTGGCAGGCTTTAATTTGGGCCTAAAGTCAGATGTGTGTGCTAAGTGAATCATAGAATAACTCTGTCTTGTGCAATGGTCTGAGTCAGTCACATTCCCTCAAGCTGGATGAACTTTAAAACCTTGCTGGTGAAGCAGACACCCAATTCCTTGATACCTCAAGGTTGGTTTTGGCATCTCAGGGAACTGCTATGACTGACTGGTCTTTTTAACTTTGAAGGTTATAAAGAATTTGCTGTTTGTGGCCAAAGTTCTCTATCTTCTGGCCCCTGACTCAGAGAAGGATGAGGAGGGCAAAGATGAAATGGATTGTGAAACAGGAGCACAGGATGCTTCTGAGGTTGAAGGTGAGGAAGCTCCAGCTCAGGAAAAGGACAGTGAAGAAGCAGAAGAGAAAAGCAGGCCAGCCACACTGTTATGGGTGATGAAAAAGCTCTCACTAATGGCAAAGCGAGAAGCAGCGTACTCCCCTAAAAGCCCTCTAAAGGTAAGTAAGAATTGCATTGTTCCCTCACTCCTTTGACTCAAGATACTATACCGTGAGGAAGACTGTGCATTGTTGCCTTTAACTCCAAGGGAAATAATTAGGGCTGGCTGTTAGGAGGCAGAGAAGTTTGCGGTTGCTGAGAGATGAGAGGTAGGTACTCTTAGGAGGAGTAAGCAAGGTTCTATCTTTGCCCTGTGTCCCCCTGGGCCTTCACTCTGTCTGCATTAGTTTTGAACTTGAGTGAATTGGCTGGCATATTGGCACATACCAGTCTGAACATTCCTTGTTTCTTTAACGTGGGACATGTTTGTAGTGGTTGCATGGCCTGACTCAACCTAGAACACTAATGTAGATGTGTCTCCTGGGGGCTGAAGAATTAAGAGAAGATTAATTGCATCAAGCTGAAGGTGAGGAAGAACTGGCCGTGGGACAGGGAGGAATGGTAATTGATACATGGCAGGCAGGGGAATGTGGAGCTTTCTAATGGAGGAGTTGTACTTGCTGAGGGGGAAAAGATGAGGAAGGTGGATGTGAGAGGGACTGAGCCTTCCAGAGCACAGAACTGAAGAGGAAGCAAGCAAGCACATGCAAGAAAGACCCTGAAAATACATTGCCTTGTCTTCCACTGCCTCTTTGCAGAAGGGCACAGAGTCTGTTAATCCTGTCGTCTTAGGCGATAGGCAGAGCAGGATGTCAGTCAAGTTGTTCTTCAAATGCACAATGGACACGAGTCTCTAGAAACCCAGTACTAGCAGATTTCCCCCTGGACAAAGCAGTTTCCACATGTTTTGTCAATGCATTTAAATGCCCAGCTTGCTTATTTG
Organism: Caiman crocodilus; assembly: GCA_030014935.1. Lineage (NCBI taxonomy): Eukaryota > Metazoa > Chordata > Crocodylia > Alligatoridae > Caiman > Caiman crocodilus. The sequence continues at coordinate 57,151,496 of JAGPOW010001296.1, forward strand.
TGTGCAGCTGACACAGTGCAATTTGCCCCATGTTTATGCCTTGAGCTTTACCTCTCCATTCATGTGACTGTGACCAGAGTGTCAATAGTGAACAGCCTAATGTAACTATAACACATAGCTATGAAGCAGGGGCTGCTCAGCTGAGCAGCAGTAAGACCTGTAAAATGGTTACTCAGCCCTTTCTCCTAACTAGACTATGCAAATTATTTACTAAGTGTCTGAAAGAGACCCATGCTCATCTAGTGTTGAAGTGCATGGAACATCTCTTTGGGGCAATAAAATGAGTGTTTTCCTTCCAGTCTCTGTATCTAGTATGTTTGTTTTCAGAGAACTTGCATCTTTAAGTTCCTTGGAGCAGTAGCAATAGATCTGGGAAAAGACAGGATCAAGTCGTATCTTCCAACAATAATCACACCACTGCACAGAGAGCTGAGCAGCACATATGCTGAGCAAGGTATGCTGTTTCTGTGTTAAGATGACAGATTTCTGCTTTATGCTATTGGGAGAGAGCCCCAACACATACCCTGCCTTGTATCTTGACTTTAGAGACCTGCCATTAGTCAGTGAATTGCAACCAATTAGCATATACCCAACATGTCTCTTAAATCAGGATCACATCATGTTGGCAGGGTGGAAGTGAAGTTGATGATCCAGAAAAAGACAAAGGCAGATATGGAGGAGGGTCTTAAAGGCAAGAGTGTAAAGCTTGACCAGAAGAGGTCAGTATAGTGACTTGCATTGACTGGGATGTACAACACTGGTGGTGGTCAAGGAAGAACAAAACATGGTTGAGGGTAGTGAGCCCTCTCTAATTAAAGTTGCAGTAGTTTCTTTACAAAACTGATTGCATTTTTTAAAGCACTCTGAACTCACAGTCCAAGGGGCAGCATGTCCTGAAAACTGTTCTGCTGCTATAGGGCCTGGCGTAGAGTTATTACAAGTTTGAGGTATTTGGTCAGGGTGCTCCCAAAGCCTCCCCAATGACCTGGTTTTAAAAGTATTTTCTTGACATTTTCCCCAGCTCCTCCAACATGTGGACACTGCTAGATTAAGACATGGGGCCCAGAAGAGGCATATTCAGTGTCTGGGCCTGTATGGCCCATGTCATGCGCACACAGTGCTGGGGCTTGACTAAGATGGCATATTTAGCATATGGAGCTGAGACTAGACAAGTTAGATAGGAAGGAGTAAACCCTACTGACATTTCCTACCTGCCACACACACTGTAGTTAGCTTTGTCTCCTCCCTGAATTCATTCCATCATTTCTGGCCCACTGCATTAGTTGTGGAGTCAATACACCAGTGTCTCTTGAGGTTAGTGTTCTTGAAGAAAATAGTGACTTGCAGTACTGAATTGATCTCAACAGCTATGTTTTATATTGTGGAGAATTAATTGTAGGGACAGTTATCTTTGTTGTGTGCATGTGTTGGTGCAACTGGAATGAAATCACTAACATACCAGCTGGATTTGCTAAGGATGTGTGAGGACTAAGTGGAGTATGTTTTCTGTTTGGTTGATCAGATCCAAGGCTGAAGAATCTTTCACAGGAAATTATAGAACTGCTTAAGAAATTAGTTGGCCTGGAGACCTTTTCGCTTGCCTTTGCTTCTGTGCAGAAACAGGCCAATCAGAAAAGGGCAATCAGGAAAAAACAGAGGGCTTTGCAGGTAAGGTTTTGTTTCCTACTCATTTGCAGCTTAAGAAATAGTTAACAAGCATGAGGAGACAGACTTGGAGAACTGCATTTTTAAAGTAATTTTTTATTCCTTTTTTTACTCAGACTGTAGCAAACCCTGACATAGCTGCCAGGAAGAAGCTGAAGAAACATAAGAATAAAATAGAAGCAAAGAAGAGAAAAATAGAGTTCTTGAGGCCTGGATACAAAGCCAAAAAACCAAGGAGTCATGCACTGAAAGACTTGGCAATGGTAGAATGAAGGCAGTTTTTTTCCCCAACAAGCCTACTCAAGATATCTGGAGTATATATTTAATATGTAGCTTGAGCCTGTAAATCACACCAAGCAAAGTCTCCCAGGTAGCTTCTGTCACCAAGGGAATGCAGTAGTGTATACTCAGGAGGACTTAAATTTCAGTGCTAGGACTCTGGAAATTCCCACACCAAAAACTATTGTTACAGCCAGATAGCAGTAGCTGAACATAATTTCCTCAAACATAACTGATACTACTTTTAAAGATGTATTTATTTGTAATTTTAATGTCTATTGGCATCCATATAATCACCTCAAGTCTTACATAAAGCCATTTATTGAGCTTTCCTCCCTTAAAAAAAAGTGAACTACAACCTGGACTGACTTTTAAATTATTAATGCACAGCAAAGCAAAGGCTTGACTGGACTAAACTATGGAATGGATTTGAGTACAGTTTAATGTACCAATACCATGGGTTTTTCTAATTAAAATGTGCTGTAAGCACACTGGAATTCATATATGTTTGCTTCATTTTGTGTCAAGCAATGTTTAAAGCCCCAGGGCCTAATCTTATTCAGTAGCCTAAGATATGTGAACTCTAAAGCCAGCACCAGGAAATAAAAGGTTAGGGGATTTGTGTCTCTGGTTCAAGGATGTGGAGTACTAAGCAGAGATACCCAAAAAGCTGTGGGGCCAGGCTACAGACAAGCAAAAGTAAGCTACTACTTCTGGCATACAGTATGTTGGAATAAGACTATGAAGTAATCTCTCTGGGTAAGTGAGGGGGAATGCTGATAAGAAAATTAACAAAGACTTGTCTTCTGCTCCTACTATAGTGCTTCTCAGAGGCACTGGTGGATTACACAAAAACTTCAATGGAGGGCATGGACAATTCACCTTTTGGTATGCTTTAAACCAACATTAGCTGTATGTGGCTGTGTAGTTAGAATGCCGTCAAACCTGTTGCTAGTTCTTTGTACGAGGGTGCAGTACTGTTGAGTAGCTGGGGAAAAAGGAAGAAAGTATTTCTACCATTCCCCCAGGCTGAAGTGGTACAAAGAATTGACAGAGATATGGACTAAAACTACTCTGCTCATTTGGGTACCTGTGCCAGATATTCTAGCTATACTTCAAGTACCTGCTATATAACAAATAAGTAATTACGTTAAATGTAGGAAACTCCCTTTATTTTACACAGTTTTCATTCCTAGCCTCAGAACTGATGAAAAGGGATCCTTCAAGTAGAAAACTAACAGCAGTGTATTGGCTATAGTCATAATTAACCTAAAATTTCACAGGCATTGAGGGGGGAAAATATACACAACAGAGAAAGCTAGGCTACCCTAGTGACAGTTCAAGATTTTATTAGTGTTATTACATGAATAAGATAGCCACTAGAATTCAAAACAATAGAAAAACCTCAAGCAAATATTTTCATTTTTCTTCCATACAAATTAACATAAGTACATACCTTTAAAACAAAGGAAAGCAAGACAATGCAGTATATAATGTACACAGACATTCAGTTTGTTCAGTGTATGTTTGCAATTCAAGATAAGTTATCCACTTTTTACAGAAGTCAAATTCAGTCAGTCCTATTTACAATAGCTGTGGCATTAAACTTACTTGACTGCATAAAGAGGGATGTTGGATGTAACTGAATTTTACTGGTCAAAAGTCTGCTTACTGTCGGCTCTTCAAGGTCTCCACCAGCCTGCGGAGAAAAAGTTTGGTTTACTAGTAGCACTTATTCCTGTGCAATTCCAGCCCCTTTTGTATTCAGAAGTCCTTAGCTATTGTGTCTCTTAAATGAAAAGAATCAAAACACTATGGAAGATTTGTTTATTAACACTGAGTCAGCTATTGAAGCTAAGAAACTTTTAAAAATCTTTCTTTCCCATTAAGGGCCTGTGAACAGAACAAGAGTAAGTTTGAAACGAGTTACAAGTTGACAGCATAATGTCAGACCTCTATTTTTCAAATTCAACTCTGGAAAGAAGAGATTGAAGAGATCACAGAATAAAAGGCCTGGCCAGGGACCTCAAGAGATCATCTAGTCCAACTCCTGCCCAAAAGGCAGGAACACCCCTTTGTAAACCATGCTAGACAACCTGCTCTTGAAAATCTTCCAAATATAAGATTTAGCAGCCTCTCTAGGTAGCCTGCTTCAATGCTCAGCCACTCTACTGAGCTTCCTAATATCCAACAAAAATGTCCCCTGCAGCCACAGAGAATAACCTAACCATTATCCTCTTTATAACTATCTTCAGGTGTTTGAAGACTAATCAAGTCTTTTCTTCTCCAAAGTACTTCCAAGTCTTTCAATCTTTCCTTTTAAGTCATGACTCCCAGTTGTCTAGTCACTCATCTTGTCCTCAAGTATATTTGTGTACTTGACAAGTGCCCATTTCCCTTTCAGGAATCCACAGCTTTAGCATTAACAGGAAAGACTTGATCACTAACTTTATTTTGTACAGATACAGCTCCTTACCATTCCATGGCCTCATCAAGGCCAGTGCCTTTGGTTGCAGAAGTCTTGAAGATCTGCCATTTTCGGTCCTTCAAAGCTGGTAGACCAAGCGAGTTTGCCATTTCTGTAGGAGTCATAGCCTGTTCCATGTCCTGCTTGTTTGCAAACACCACTAAAATGGCTTTCTTCAGCTCTTCTTCCTAAAACAAACTCAGCTAAGTCACTGGACTTCCCCCCACCTCTGTGAAGAGGGTTAAACAAACATGCAGTTGGTTTTTAATGCAGCAAATACTTATGTAATGGTTAAGAACTAAAGTGACTAGACTGTTTTTTCAGTTTAATTGATATGCTTTATGAAATCCCTTCAGAAGACAGATTGGGGCTTACAAATTAAGCTACAATTAAAAATTTGATGTAGACCCACTTTACTGCCTACATAACACTGCTTGGATCAGTTTTGTAACTAGAGACTGCTTACAGAATGTTTTGTTTCCCCTATAAATTATAACAAAGTGTACACATGGATTTAAAGATTTACAACAAAAGCTTACCTACTAAAACCCAATTCTGTCATCCTTGCTTGTGAAGTAATGTTCTACTTAAATGCAAGTCTGGCAGTCAGCCCTGACTGGTGAAACATTTTAGTAGCCAGCCATTCTATTAAACAGATTATTATAGTCAAACCTGTTGGTCATTCATAGGCTTGTCAAACCTGGCAACATGGTAAGATGCAAGGAATAGAGAAAAGCATTTAAGTGTGTTGCAGAATATCCACAACCAAAAACTTGACACAGTGCTATATAAGTGAGGAAATTGCAACTTGATTCCAAGAGCAGATATGCACTTGTTGTTTTAGATTACAAATCTCACCTCAAACAATAGCTATTTTTTAAATTATATAAACAGCATCCTTTTTTATTCCTTACCTCCAACATAGCGACAAGTTCCGATTTTGAAATGCCAATTCTGTCTCGATCACAGCTGTCTACTACATAAATGACTGCATCTGTATTTGAGTAGTAACATCGCCAATATGGCCTAATGTGGGGGGAAAAGAAGAGGAGGGTGGGTGTCATTCATGTTTACACCTGAAATTTTATTGATGCTTTGGCCATAACTTGAAAACCCACTTTACCCCAGGATAGGCACAGTTTTCTCCCAGGAAAATGACACTAGGAACAAGTAGTAGCAGAAAGGAAGGAGAAGAACTCTAAAGGGGGAAAGGGCAAAACAACCTGAGCATAATTATTGGGAGAATAAGGTTCTGCCAAAGGAATTTTAGTCATTGAAAGGAGGAAAACATAGCAAATCTCAGTCCACTGTTTCTGACCCTAGCTTTTGCAATGTTTATCAAAAGCCTAGCTGTGTAAAAACATTAACTCTACCATGGATTTTTCTTGTTCAGACAACAGCTGGAACATTTAAGCAGGAAAAAGATGTGGTTTAAGCAACTCTTAAAAACAGACTGGTCACTAACAAGGATCACAGGTAAAGTAATTTCAGAAAAGTTTTCCTCAGGATCAAGAGCAATTTGCAGCCAAGTAAAGCAGTAACCATCTTTAGCAGAGAGGGAGAAAAGAGTGAATCTAACACAGCTGGGTCCTCAAGAGAAAACCTTACTTCCAACTCCTATAGTCTATTAAAAAAAACAAAATAACCAACAACAAAAAACAAGTCTGCAATTAAAAGCAAGCACTACTAGTTTATACTCTCTCAACTTACTGCCTAAAATAATGGGTTATTTAAAGTGATTTAATACAGGTTTCCCTCAAGAACTAGTTTTGAGTATCCACACTTTATCTATATCCCATTTTGGCTATCATGGTACACAGTTGTGAGTAACCAGGGTTTTCCATGGCCTGCCATTTTTCCTATAAGCCTTTTGTCTTGCCAACCACAGAAACATTCAGGAACTTAACTCCAGCAGTTGGCAAGGGAAACCTGTACTTCTCTTTGCATATGGGTTCACTTTCTAGTTGGCTTTCACATCTAAAATAAGGATAGCAGCCTTTAATTCTACTACGTAAAAGACTTTAAAAAGCTTTCTAGACTGCAGTATTTCATACTGATTGGCTGCTTTTGAACAAAAACAGGCTACAAAACCAACTCAGACTGATTTTCAGAAGTGCCAGATACTCTGGAAGCCAAGCATGAATCTCAAGTACTCAACCATCTGAAAAAAATTATCAGGCCCTATGCCATTTCAGTCTTAATAATTTGAATAAGGAAAAGCTAAAGTAATATTTGTTACCTGATACTTGTCTGTCCTCCCAAATCCCAGACTTGAAATTTAAGATTCTTATATGTTACTGTCTCAACATTGAAACCAATTGCTGAAAGAAAGAAAGAGACTATTTTGGTGCTGCTTTTGAGAGAAAACTTTCCAACAGGTTCTAATAAAACAGGTGTTATAATATTTTACTTATCGCATTTGAAGAATCCGATTTAAAAGCCTATGTAATTACTTAAGTATGTGCCTCTTAACAGATTGTAACAGCTTCAAATAAGCATCCAAAGAATATTTCAAGTGAAATCAAAGATGCAGTATTTTAAAAAGAAAAATAAATTCAAAGTTACAAAAAAAGCAATACATGTGCAGGACGTAACTGTAACTAAGACTCAGAGAGCTGCTTTCGCTAAAGGAGTAAGAATAGGCTTATCATACCTCCTTCCCTGCAGTTTGATATAAGGAACAGAGACAGTGTCTCCAGAATTCATTTTTAAAGCTACATTTCACGCCCAGATTTTGCTGAACTACCATTACAACTTAGTCCACATTTATATCTTGTAAATAGGAACTTACTTAAAAAGAAAAAAAACCACAGTAAAATTTAAGCAAGTCTCAACACTTCTTTCAGAGCTTCCACAGCACACAATAGTAACCATATACTTTAATGCAACATTAGGTTCCAAAACCTTGAAACCCTTTGAAACAAGTATAAGGCCAACACAATTCATACATGTGCACATTTCAGAAACAGAAGTTATTTGTAGCAAAACAGGTTGCAGGGGAAAGGGATGGGGGCTTACTCACTGGGAATAGTGGTAACAACTTCTCCAACTTGTAATCTGTAGAGAATTGTTGTCTTTCCTGCCCCATCAAGTCCCAAGATCAAAATTCTCATCTCCCGCGTGCCAAACAAACTGGAAAAGATGGTTGAAAAAAAGCCCCCTAAAAAAAAAGGAAAAAGAGCAGAATCAGATTTCTGTACAGTGTAGAAACAAAACCAGGAAGTCTGACAGCTTTGATACGTCACGCTAAGCAACGGAAAGTACTACTACAATACTAGGGTTTCTCCTTCTGACGGAACTGGATCCAGCTCAAGCTGTTGCTAAGTTAGCTGCCTGGTCAGCCATCCATACCCTTACTGTTTGCCTCCAGCCGTTCCACTTCAGCCAGCTAGATCAGGTTGCAGCAGTCAGTGTTCCTGCTGTAGTTAACATTTACTGCTACTTTATCTTTGAGAGACAAACAACTAATTTCTGGCACTTCTATTTCCCTCTAATTGCATCCATGTTAACTGTACAACAGTTTCCCTGCTAAACTAAAAAGAGTATGGAACAGCATTAATATATTTATTCAAGTCTCCATCCACCTCTAGAAGTGCTCATGTAGATGGAAGCAACCTGGCTGAACAGAGAGGTGACTTACATCTGTGGTTCCCAACCTTTTTAGACTACGGACCAGCATACATACTCAGTATAAAAAAGGGTTGGCTACCGCTCCACAGTATGCTGGTCACTTCTGGACTTCCAGTCTGGCAGCTAACCCTTTGTGACCCAGTACCGAGCTGCAGTCCAGGGGTTGGAAACCTCTGACTTAGGTAGTAAACTTTACCAGACTACATTTCCACTGCAGAGGAAGACAAGCTAGTATGGCCCAGCAGGGGTTCCTTTTGGGCACAAGTTTTTTTAATCTTTAAGGTCAAGCATTAACTAGAAAAACTGTCACCTTAAGTCTTGGAGTAAGTGTTCAAAATTTGGCTTTCTAGAAGATACTACTAGATGGAATTCCCAGATGAAGCTTTATATTAAATGGTTTTACTTAGAGAAGACAACTTGTCAAATCAAAATACCACCTGCCCAATATTTTAGGCTCCAAAAGGGAAATGCTTTCTGGTGAACACTATTATGCTGGTGCAGGAACAAAACAAAACAAAAAAATAGCAAGTCATATTACCTTCAATGCCAGGATTTAATCCTGAAGTACTTTTGAGTGTGTGTGCTATATACAGCTATTTTTAAATGCATCAGGTTATTGCTTCATGACTTTCATTCTCTTTAACTTTCACCCTAACATCTATAAGATGCTTATTTAATAGCAAACTTTGAGTTACCCAAGGCAACTGTGGGCTATTAGATTTCTTTAGGGAGATAAAAAGCTCCAATCCATTTGTTAAGCTAGCTGTTGGAATAAACCCTACTTAAATGGAATCTAACCCAGGCACCATGCCATACTTAGTGGATGCAAGTGATACAGAAGAAAAGAATTCATGGAATTATTAAAAATCCTCCCTGACTAGCAGTTTAAAGACATGTATGGCACAGTAAGACAATAATTCTACATCCCCCATCCCCAAGCATTAACCCCTACAATGTTATAAAAGTTAATGAGAAATCTCAGCTTAGCATCCTACTCTGTCTTCCACTTGATGCTCTGTGGTAGCTGTTGGAGAAAAATGTGAAAGCCCCACAACACTCCCAGCACTCCACTGATAACAGCCCATGTGCAATAAAACTGGGTATGCACTACATTAGCACTGTGATTTGGGATGCCAAATGACCATCACTAAGCACAGTCTGTGTGACTACACCTGGCCTTGCATTAGCACAGCTTTGTCAGGTTAGTTTCTCTGACTGGAACACCACTAGCTGTTGCCACAGCTGGGGGTTTTGATGGGGGTTTCCATTCTGCTGGGACTGAAACCCAGAGGTTCCTAGCTAGAGTCCTAGAGCCAGAGAACTGGGGCTGCAAGGGGCCTCCCATGGTCAAACCCCTCCTGAGGCAGGATCATCCCTATACAAATCCATCATCTTTCTAAACTCTACATAAGACCACCCTCACCCCTGCCCCAGCCCAGACCTAGTAGCCCAACCTGCCCCAGGTAAAGCAGGGCCGCCACAGCAACCAACATCCTGCTTCTGTAACAGGTGAACATACACTCAAGAGAGCCCAGCAGAGGACTAGGCAGAGCAAGGCAAAGACCCCCCACAGCTGTACCAACTGCACCATGGGGTGAATTTCTTCGACCCCCAAATCTGGCAATCAGCTTGACTGCGAGCAGAAGGGCAAGGCCCTCTGGCCAGGACCCCACAGCCCTGGTCCCAGAAGGAGCACCGGCACCCCCCCAGCCTGGGCTACAGCCAAGCCCAGAGCCCCTGAGGCAGCATCTAGACACACAAGTAGCAGAAAGGGGGAGAGCGGGCAAGCAGCAAAGCCCAGAAGTTGGGAAATGTCCCGAGCTGGACACAGACAAGGCTACCACGTGGCCCTGCCGCCTCCCCCGACTCTCCAGCCAGGGACAGGGAGAAGCTTCCCCAGCAGCCAGCACCTCCCCTCAGGTGCACGGATTTGGGTCAGGAAAGAGGGCGTCCCCCGGCCCGCCCCATCCCAGGGCCAGACTGGGCAGCGGATGGGGGCGCGACCCTTGTCTGGGCTCTCCCGGGTCGGGCGGAAGGCGCTAGGGCAGGTCCGGCCGAGCAGGGGCTGGACGGCGCGACCCCGACCCCGACCCCGGCCGCTGCGCGGGGCTTCTACAGAGCGCGGCAGCACAGCCCGCCGCGGAGAGGGCGGAGGAGCCCAGACCGGCACTCACCCATGACGAGCCGTTGCTCCGCGCGACACCAGACCCAGAGGCCGCTGTCTGCTGCTTCCACGTCAAACGCTTCCGCAGCCAGGTGAGCGTAGCGCCCGCCCCTTCCGGCCCCGCCCCTTCCAGCCGCCAGACGTAGCGCGAGTCACTGAGACGGCGAGGGGGGACCGGGGATGTGCGCATGCGCGCTCCGCTCCCCCTCGGCGTTCCCGCCGACTTGCTAGCTGCCGTAATACCAGCGCGAATCTGCGGCCACGGATCAGGTTCCAGATCCGGCTGAGGGGCTCCAAAGAAGGGTGACGACACGAGGGAGGGGTGGGGCATAAAGGAAGTCTGACGGCTCGAGGGAGAGTGACGACACGATGGTAGGGGCGGGGCTTGGTACGTGCGCCGGAGCCAGGGCGGCTGCCGCGTGCCCCTGGGCTGAGGCAGGAGAGCTGCTGGGCCACTTCGTTAGTGAAAACGTTGATACTAAAATGGAAATAGTCATTCTTAGTGATGTCTGCTTATACTTGATGACCTTAATTTCGTAGCAGCAAGAATCCCCTGCAGTAACTAAGTGAGGTGGCTGTTGCAATGAACTTGTTTCAGTGAGTTTTAAGCTAGAGGTAGGGTTCTTGTTCCAAGTGACAAAAAAGCAGGCACCAAAGCAGAATTAACACAAACCCCAGGGCTTTACTGTTTTTTTTAAATTGTGGCTCTCGTCCAAGGTATTTCAGGAAGGGTCAGTGACATCAAGGTTTAACTCATTTCAGAAAATAAAGGAGGCAACATAATAATAATAATGCTAAGTCTTTCTCCCTCCAAGCTATTCCTGGAAATGCTTTAACTAGGACTGGCTGGTAGTGCTGGTACTTTCTGGATGAAAATATTATTATGCATCTGCACAGCTTTTACAACATGTTTTAATAACTGGCTGTGTATATAACAAGATTCCCTAAAAAGCCCTAAAAAGTTTCTAGTCTAAATGATAATTACAGTTCACTTGGTACCATTGTTATCATTTAGACTATTAATTAGCAGTAATAAGAGTAATAGTAGTAATGCTGTAATAGTAATACTAGTGCAATAACAATATTACTGTAATAGTACACTTGAAACTATTTTTAGAATATGAAATAGTAATGATAGTAATAATGCTGTAATACTAGTGTAATAATACTGCTGTACTAGTGCAATGATAATAGAAATAATATGATTCTAAATAATTAGTGTTGTGTTATAATATGAAATAACAAGTAATCCTGATAAATATGCCCATGTTATTAATAAATGTTAATGTGTTGGATGGAAGGTGGCCAGAAGTGAACAGCAAAACAACCTATGTTTTAACAGAGAAAAAGAGCAAAGCAGAAGAATGGTTTCACTTAATGCTTATTTTAACTAACTTAATAGGGTCTGCCACTACATATAAACCTTGGTTAAAATGATGCAGATTATTACAAAATTTGTTATCCAAGTAATAAACTACAGTGTGAAGTTCATCATTCACATTGGGGTAGAAGTGAATAGGTCGTGTCTAAAATTTCCTTGGCATTCAGAGTCCTAGCATAAGTGAGAATTATTGAGTAACCTATTCCAGTGTTTTACTACCCTCCTCATGAGAAGTGTCTTCCTAATATTTAACCTGAACCTCCCTTGCTGCAACTTCACTTTATTGCTCCTTGTTCTCTTATCTGTCAATGATCCAGCTCCATTCTCTTTGGAACCATCTTTCATGCAGTTGAAGCCTGCTATTAAATCCCCCTCCCCCCTTCTTTTCTTCTCTAGACTAAATAAACCCAATTCCTTCAGCCTTTCCTCAGTGCCCCAGGCCCACCATTTTTGTTGCCCCGAAACTGGACACAGTACTCCAGATGTGGACGTACCAGTACCGGAGAGTGGAAGGATCACTTCCCTCGATCTTCTGGCAGTGTTTCTACTAATTCTGTCCAGTATGCCATTAGCCTTTTTCACAAGAGCACAGCTGGCTCATATTCAGCTCATTGTCCATTATAACCCCTAGGTCTTTTTTTTGCAGAGCTGCTGCTTAGCCAATCAGTCCCCAGCCTGTACTGCTACATGGGATTGTTCCATCTTAAGTACAGGACTGTCCACTTGTTCTTGTTGAACCTCATGAGATTTCATTTAGTCCAGTCCTCTAATTTGTTGAGGTTTCTCTGAATCTTAGCCCTACCTTCCAGCGTATCCACTACTCCCAACAGCTTGGTGTCATCTACAAAATTGCTGAGGATGTGCTCCATCCCATCTTCCAGGTCACTGAAGATATTGAATAAAACCAGCCCCAGACCAACCCCTGGGGCACTCCACGTGATCCTGGCTGCCAACTAGACATTGAGCCAGTTTTCTAGCTACCTTACAGACCATTCAACCAACCCATACTTCCTTAATTCCATTAATCTGCTCTAGAAATACTATACAAATACCATCATCATACTGTCCCTGTCCAAAGATGCAGGAAAATGCACTAAGCCAGCAGATTTCCAGAATTGTCATTATACTGTACTGCAGAGGGAAACCTTGCCACTTTTTTTCTAATGAAGGGAGGGACAGGGGAATAAAAGAAAATGTGAATGCAAGGGGGAGATAGAAATGGCTCAAAAATAACTAGAACTTCATTAAATAAACAGTTTATATCTAAGACTACTCTTTCAAAACTAACAACTACAAACTGAAAGACTGGACCAGAAATTCTTATACAAAAAATATTTCTATCAATTCTGCACACGATAATTTGATCCTAAAGTGAATAAGTACAAAGCAATGGAAACTCCAAAGATAGAATCATTTGCAAGTATACACAGTTAGAGACTAAATACTGAAAATGAGGAGGTTCAGTGGCTATGTATACCACAGAATCTACTGATTTACTAGCCTTCTCTATATAAAAGATGATTAGGTGGTCTCTTTCTCTTATGGGTCTCATCTCTCCCTACCAGACAACCTTGCCACCTATATTTCTTTATCCCATATTCCATTCTGTCCCTTATTTGTCTTATATCCCTTGCCTAGCACAGTAGCAATGCAGCCATAAAGGAAGCCTAAGACTCAGGCCAGGCTAAACAAAGTAGTAAGCAAGCAGATATCAAACTTTTCCAGTCACATTTCCTCAGCTTGGGTCAACCACCCTCCCTATATTTCACATTCTTAATATCCAGAATTACAAAAATGAGGGTAAACATGCACCTATATCTGCTAGAAAAAGGAAAAGGCAAGAGGGACCAGAAACAAGATAGCAATTGGGTGGGACAACAGCCTGCCACCTGCCAAGCCATTTTAAGGGCACATATTTTATTCTCACATACCAGACCCAGAAATCCATTTTTCTGAAGAGTTTGTGAACCACAGTGAAGAGATGGCATCACTCAGAACAGCAGAAATGGGGCTTGGCAGTTTTGTTTTTCTTTTAAATTGTCACAGGGATGTGTGTGTAGTGCACAGATACGAAGTTTAAAATGCTCACAGTTTTTTCTTATCTCCAGTGTCTTCAGTAACGAGTATTTTCAGTCCGTTTTTAGTGATCGTGACTCGCTTTTAAAAAATCCTTTATTTTTCTAGTGAGAATGGGTGCAGATAGAAAAGAATACACAAAACTGATCCATTAATGATAAGAAAAAAAGATAACAAAATATTTTTGCCCATTATTTAGAAAACATAGGTGTATAAAATCTGAGGGAGGCAGTGTGTCCTGGTTCACTGCTTGCAGAGGCAGGCAACATGAACAAGTCTGTCAGGTCCTTGATATCCTTAGTAGACCACGGATACGTCTAATAAGTGCTTGAATGAAGGTGTAGCGTGATCGGACTTTAGAGTATAATCCTTCTATGTCAAGGAGCTTTTTCTGGAGAGATTCACCAAAGCTGTTGGTGGCTTCAAGCTGAAGCTAAGGAACGGAAAAGATTTGTTGAAAGTGACAATGTCAAATCCTCTTTTTTTCTAAGGAGTCTTCTTGCCATCCTCAACTACCAATCACCCCAATCCCAAGCTCCTGCACATCTGCTTCAAGCACTCTCCAAGAGGCATGCATTCTTTTTGCCTCCTTTGGTAAACACTAATTACATCCTTCTCTGCTGTATTTCAGTCTAATTCAGGGCTGTGCAATTGGCGGCCTGTGGGCTATGTGCAGCTACCTAAGGGTTAACTTGTGGGCCCCAGGCTCCTACCCAGCCTCCACCTCACTCCCCAACATTACACACCAGCAGCTGGGTTCTTTAGGCTCTCCCCTCCTTCCTCTGGCTTCATATCCTGTTCCTGCTCCTGGGGGTTGGGGCAGCACAGCAAGAAAGGGCCAGGGTGCCAAGCCTGCCTGCACAGTGGGGGACCAGGGAGCCTTGGCTGAATGTACACTGGGGGACAGGGTTGGGCTGCTCACACCAAATGTGAAAGGAAGATGCCCAGCTGTCCACACTGCAGGTGGGTGATGTGGATGGGACAGCAAGGAAGTGCTGTATGTACAGCAGGGAGGAGCCAGGCTGCCTATGCTGTAGGAGGCATGGGCTGTGAGTGGCTGGGAGGGAAGAAGAGCATGCCTGCCCAAAAGAGGTACAAGGGGAGTGCACTACTGGGCTGCACACGCAGTGGGAAAGAGCCAGGGTGGGGGTGCTGTCTGTACAGCAAGTGGCTTTGGTCTGCAGCTCGTGTAGTGTGTGGCCTCCGACTGCCTGAAAGTTGAACAGCCCTGGCTTACTTTATATACAAGAAGGCATCTATGGAAAGATTTTTTTCTTGGGTGAAGCAAAGTAGTTACCATTTTAGGCTCCAAATATGCACATCTGTCCTTTTAATTCAATAATGCAACACATCCTGCTATATATGTACCTACAAGTGTTTGGAGAATAAGGAAAACAGTGTTCTATATCTTAACCTATTAAACTGAAGCCAATAATTTAATAGTTGCAACTTGTTTGCCAAATTTATAAGAAAATAAGGTCATAGCCAATAATACTTCTTGCCAATTATTTAGCTCTCTGTATTTTGTTTGGTATGTTATAGTTTTGGGACATTAATATGGTTACATGTGCAGACTGAAAATGCATGCAAGGTGACTACCTCTGTCAGAAACTTTTGACAGATGTGTGATGTCTTATTTGTCCTAAGATAATAAGGTATTTAACAGCAGGAGATCACAGATCATTCTTAAACTACAGACAGACTGCTGTCCATAATGGCATGACAAATGTATACCTGATGGCTGCTATTTTAAGAAGATTTTATCTGCATCATCTCACCTGATCTATATCATGCTGGCTCACTCGATTCAAACCACTTCTGAAATCCAAATTAGGCTCTGAACTACTAAAGGAATCTTGAAATGCAAAACAACAAATTAAAATTCAACATCCCACACTACCGAGCATCAAACTCTCCAACATGTAGGTGTGAAGGAAGCTTAAAACACCAAATACCAACTCATGGGTGCATCTACATGTACACTTTAATGCATAGTTGCCTATTTTACTGTACATTAAAGTGTCACAAAAAACCATGCTATTACAGTAATGCACAGTAAAGTAGGACACTGTGCATTAAGCTTCACTTTAAAACTATACATATTCGTTACTGTGCGTTAAGGCAGCCTAATGTGCATTTTTTAGTACTTTACAGTGGCAGTAATAAATTTTATGTGCATTAGGAAGAGCACCTTAATATATGTGTAGATGCACCCTGTATGCAACAAACCAGAACAGAGAAGCAATCACAACGGATCTTTCTATCAATGAATTCTCTTTCCAACATTAAATGTAGTAACTTCGAGTAGCTGATTGCTGTGGCTCAGGGATCAGCAACCCCCAGCACACATGCCAGAGCATAGCATGTGAGGTCATTTTCCTTGGCATGCCACAACCAGCTTGGACTCTGAGCAGCTGCCACTGGCTAGAGCCCAGACTGCTTGCAGCAGGTGGCCGGAAGGCTGTATGCACATGGCAGGAAGTGGCCAGAGCAGCACAACCCCGGCCCCTCTTCTGCCATCTGCCTGGAAGCACACATACAGCTGCCACCATCAATAAGTATTGGCCCCTCATGGCTCCTTCACCTCCGACATGCCAAGATGAGGTGTGGGTAAAAAATTGGGGTGTTTTGGGCACTTTGGACAAAAACTCTGCAAGCCATTGCTGTGGCTTTTATTCCAAAAGCGTGCTTCTCCACTCAGTTGCAGCTCGTTAAACATCTCCACATAGCTGATGACTTCTGACAAAGGACACAGCAAACCGCCTTAATTCTTCAGCAGTCCTGACCAACCAGTTCCTTGCTACTTCATAAAGCCCCATTTTGCATGGAGGTAAAGGAACATCATTTACTTTTCACTATATACACAGGCCTGTGCAAATAGGGAAGTATTTGATTCAGATTTAGCCAATTTGGAGGACAGTGATTCAAATCACTGTCCCCATTCGATTCAGTTGAATCAGATTCGGTACTGATTCAGATTGGCCAGGGAAAGGCAGGCAGAGCTGGGCAGCTGCAGGTTCTCCCATGGCTCTTCTGGCTGTGCCTGCCTCTCCCTGGGCAAGGAGAAGCCCCTATGCCTGCCCTGTCTGGCCCCAGCCTCCTGGCACTTTTTTATATAAAGCCCTGCAGTCACTGGTTCTGGCAGCGGGGATCCCCCCCTGCCTGGTACCCACTGCCCTATGGCTTAGGTGCAGCGTGGCTCAGCAGGGCACTGCATGCTGTGTAGGAGCTGGGGTCACTGAGGCTGAGCGGTGCCAGGCTCCAGCTGACAGGTGCAGCCACCCCAGCTCCCAGACAGCGCATGATGCCCTGCCATGCTGTGACAACCACTGCGCAGGTGCCAGGCAGGGGGTGGGGGGGGCGGGCGCGGCAGCAAATCTCACTTCCCTCCACTGCACAGGGAAGCTCTACTATGAGCCCTCAGAGGCCCTGATCACTGCTACTACAGCCGGTGAGTGCAGGGTTGTGTTTTTTTGAGGGTTGTTTTGTTTGTTTTTTTTAAAGTGCCAGGAGGCTGGGGCCAGGTGGAGGATAGGGTCAGGCAGGGCAGCCATGGGGGCTTCTCCCGTGGCTCCCCCCACCTGGGGAGAGGCAGGTACAACCAGAGAAGCCATGAGAGAACTTGCAGCCACCCAGCTATGCCTGCCTCTTTCCAGCCGATCCGAATCTCCAAATCTCTCCAAATTGATTTGGAGGCTTCAGATTTTTAAATGGGTCTCCCAATTCAAGTCAGATTTGGAGATTCATCTGCCAAACCTCCTCCAAATCGAATCAGTGACAAAGCTTCACGCAGCCCTAATATACACCTGAATCCTTCAGCTTTAGTTAAGAAATAGAAGCAGGACTAGTTTCAACTATTCTCTTTCAACAAGCTCACTTTTTACTTCTGAAACACAATCCTAATGCTGCAATATTTAGGTTCCAATTACTGCAGAGAGATATTTTAGTAAATCCAAATACAAAATCAAAAATATTACTATTCAGCATAACACAACTGTTTTAGAATGTTAGTGTTAAGACTCTCAGTGTTACCCAGATGTTTTAAAATCTGACTTACAACCTAATACAAAGGCATCTTGAAATTTCAAAAATATTACCTTGTAGTCTTCTGCTCTTAAATGAAGACCTGGAGGATAGCAGTGAATCTTGGGAATCAGCAGGTGTGCAGTGCAACAGATAGTACTCCAGGTGACGCCAAAGAATAAAGAGACACGTTTCTATTATATCTGTTAGAAATGTTTAGTGAAGGAGACTACAGTTCATTCATGCTACTTTTAGGCTGCAGACCAAATACTAGAAGTTTCAGAAGAAAACCCTAAGCTGCAGTTAAGAGGCTGCTTAACTTTTTGTGTGGGAGCAGTGATTTCAAATGAAACTATGATGTGGAAAGTATTTTCAAACTGTTTACAACAGTAGGGACTAGAATGATTCTTGTAGGTAATCCACATTATCAGTGTCCTCCAATGTTTTCCACACCATTAGTTATTGCTACTGCATAGACTATTTATGCTCAGTGGACTCATACTCTAGATTCCAAGATTTTTATTGCTGGAATTGTAAATACACAATATCAAAATGGAGGAAAAACCATTTGTTGTTGACTTTTATGGAGGAAAGAGCATGCTATCACTGACCTTATTTTAGAATTTTTCCATAAACAGAAAACAAGTGTATAAAACCTGAAATTAGAGATAGAAGTCCCTTTTATAAGTTGATTTGATTAGCAGGATCTCAAACTTTCTTTTCTAGGATAGATATTATTTAAACTTAAGGAATGCCTGGGAAAAGAAACAAATTACTACCATTTCCCATCAAACGTGTTCTGCTTTACTCAAGTGTCGTCCTTCAAAGTTGTCCAAATTCCAAAAGGATACAGGAGCAGAGAGAAAGCAACTTGGCCCGATTGTTTATCAACTTCACTAAACGCCGTCTTGCCAAAACGTATTTTTGAGCAGTAGAGATTTTGTCCACCCCAGCTGGCATCACTGACTGACACAACTATGGCAAGAGAGAAAGATAAATACACGCAAACGATTCAACACTGAGTAGCAAACCGGCAACAGATTATGAAAGTCAGGAAAACACTTGTAACATCCTTTTAATCCTTTATTTCTTGAGGAAGAAGCTCTTTTCCTTCATTCCCCCAAAACCCTGCTTCAGTCACTGGAAACCCCAGAAACCAAGTGCCATTCCAATTACTCTCTGAGCAAATGCAAAAATTTCTTAGTCCATCTCATCAGCATAAGTCATTCTGCATAGGTATCCCTACCCATCCTGTAATCTGCTCATCTGTGCAAAGATGGATGGGAAAGTTGTACCCGTTCAACCTCTACAAATCATTTCTGCTGGCTAGTCAGGAGATGCAAATGAGGACCAGTCTCCTAGGGGCTGAACTAGCTTTTGAGGATGCCAATGAATTACATTTCCAATACAACTCACAGTACATCTCCATTCAGTACCTCCACAAAACTGAACTCAATACTTTTTGGATCCCAAATTAATTACCACCTTTGAGAATAGTTAGTTCACCCTTCATCTGTGCTTGTATACTCTACAACCTCCATTTGAATATAAAAGAGAAATAAGGATACAGATATCAGTTCAATACTTATCTAACGTATTTTCAAACCTAAAGAACCAGCAGAACCTGTTACCTCTTTTATTTCATCAGGTGGGAGCTGTTCCACGTTCTGTAGTTTGTTAACACTCTGACGATGGCTGTCATAATAACTGAAGAAATCATTAGCACTCTGTTTCAGCAGGAAGACAATAATGCCCAGCCCTGGTAGGCGCCAATACGGGATCACTGGTGTTTGCGTATCTAGAAGAAGTAAGCAAATTAGAAACAACTTCTCAAAAGCCACCCAGAAATACACTTATCTTCTCTCATTTGTCAGCAGCTTTGTCAAGGGTATGTATGCACCAGTAAATGCATCTTGGATTTGTTGCTTATAGTTCTTCCAGCTGAGATTTCTATGACTGCATCTCTTGCTGACGTACAAAAAGCCAACTTAACAGCATTCATTTCTCTATGTTTCCTTTTGTGATGAAACACTTTTATTTCTGCTGTTGTGCAGGGATCACACCCATTCTTTCTCCCTGCTAACCGGTGGCAGGAAAAAAAAACCCAAGCACTTTACATTCTACTGCTGTACATAAGGAAATTAGAACTGTAATGCACAGCATTATTTCAAACCACAATAGGAGCCCTACAGGTATGCTTTAATCACAGAAAATGCTTTCCTTCCTTTGAGCAGCAGCTGAGGGTTATTAAAAATGAAAATGCATGAGGTTATATCTACACTACAATCCAAAAGTGTGATTGCAGCTTCTGTAGACATATTTAAGCTAGCCATACATTAGCTACCTCCAATCCTAACAGCAGTGTAGCCATAGCAACACAGCATTCAGCGTGGGCTAAGAGACCTACCTAGGAACCTGGTAAATATGTGGTCAGCTAGCTTACACTAATCTGTGCAGAGTCTGCCAGTCAGCCTTTTATCCCCTCAAGCTTTCCAGCACAGGTTCTGTCAACAAGCATTTTTTTCATCGTGCCAATTCAGTCACAATGTCACAAAAGCGACATCTGTATACTAGCAGTAATTCAACATCTTTCAAAAGTGATGCTCCAGAGGGGAAAGGAGATTTCTTAGAAACCTTGTTCTAACTCCAACTATAGACTAAACCAAAGAAAATAAGAGCAGCTGCTTATAATGACAGCTAAGAGTAAATCTACACTTTAGTACAATGCAGAGATCCCCAAGCTAGGTCTAAATAAGGGAACTCAGGTACCAAAAGCAATAAAGCTACATTTGCAATGCTAAGCCCAGGGTAATTAACCTTGCTGAGAACCAGGATATATTAAGCACGGCACTCTGCCTAGGCTAACACAGTTATACTACTTCCAGTATTGAACTAGCTAGCCAAGAGCTACTTGGAGATCCATATGCAGTACTATATTATGTTGGATAGATATTCCCTTAAAGAAAAGAAAATACTTTTTCCTCCTAACAGAGTTACAAACTATTTATTACCAGAATAAAATTAATTCATGCTCCTGGGGTTGGAGGTGCAACCTTCAACAAAACTAGGTGCCAGCTGCTTTGAAAAACTATTATCTGACTTCACTGAAAAAATTAACTGATTTGAGAGACAAGGTTCTTTGGGTAAATCTGATATCTTTTGTTAGACCAACTCAAATAGTTGGAAAAATTCTTTGCAAGCTTTCAGGCACAAAAACCCTTTGTCAGGCTGAGGAAGCATCTGCAGATGGTCTATGCTCTTCCAGGAACCTTGTCTGCCTATTTCCTTAGACTAACACAGCTACAACCCTGAAACATGAACCAATTTGAGATGCTTTCTCCAACAACATTAATCTCCTGTACCTGTATAGGTTAACCAACAGGTCACCTGCATCCTCAGAATTCAGCAACTATCCACTCATCAGCAACTACTATCCATCTCTACTCTTCATGGTTTGGGAGATAAGAATGGTACTAGTTGCCCATGATTAACTGAGACAGCCAACACCTTTCAGTGAGGGCATCTTCTTTTCCTCTTGAAGTGTACAACTTTCTAGCGAACACTGAAGCAACTCCCTCTGAATACATCTGTTGTCAGCTACAGCCCTGTGTCACTCCTTCCACTTCTGAGCACACTTGTAAAGAAACCAGTGAAAGACCAGCTAACTATATGCGCATATAATCCAAGCTGGTATTCTAAACCCAACAGAAGTGCCATTCTGACACTGGCAGATAGTCTTCTGTTACTAGGCAGAAGACAGACATCCATCCTCACCCTTTTACAGCTCCCTGATGCATCTGGTACTGTGACCATGAAATATTGTTTTCTTGCTGGGAGAAATGCCAGGGATCCACGGCAACACTCTACAATGATCAGAGTCCTTCCTGATGGACAACACGCTCTATATAATATGATAAGATACTACAACTCCAGCACTAGACTCCTAATTTGCAGTCCTACAAGGATTGAGTCTTACAAGTCCTTTTCAACATCCACATGCAGCCACAAAATAAACCATCCAGACAAGGCTCAAATACTAGCCATATTGAAACAACTCACAGCCCCTACCTCCCACTTTCACACACAGAAGAAAACAATTATCACCAGTATGGCCCAATTTTCACATCAGAAGCTGAAGCTAAAACTCAGAGAAGACAGATGATACTCATGAGAAGGGAGCACTTTGAATTCTCACTCAGAGTACAGTCTCTTTGGTGGAAGCTGTACACTCACAGTGCACCCTCAGTCCATAGCTTAGAAATATTCCTGGACTCCTTGTTGAGGCTAAGCTGTCACACAACAGTGTCCCACAGTAATACTTTCAGTCATCTCTGGTTGGCTAAAGGACTCTGCCACATCCTGGCAAATGATAATCTGGCCTTGCTTATTCATACTTTCTTCACATATAGCTGGACTGGAGAAGTGATATGCATGAGCGTGATGGTTTCAGAAAGTCCAAATAGCACAGAACTCAGAAATTCTCCTCAGCAACACAGGCTATTACAGTAGTATCAAGCCTGTCCTCTGCTGTCTGTCCTGCTTTCATAGAAGGGCAATTCAAGTTCAAGATCTCAGTTCTTATTTTTAAGGCACTGCCTAGCCTTGGTATAGGGCAGGGGTGGACAAAATATGACCCACAGGCCAGATCTGGCCCGTGGAGGGATTTTGTCCAGCCTACAGCACATCCCTCTGTCCTGTCTGTCCCAAGCGCAGTCCAGCCCATGGTGTGTCCTGTCTCCCCTGGGCACACAGTGGGGCTGGGATGGTTCAGCAGCTGGACTCCATTTCCTAGCAGCCCTAGCCCCATGGAGACCAGCCAGGACCTGGGCAGGCAGGACCCAAGTCCCAGGCTGAGCACATGGCCCTGGTCCCAACCCCAGCTTCAGCTCATCCCGCACAGGAGGTTGGAGTTCATGCAATGCCTGCTCTGGACCTGGTTGCCCAAACCACAATAAACAATAGTAGTGGTAGCGGCCAGGCAGAAGCTGCTGCTGGGTGTCAGGCAAAAGTGGGACTCGGCAGCGGGTGTAGCCACCCCCCATCACCACTGCTGGATCTCTCTCGCTGCAGCTGCCCGAATCCTGTGCTGACAATGCTCTAAGGCTCATCCCTGCTGCCACCATGGGGACCTGGGGCAACCCGAAGACAGTGCTGCTGGCAGCAACAGCAGCAGGGAGGAGCCAAAGAGCAGCCCTGATGAAGGTTCCAGGTAGCCACAGCAAGAAGGGCCCCAAGACCAAATAATTGCCCATCCCTGATCTAAAGATTAGACCAAGATCATCTATCCAAAAGATCACCTTATGGTCCGTGAAAAAAAACTTCCTTTGGAACAACATAAGGAAGTAAACCGTCACAAGCCTCACCACTTTCCACTACAAATAAAGATGCAGTTCTTTGACACTGCTTCTTGAACATAAATATATTTTTAAATGTATTTATTTGAAAAACAAACTAAGCCCAACAAAAAATAACTCCTTCTAAAATAAGATGTTCCATTGCTAACGTTTCTTTCCACAGAAGGAGAGAAAGCAAACATAGAGGTTAGTTATGTTACTTAATGAATTCCTAGAAGGCACTTAAATATTACAGCAGTAAATATGCTAGGAGAATCCTATGTAACAAGGGTTTTCAATCTTTTTTAACTAGTGTACTCCTTCTGATGGTGGCAGCTGAATGCAGGGCGAGGAGGGGGTGGTATCTGCACACAGCCACTGCCCCATGCCACTGCACCCTCCTTTTCCATGGCCAGTGGCACATGCACTTCCGTGGGCTGCTGACAGGTCGTGTGCCCAGCTAATCATGTGCTGCCTGTCAGCAGCCGATGGAGCTGCACATGTGACTGGCTGTGGGAAAGTGGTGCGCGGCAGCGATGAAGCAAGCGTAGCAAAACCCCCAGTTTCTTTCTTTCTTTCTTTCTTTCTTTCTTTCTTTCTTTATTTTAACATGCATTCCCTCCCCTTCCCCAATCATTTCTGACTTTGTCTCCCTCACTTTTCCCTATAAATAAGTATAAGTGAGCTCAAACTTCAGATAAGCTTTGAACATTTTTACTTTGGTAGCAAGTTTTTGGGTTTGGATATCCCTTGTTTTATATTGTATAATTATTAGGTTTGTATTAATTGTTACTGTTGTATATTGTATTATTATCATTTGCATATTATCGTATGAATTTTTCATTATTTTCATATATTTTTCATCATATTTCATCTTTCATTATTATCATTTTCATTTGATTTTTTTTTGTTTCATATGAATAGTGTATGGTTTAGGCCTGTGTTTTTAAGTGAACCAAAGTCAAGTCAAGCCTCCATCTTCTGTCCTCTGCCTGGGCATCCCATGTTGCAATAGTATGATTCATTGTACCCCTTCCATGTAAATTAGTTCCCTGATGAATGGGAATGATTGAGAATCACTGAAATACAATGGTAGCAGGCCTCTATTGAATGGCCTGTAACGAGCAGGCCATCACCTCACATTGATTCACCTAGAAACCACAGACAGTCACCCAGGAACAGAGACAAGACCAGCATTTGAAAAACAAAAGACCCTGCAGAACCAGCAACTCTATCATTGTACCCCACCATTACAGACACTCAAAACTGCATATCCTCGCATGGAGCACACATGCTCAGTACATCAGGGGCTGACCCTTGCCTGGGCATGGCTCCTGTCACTAGAGTCACACACAGTCTTCCCCTATAAAAAAGGGGCAGTGAAAACAGACCCAGTGAGAACACCATTTCCATCCAGACCAGACCAACTTCACACCATCTATTCATACTGTATTAAGATGAGATAATGTGCAATAAAGATATATATAGATATATATATAAAAAAAAAAACATTCACCCCAGAGGCCCTGTTGGTGACCCCCTCTGGACAACACCGAGCTGAAGGAGACCCCGACTGGCCATCAAGGATCAACTTCAAGCCTGGGATAGGTAGATATTACCTGCACACCTCCTCCTCCAATTTGGACTCTGTCTCTCTCCTCCTGGACTTCAGCCCCTGCACCAAGCCTCTCTAACCCCTGCTGCCAGTGTGTGTGTGTGGGTGGGGATGGTACAAGGGAACCAATTTGGCAGTGTCACTATCTCCCCTGTTCAATAAAACCACTGTCATTTGCAACCCTGAGCTGGGTCATGTTTTACTGAATCCCAGTCTTAAATTCCAGCCTCATTCTCTCTCCACTAGTTTCCCCATCTCCTCTCAATTCCTGTTGCCTTTTCCCTGTGACTTTCTGCTGCCTCTGTCTCTTCTGCTGCTCTTCCTGTAATTTTCTACTGTCCCCCTGCGTCACACGCTCCTACTGCCTTTTCCCTGTGACTTTCTGCTGCATTTCTGTTTTCCTGCTGCTCCATCTGTGATTTTCTGCTGTCCATCTCTCTGTTTTCAGGCTTCCCCCCCCTGCAGCTTCCCAGACTTCTCTAGCTGCCCCGGAGCCATC
This sequence comes from Caiman crocodilus, assembly GCA_030014935.1. Lineage (NCBI taxonomy): Eukaryota > Metazoa > Chordata > Crocodylia > Alligatoridae > Caiman > Caiman crocodilus. The sequence continues at coordinate 57,176,628 of JAGPOW010001296.1, forward strand.
CTCTGGCTCCCCCACATCCAGAGCCTCTCTTTAACACCCACACTTTCCCTTAGTCCCATTTTTCCCTCTCCCCATCTACCTTTTCAGCTTCCCCCTAACTCTGGCTCCAGACCCACCTCTGAGCCAGCATACTTCCCTGTTCTGCAGGCTCTGGGTTATCTCTCAATCAATTAAGATCAATTAACCTAAAGTTACCCCAGAGCCTCAATTCTTTGGCCCAGGCCCCTGTAGGCTACAGGTTCTAATCCCGGTCCTGGTAACTTTAACTCCTTACACTTCTACTTTCTTAACCTTTCCCCAGGTCCCAGTACACCAAGCATTTACATACATACACATCACAACACCCAACTTAGGAACTCACCTATGTGTATATGTAGGTGGGTGATGTGTGTGCGTGAATTAGTGAATACACATATATACACACATATATAGATATCATTGTGTGTGTGGTATATGAATTAGTAATCCACGTATGTGTATTGGACGTGCAGGTGTTGGTAACTGATTCTGTCTAAATCTGGTGTGTGTGTAGCGTGTATGGGCTTAAACTGGTAAAAGGGGTGCATGAACCTAGACTAATTATTTAGAACGCGTGTGTATCTGAGCTGCTAGTGTGAGTGTATATGTCTAGTACGGGTGTATGCACCTAGTGAGAGTGTGTGCACTTAACTGATTTTTATGTGTGCATGTGCAATTGTACACTACACCCTCCTGTCTAACAGCACAATATTGAGATCCTGAGCATTGGCCTGACCCCTCAAAGCAACATGAGGTGGTGGGTGGCAGCAGTATCTGCCACTGTATGCAAGGTTCCCTCCTCCCCTGCATCCTGCCAGTGGGGCAACACCTGTGCAGCCTGCAGAGGAGCATTGCTGCCCTTGCCCTCCGGTCCTGCTCCTGGGAGGCGGTGGCAGGGGGTGGTGGATGGCAGCAGTGGCTGCCACGTGCGAGTCTCCCCACCCCACATCCATCCACAGAGAGGTGCCTCCTCGCTGTCAACTACTAGCTGAGGGCAGTAGCCCAGCAGCAAAGGAGAGTGAGTTGGGGTAGGTGGTGGGAAGGCCCCATGTGCTACATGGGGCTAGAGGTACCTGGCATGTCCCTCCTCTTCCCCCTCCCCCAGGTACGAGTTGACATCGGGGGAATGCCCTGAGTTATGCTGTGTCCCTGCCTGCCCATGCATACTCCTAGGACCTTTCCAGTTATCCCTAGGGGTATGTGTACCCCCAGTTTACAACCCGTGCCATACAGAATAGAGAAGTGCACTATTTTAACATTTTTTACTATTCAAATTTGTAGGACCACACAGCACTTTGGCACAGCAGGAATCTCCAGTAAAGAAAAAAATGCTGCATGTTTTGGAAATGACATGCAGTATTTGCTATCAACCAACTTTTAACAATTCAGTCCCAGACACACACCAGTGATATAAACCACAAACTCACCTTGGCGTGGTCCATCTCGGTTAGTTGACTCTGACAGGCTAGGAGTGAACAGACAAATGGTGTGCTGAAAGGTGGGGGCACACTGTAACATAAGCGACTGGCAGTATTCCATTACATTAGCACAGATCTACAGGAAAAGGAACAGAACAAGTCAACTACAATATAACATTCAGGAAATATATAGTATATGATAATCCCTATATTTAGAGCTCTTCAAATCACTAGCATGATGATTCCAGATGCCTGGAAATCAGCATTGTAAAGTATCTCAATCACAGACTGAAGACTTCAGCAATGCTAAGAACCTGAAACCTTCACTTTTCCTCACCTGTTGCATGGCCAACTCAATCTCATCCTTCTTGCTCACTCTGTCTCCCTCTGCATTATCATCTTGCAGTTTGAACTGACGTAGTCTGTCTGAACCACCAAACCGACTGAGAAGTCCCAAACACTGACGCTAATACAGGATGTAAATACTTTAGTTAGTGTCTCATTGAAGGGGTTAAATGGTTCTTTTGATATGTGAATGTAAGAAAAATGATACATCAACATTAATATTAATTCTAAAGATTGTATTAACTCTTTCCTCATAAATAACACAAACAGAACACTTACCTTATTTACTTAATTCTGAAGATGAGGTTTCCCTCCCTCCCGTCATATTGGCATAGGGGAAAAAAGCCCCTTCCCTCCTAGATGCTAAGCAGGTGGCTGCTGCAACTGACTCTGGCCCTGAGCCTAGATCAGGGCCAGAGTCAGATCCACAGCAGCTGCCTGCTCCCCCTCTTCCCCCCACCTCCACATTATTGTCAGGGGCAGCTGGGCTCCAGCTTGGGCTGAATTCCCTCCTGAGCAAGGAGTACAGGGAAACTCCATCCCCTCACCAGCCAATCTATAGCACTGCTGCTGCTGCATGGCCTAGCAAGGGTTTCAATTTCATGTCCCATGCCCATGACCTAGCAGGGAACAGAGTCCAAGCAGGATCTGCTGACAAAGGTGGTGGGAGGGGAGAGAGGGGAGGTCAGCAAGAGGCAGAGATTGTGAGGAATAGAAGGAAGGGACAGAGACTGTTGGAACTGGATTGTGGTAAAGGAACAGAGACTATGAGGAGCTGGGGGAGAGGGGATGCAAGGAGCAGGGTGGAGCAGGAAGGCTGCAAGGAGAAATAGTTGGGCACTGGGCAAGGGGGTACCTGACCCCCCCAGCCACTGCTTTCCCTAATGTAGGGTGAGGTGGGGCACATTTAAGACAACCCTCCAATACTTAGATTCTATACCTAGAAAATTATAACAAATTTGTAACATTTTCCATATATAGAATCTAATTATTAGAGGTTGTCTTAGATTTCAGTAATTCCCACTGCTAAGAGTAGGAACAAAAAGACAACAAGGCTTCAGAGTAGAACACTGGGCAAGTCAGAGGGATAAAATGGATTGCTATGGATTCTGATCAGGACCTGCTGGCTGTACTTCAGATCTAGCTTCTTCATCAGGGTTATGCTTTACAGGAAAGAGGAAAGAAATAAGCCATTGGTGGGTCAGATACCTTAGCCTGTGGAACTAGAGAAGTCCCTGTGTGCTTTAAGTGATAGCAGAAAAATTCTGAATTACTTTATTTTGGTGATAGCATCAACTCCCACTCCACTTTCTAGTAGACAAGTCCTAGACAACTGTGTAGGCTAAGCTGCAAAACAAATGTCTTTAACAGAACTTGTGTTTTGCCAAAGGCTGCAATTCCTTTTTGTTTGTTTTTTTTAAAGAGTCCTATTCTTGATTAGTGTTATACATGCCTTTTTTTATAAGACAGCTCTTACTAATTGCAGTACAAAATTAGGATGATACTCTCACTTCAACATGCAATTCCAAAGAAAAAAGAGAAGCTGGATATAAAATTCAATTACCTGAAATCGTCCTATATGCCCTTGTAGCTCCATCTGTGTCCCTTCATTAGTATCTATATCCAATTCACCCAGCACACCTAATATAGCAGGTATGAGAGGATAAAAATAAGTGCTTTTAATTAAAACAAATGCTCCTGGTTTTAAAATATATTTTTAAATACTAAAGCTGGTCAGAAAAAAAAATCCATGAAAATGAAATTGACAAACCTTTGCACATTTTTGTGAAGAAAGTATTTTGATCTCTCTGCAACCTCTACATGTGTGAATATGTCATTAGATCACTTGCTGAGTGACACCATATGGATTTTTGTAATGGATTTTAACACTTAGGAAAAAGTCTTGTCACAGAACAAGCAGCTGTTGTGCAACTCTTTCCATAGAACAAAGCTAAATTTATTTTAACTTTAGTCATCACCTACATACAACTCCTCTTTTTTTCTATTCTAGTCAGAGGTCTTTCTTGAGTAAACAAAGACAAAAACACAATGTGGTGATTTTGTGAGAATAGAAATATCCAGTAGGTTTCTAGATGAGACACTACAGCCAGTACAGTATGAAATAGATTTTATAGAAGGTAGATTCCAAGGGAGGCTCTACCCCAGAAAAGGTTACAGCACTAATCTACCCTACTAACCCACAGAGCTTACCCCAGGGAGGTTTTTTTTTGTAATAAGTACAAATGTACAAAATGTTAAATATTACAAAATAGGAAATAGATTCACAGATGCTAGGGTCAGAAGGGACCTCAAGAGATCATTGAGTCCAACCCCCTGCCTAGGCACAGAAGAGTGCTGGGGTCAGATGACCCCAGCTAGATGCCTATGCACCTTTCTCTTAAAGACCCCCAAGGTAGGGGACAGCCCTTGGAAGCCCATTCCAGATTTTGGCCACCCTTACCATGAAGAAGTTTTTCCTGATATCTAGTCTAAATCTGTTCTCTGACAGTTTGTGACCATTGTTCCTTGTTACCCCAAGTGGTGTCCTGGTAAACAGAGCATCTCTGATCCCTTGCTGTGTTCCCCTAATGAATTTGTAAGCAGCCACAAGATGACCTCTCAGCTTTCTCTTGCAGAGGCTGAAGAGGTCCAGGTCCCTCAGTCTCAAAATTATTTTCCTAATATAATTTAATCTGTCTCTCTTGTGTCCTGTGGAACTGGCTAAATGAATAGTCACCCTGTAGTTATCTCCAAAGTACACTGTGAAGATTAATACCATGTAAGACTCTGAAGATTGAAAGCACTGTAAAAAGTATTAGAATAGTCAAGCCAACCTGCCACATACTATAAAATTCCACTCCTTCTGCCAAACCTTCCATTTTTGCCTAAAGAACAATTATGAACTATTTATCTATTTCTTTCCAGAGTAATACATCTAAAAAACTAGATTTTTAAACAAAGTTTCTACTGAATAGCTCCTTCCTTTTACTGTATGTGCAAAAGACCACGGTTGTCATAGTCGTTCAGGCAAGTGTGACAGACTGTCAAAGTGCCAATTTTATTATATAGCTTTACCAGGCAAAGCTGCTTTGCTGATTATTCCTGTCAATAAGGCCAGCTCCTGAAGTGATCCAGCACTGACATTCTGACACCGCAAGATAGCCTGGATAGTATCTGAATGGGATATTAGAAACTGCAAAACCTGTATCATAGGGAAAAAGCAAAAGCATCAACTAAGTAAGAAGAATTTTGTTCTGATAAAACATTTTACTGCAGTTTTCTATATGGTACAAAGAGATTACAAGAAAAATGTTACTGACAGAAAAAAAGCCTGTAAGTAATGGCACCAATGTTAACACCCAATGCTGGACATCAAGAAATCTTTTCTGACCTCCTACCTTACCTGTCCTGCTGCCTGTAGATGTTGTGCCATGCTGGATGTGAGGATCACTTGACACAGCTGAAGAGCTGGGAGAAGAATCTGGCGGTAGCGCTCCACAGGAGCAGGAATGAAGACAGGAGGATCTCTCATTCCAAACATTCTTATGCAATTCAAAGAAAAAGCGTTAACAGCTTGAAGGAAACTGGAGACCACTTAGAAACAGTTAACTTACAGCTTCCTTAAAGAGTATGGAAATATCATGAGTCTCAAAAATAGCTCCTGTTAAACTTGTTAGCTTCACAGTCTTATATATAGAACCTATCTATCTTTCTGAATAAGTTCTTGTACATCTAAAATTTCTCCTGCAGTTTCTCTAACAGGAAGACAATCTTTTTTTTGCAAACTTCAAAGGTAATTAGATAGCCTTGGTAGGGAAACACTGAATTTCTACTCCTGAGTTGTCTTCAAGGAAAGTAGTGTTTTCAGAGTATTTTTACAAAAAGAGTGCTCAACTTCAGAAGGTACTGCTAGAACTGGATTTCTAAATATTCCATCAAATCTAAAAAGTTCCCATCAAATCTTATAAATGCCAACTGACAATTTTAGATGTTGATACTTATCTCAGCTTGTTATTTTAGGAACAGAGTTAGTTTTTAGCCCTTTTTATTGCAGATATTGGGCTGAAAATGAGTATTAAGGTTGAAAATCATGTCATCAACTTCTAGGCCATTCTCTGGTAAAACAGATCATTTGTGGTTTTCATTCAATCATTTCCTTATAAAAAGCTGCATGCCAAGTCCTCAACTGGCTAAGAATTAAAAGAATTACATCCTTCTTCTGAAGAAAATCAGGCGATATATATTTTTGTAATTATTTACTTTAACAATGTTATGCAACCCCACAGAGCTATTAATGTCACATGTAAATAGATATACACGGAGAAATAAGCTTGAAAATTAAATTTCCTCCACTTCTGTATGCTTGGTTTGTTACTACAGGAAAAAAAAAAAAAGAGGGTATAAACAAATGTAGACTCTATAAACACATCCTTCACCACTTGCAAACTCTCAAAAACAAGCTTACAGTATATAAGGAAAAATGGCTTCCAAAAACAAAATTTGGCTGCTGTAAAATTTCAGTAACTGTAGCTTTGAGACCAGAATTCAGTTAATTTTTATCTCTCAAGAAGCCAGACAAACTGGAACGCTGTATGTCTTGAAGACAACTGAACAGTTCCATATACATTTATTACTTTATGCCTGGCAAGCTGAAATGCTGCAGTCAATAGAGATGGATTTGAAGTTAGCTACTCATAAGTTAACGAACAATATAAATGCACATATTTTTAAGACAGGTTTGAAGGCCACTAAAGTTGGAGCTTTTAGTGCATTCCAGAAGCATGCAATAGTCTATCAAACATTTAAGGAAACAAATAAATGGACACCTACCCTTGATGATCAATTTCTGGTCGCATATCATATACTTGACATTGTGCAAGCCTCACAATTACTCCAGACCTCAGCAACTCCAATGCTCCCTGCTGGCTTTTAGCTACTCTGGTCAGGAATGCCTAAGGAATAGTGGAGAAAGAAAAATTGAAGTCCTAGAAACTTATGGCAAAACTTAATTTTAATTAAATTAATGACAGAAACTCTTTTGCTGAGACAAACAATTGTCATTTGTGAAGAGAAAGAAAACAGTTTGTGGGAGCTCTTACCATTTTAGACTCATAGGTGTAAAGCGCTTTAAGTAATGGAGGCTGGGGTGTGAGTAAACTTTGAAGTGTAAGGTCATCATCTGCTAGGCTATCCACAAGCACCTTTAGGTAGCCACTATTGGAAAGATACAATAGCCATTGCTGCTGCTTGTCTACTGAGACAATACGATCAAGTAAAGCCAGTGCCAACATCTGAATGGAACAAAAAAAAAAATCACCCCATTAACTAGAAGGCTAAAGTTTCTAATGCATGACTAGAGAATGTGTTCATACACTGAGATTTAATATTTGACTGGATCCAAGAATCTCTCTCAAAACATAAAAAATATATTTTTCCCTCACACTGACCTGCTCTTTCATTTGGCAGTCTTTTACACTACATAGGTCCTGTCGTTATAGTACAGAAAGCATAAATTTAACTCACTGTGTCATTTGTTTCTCTCCTATGCAAAGATAACAACACTTAGAACATCTTCAAAATGCTTACAGGTACTACACATAGATGCTATCTTGTTTCTGAATATACTTCTATTTGATATTTTTTTTTTTTTTTTTTTACCTATCATCACTACCAGTAGTAAATAATGTCAATGCAACTGAAAAATGAGGGGAAAATTCTCTCCTTTAAAACTTGTTTATTTTATTTTATACATTTAGCAGGATCATATATTGTGTTTTGTTCTTTGGTTGGATTTTTGTAAAAAGTTAAAAACTGGCAAAATGATAAGATGAACACAAAAATTATACCAGTGCAATATATGAAATTATTTTTTGTAATACATGTTACATTTTGACTACATTTCAAGTTGATTAAGCCTCCATGAAGTAGTATTTTAGTTACATTTTGCAAATAAGAAACAAATAAAAATGAGTAAAAAGACTTGCTCAAAATTGAATAAAACTGACTAAAATCATTGTCAGAGCAAGGTCTAAAATTAAGGAATTTCTAACTCCTACATATTTGCACTCTGTGCTGTCCATAATTTGTGCAATGCTTAGATTACTCGTTTAAAATTTGAACAAACAGGTATGAAGTATCCCTTTACCCGGCCTATCTCATGGCCATCACAGGCATCTCGGCAGACCACCTCCATTAGTGCTGCACCATAGCTTTCAATAATTCCCACATTTTCTCGTTGTAGTTTACTGAATACATCTTCGGGAGCTGTCAGACGTTCCCACATTGTCTTCTTGGCTATAAAACATAAGAAAAACAGAATTAAAGACGAGCAACTTGTTCATTAGTAATTGCTGTAGATACAGCAAAACAGTAGCTACCTTTAATGATATTTTATGTATATAACTATATATGATATTTTTTGTGCGTATGTATATCTAAATCTTGTATATCTATCTTGTACCTATCAAACATTTTGTTCTAAAATGTATTATTCTGGCCAGAACAAACAAGGGGTATACATACTTATACGTTCATCTCCCTCCCATTAAATGGTCTGCTCAAGACACATTTTAAGATAAAAGGCAAATATATATTAAATCTTTCTATTCAACCTAAAAACTTCTACTGAGATCAAAGCAATCAGCTTAAATGGAAGTGAACAAGATGCCTTCAGTAGAAAACATAAAAAACAATTATAAGATACCATCCTTTCTTCTCATACAAATCATCAACTCTCTCACTAAGAGGTAGAAAAGCACTAGAACAGGTTACCAAGAGAGATTGTGGACTCTCCATCCTTTGAGGTTTTTAAGACTTGGCTAGACAAAGCCTTGCCTCAGATGATCCAAGTTGGGGAATGGTCCTGCTTTGAGCAGGAGGTTGGACTAGACCCTCCTGAGGTCCTGTCCAACCTGCACTTTGTATGATTCTATCAATTATAAATGCTCTGTAGCAATTTCACTAACACTTTCTTTATTTGTAACTCAGGGCACTGATACAATTGTTGCTATAGGAATCTGAACAACCAAGCACAAGCTCCAAGTTTGATTTCTGCTCCTGGTCCCTTACTCTAAAACCCAGTAATGGCTATGAATGTTGAAAAGGCAGTGCCTAGACAGAAGGAGTGTGACCTGCATCAAGAGCACTGCTAGCTACTTAAGAAGCAATCTTCTCTGACTTGGCATAGGAGTTCCTTTTGAACTCTCTTCAGCCACAGCACCAGTGCCAAAGAACATCAGACAGATTCCTCTAATTCCAAACAGAACATGAAGAAAGCACAGGAGTGCAAAGTATTTTTCAAGAGCTACTAACAACTTTAAAATGGGCCCAAGTGGTCTCAAGCCCTTTGACAGTTTTAGAGTTATGGGACTACTTGTTAAATGCAGTGAATGACACATTTTAGCATACTTTATTTACATCTAAAATCATGGCATATATCAAGGGGGGGCCAAACTGTAAGTCATGAGCCACATAAGGCTCTCAGGAAGTTTAACTGTGACTTTCTATTGAAGTGATTTAATAACAAACTAGTACTTTACCTAGGGAACTACATGTAGATCACTGACCCTGGGGTATGAACATCTCACGCGGGCTGTAGCTCAGGCATGTATGATTTTTGTTTGTTGGCAGATGGGTTAGGAATCTGGCTATTGCTGGCACACAACAAATTTTCAATGAATATACAGAATTCACCCTACCTCAAGATTTAACAGATTTGGAATAAGAAACAACATCAGGTTCAATACTCAATCGATCTTTTATTTTCTCAAAACACAAATTATATTTTACCTGCTTCCAAGGTGTCTGGTTCATCTGGTCTCTGTGCAATCTGTAGGTAATAAAGCAGTGATCCGTACAGGTGTGTCCTAACTCGCTGGAACCCACCACCTGCTCACAAGGAAGAGTTAATTCTAATGAGAAATAAGTTGGTTTAATTGGCAATATTAGCACCTTCTGCCCCCACATCTAATTTAGCTTTATAATACTAATACCAGTGCTGGTAGAAGCAAAAGAAACGAAAGTCTATGTGTTCTTACACCAGAGCTCTAATGTTTGTGCATAAATCAAAATTATGCTGACAAGTTCAGCAAAGCAAATTCCTGCCGCACAAGTAACCATTGCAACTCCAAAACATATATTCATACATCCTAACACCACATACTCAATCTCAATGGTTCTGATTTTTTGAGGCGAACCTACTACTACAAAAATTGTACCTTGAGAGAAACATAAAACTTACAGAATAACTAGGAACATATTTTCACAATAAAATGGACAGCTATTTTAATAAAGAAGTTCCATCCAATGGCATAAAGCAGCTCAGAGTATTTATTTAGTCTTGGATTGTTAGAATCTAGTCACATGCAGTGCAGCTGTTTTAGGCTTCAAACAACATACCTGTTTTCAAAATAAAATCCAGTAGTTTTTTTAAGATGATATGGAGGGAAGAGTCACCAATGGAAGCAAACCCCAAAGACAGGCCTTCTGACCCAGGTGATGCAGAAAATGAACCATCCAACATCAGGACATATTGGGAGTGGCCAGGTAAAGGGACTGCAAGTGGCTGTTTTTGCTCTGTTCTCACAGACTGGCTCAGATGGGCTGTAAGAGTGAACACAGCCCCTGCCACTACTGGCATCAGCTCCTGAGCCGCATCATCATCCAGGATCTAAAAATGGATAAAAAAGGGCATGTTCTATACCACTTGTTCAGTCTCTCATATCTACATGACCTCTGCAGGTAAAAGGAATTCATTTCAACACTAGATTATTTGATTTCTCTATTTAAAGAGTCAGAAATAAAACACTTCTGATACAGAATAAATCAATACTTGTTGCACTGTGTTATCCTTCCCCAGAAGGACTGTTATTAGAAGTGCATCGATACATCGGTCCCATATCGGATCAGCACTGATGGAAGGAAAATCGACAGCCTCAGAAACCAGCTTTTTTTGGCTGATAACGGCGCTGATAAATGCCTGATGCATGTGGCCAGGGGCGCAGCCTGGCAGCTTGGAAAACAGCATCTGGTTGTTAAGTCTGTCGTGGGGGCAAGGTGGGGGGAGGGAAGGGGAATGGGAGGGCAGCAGATCAAGGCCTCTGAGGTTAGGGAGGGAGTGGGCTGGGGTAGGTGCTGCTCAGCTGGGGAGGGGTGGGCCACAGGATGAAGCTGTAAGTGATTCATCCAGGAGATGCAGGGGAGAGGGTTCCTGCTGCTGCACAAACCCAGGGAGGGCATGGGGGGCAGGTGCCTATGGATCTGCATGTGGAGTGGGGTGAGCTGTCACTGTGGGCTGGGGTCAAGGGCTGCGCTGGGCTCTTCCTCAAGGGAGGTTGGGCCAGGCTGCAGCAGCACTGGGAGGAGAGCTATAGGAGGGGCTACAGTGAATTTTGGGAGGGCTGCAGCCCCCCCTCAACCCAGAGCTGCCTCCCAGCACCGCTGCCACCTGCCCCATCTCCCTGGCCCAGACCCCTGTCAGAAAGAGCCTGGTGCAGCTTCGGCCCCAGCCCACAGCGACATCTTGCCCTGCACCGCACGGTGATCTGGGGGCACCCACCCCCCAAGCTCTCCCAGGGTTAGCACAGTAGTGGGAGCTGTGCCCCCAGACGAGCCACGGCTCCGCCCTGTACCCCAGCCTCCCCTGGCTGGGCAGCACCTGTCCTTGCCTCAGCCTACTCCCTCCCTCACCACGAGGGTCTTGACCTGCCCCCCCCAACGCCCCTTCCCTTCCCCAACCCTTTCCCCCATGCCAGACTTATTGGCCTGCTGCTGGTCTCTATGCTGCAGGGCTGCATAACAGAATCAGATCGGTATTGGCTGATATGGTTCCTTAAAAATCTGCCATCGGTATTGGCTCAAAAAAATCTCTATCTGTACACCCCTAAATGTTCTTGCTAAATTTGTATTTGATCAGACTACTAGATTGATTCTAGGTTCTCATTCATTCCAACTAGGAACATCATGATGCTCAGATTTGGATGAGAAAAGAGGGAAGAGATCCCAGTCAATTTATTAATGTGTGATTTTAAATATTCTATGTATAAATCAACAGCCAAACTAGAGAAAGAACAATTTATCACATTTAATTTTGTCGGCTTCCCCCCCCCCCCCCAATCCACAGGAGAAAGGTAAATTCAAGTAAAAACAAAATTCTTGGGAGCTCAGTTCAAAAAAATTCAAATTCAGTTCCCATATATGGCAGCTCTTCCAGAATGAACCAAGTCAGCACTCATTCCAGCCACAAAAACTACCTTCTCAGCTTTCTGCATATATATCCTTTGGAATTAAAATTCTCCTCTTAACTTCTGTATTAAGATAACACAACATATCATAATTGTGCTATAGCGAAGATATATTTTGGATCAAATAACTATTTCCTTCAAAAAAATATTATCTTAGCAGGATAATATGTACATTTCAAACAAATTTAAGGTTTTGCCCTACAGAAACTTCAGGAACCTGGAGAGATTGGTTTTGGCCACTGGAGGTGTCCCCACTTTATCGCTATTCTAATGTTTATGGGGAAAAATTGTACCTCTTCATGGTAGCTTTCCTTGTCTTTCTTTTTTTTTTTAATAATTTCTACTAAAATACATATTAATGGAAAACTTGATTTAAAAATTTGGTTAATTTGTATTTTTACTTTGATGTAAAGTGGGAATAAGGAATTTCCTACAATTTTGCTATACAATTTCTCAATAATTAGGATATCTTATCAAATGATTGTATATGAAAGATCAGTGATTAGTTCAATACCACAGCCAAAACTAAAGTTGTACTGCTTCAGTGCTAAGATAATAACAAATTCCTCATCAAAGTTTGTCCTTGATGGATATAACTGGCAATGGATAATTGTCCAATTTATCTAAAAATTATTGCTGAGATCTTGCAGTAAAACATCCCAAGAGATTTCAGACACTAATTACAAAACAACTCCACATATTTTAAACTCTCTCTCAGTTGTAAAACCAAGTCTATGAATTTACATGAAGCACCATCTGTCAGCTTTATATTTCAAAGAAAAAAGCAATAGAATTTGCAGCTAATCCTCTAAATGAACTAAATTAATATTTGCACTGTTTCTCTTCCTTCCCTTTGATGCGATCCACTCTGCACTACGACCTTAATAAAACCCCAATATTCCCCCACCGTTATTTGTATCACACTTCCAACAGAGCCACTGTCCTTGCAGTCTATGTGAGCAGACTGCAATTTCTTTGATGTTTATCAATCTACTGTTCTGTAGTTCATATAGAAGCTATTAAATGATAGTATTTACTCTTCTCTATACTGCAGGAAACTTTTGATTGCCTAGTGGTAGTAACAAAGGAAAGCTGAAAACTGAACACAGAACAGTCTGTGTTTTGTAATAAGTTAAAAAAAATACTTTTGAGATCAAAGCTACCTTTAATTAGTAATAATAAAAAAAATGATCTACATAGTTCAAAGGATTTTAGTTTCCAATACAGTGTCACCTTGTCATGAACATCTTGTAAGAGGTCTCGGATAATCAGTTGTCTGTCTTCAGTCTGTATGAGGTCCTGGGGGCAGGCAGTCAGAATAATTTCCACCAGCTGTCTCCAGGACTCTAGTGCATGCCGTTTAGCATGGAGACACTGCAGCAACTTGTTCCTCTCCACCACATACTGTAGGATTGTGTTGATCTCCTGGATACCCAAGAAAAGGAAATTTTGTTAGACTGCAATAAAAGACAATAAAGAAAGAGATATCAAGATGGTTTGTCTTGTCCATAATAGACTGAAAAATAAACTACTACACTGCCTTTAGTTCATCACAAACAATCTGTGCTATTATATATTTAGTAATGGGATGGAAAAGTCCATTTCTGATCTGGTTTTCATGCAATACTTTTCACTATGAAGCTCTTAAAGTCTTAAGTAGATACGGAGACAAAGCCAAGTAAAGAAAAACATGCAATGAACTCATTTAAGAAGCAAAAGCTATCTGTTAAAAGGCTATCTGTTCTTTTAAAATTATCTTGTTACTTTTCTCTGTCCCATTTTGTCTCCTACTTACCAAATATTCTATATTTATTTTGAGACAACTACCTCTAGATTGGGGGCTAAAATTTGCAAAAAAGCATTTACCATCATATGCTTGATGGCACAAGAAATCTCACTGAAAACACTGGAACCAAGTTATTTTAACTAGACTTACTTCCATAAGTAAAGGTCTCTGGCCTATGGCTGCCATTCCTTGAAGGGCATTAACTTCTGCAACCAGAACTCTGTGAAGATACTGGAATTGAAAAGGGAGGGGGACAAATGAAACTTCTATTGCACCAAAGGAATTTCAACAACCGTAATCTTGTTGTGCCTAGATTGTAAATGTGCCCACTGTTTGGAGATATCTGCAATGCATAAGTGGAGTCAGGTAAGGAGGTAACTAAAAGACACCATTTTCTTCATCTTGCATTTTGTTTCTTCATCCTATCCCGCTGCTGTTACCTCAGCTTTCCAATTTTAGTCTTCCTGCCGGTAGTGCTTTAATCCTCCTCTCATTTTCCCTCATTGTTTTATAAAGAACTTGAGGTAAGGGAACTTATATTCAAAAGTACAGAGAAAAAACAGTTAACAATATAGCTATGCTCCCAACACCAAGATCATTTCCATCATCTGATGTATCCCCTTCTCCCACCTTTTATCTACACTTTGTCTTTCAAACTGTAAATTCTTCAAGGCAGGGGCTATGTCTTCCTATATTAATGTACAGCACCCAGCACAATGGGATCATGACCCTGATATGAGCCTTTGAGAGTAGCAGCAAAGTGCATTATACAAATGATCTTTAAGTCACATTCTCAATGTAATTTGGATATTTCAGAAAGGAAAATCATCGCACAGTGCAAAACTCTCCTAAATATCTACAAACTAGTATGCCAGTATAATACAAATGAAAAACCAGCACAAGTTATGCAAGATACAAAGAAAAAAAATCAGTTTTTGTCAATGTAAAGTGCAACAACAGTCAGTTCAACAGTATTCAATAGTATCTAACTATTGAAAAGGCTAAATGTGAAAGCAAGAGTGAGAAGTGCTATTAATGCATGCAGACCTGTTACAAATGGAGCCCCATCTCTGGCAACTTTTTAAAATGACAAAATCAAGATACAAACAACTTATTCACCTTGACGTTGCAGATGACTTGTCCTCGTGCATTCTTGTGCTCACAATTAGCAATAACCTGCTCAATCTGAGCCCGGTCAAAAAAATCCAACAAAGATAAGCACAGGAATTAACCAACACTTCCCAAATTTTTGCTTAAAAACGCCTAATAATGAGAGCTTTATGAGCAGCTAGGATTAGTCTAGGAAAACGGACTAGATTCTTGTTTCCACCACAATGTGGATTATGAATTAAATTCTAATCACTATGTTATTTCTAATTTAACATATGCATGTGTGCCAGTATCTTCAATGCTCAGTGTCAAATTTTAGCTTCCAAAGCTTTCAATAGCCTCATTCTGAGAACTACTGAAAACCTAAAGATCCTGATGGAAGAAAGCTGTGAGTTTAGGGACCTAACTTTAGCCAACTATCTTTGAAAGTCTTCAGCTTAACACAAACAGTAAGTCTCAATAGGCTTAGTGACCATTAAATTCATAGATCACCTCCTCTCTCTTTTGCCCTCCAATGCCACTTGTATTACTCTTCTTCCACTTTTTTTCTCCACTATTTTCTGGTTATTTTAAGCTGTCTGGATTTCCAAAGCATGTTGTTTTAAGACAAATAACAGTGTTCAGCATAACAGTTGTTCTACAGGCAGCCTTTTCTGTTCATTGTCTAGAAATTCCTTATTAAGAAACAGTGAACTGCCAGGCTGATTACCTTTACAGGCAGTGTCAAAGTGAAGAAATCCACTGACTGAGCGACTTTCATCTTCCATCCCTCCTTCTCCATCAGCTGTGGGTATTGAAAAAAAGACAGAAAATTAAAGACAGAAAAGGTATGCCAAACTTTGACCAAGGCTGAAAAAGGACAAGGGATGACTGTGGTTTGGTAAATGTCTTAATTTTGAAGAGGTAGTTAGCACTGTTAGTCTGAAGTCAGACTGAATGCAGAACAGTGTGGCATCCTGCAGACTAACTCATTTAGAGAGGCATGAGCCAAAGTCAGATGTGACAAATGAACTTGACAAGAGCAGGCATACTGAAAGAATAAGGTCATTTAAATATAGAGGATATTGAGGGACAACCCTTACGCTTCTCAGTGGCTTAAATGCTTTATGTTTCTCTTTTGGGCCCTTCAACTTACCTTGACCCTCTCTCACCTTCCCCACCTTCTTACTTTCAAATTAGTGATTCAAATCCATGCCCTTGTAGAAAGTGAGAAGTAGTTATATGATGGCTGGTAATTAATTATACTACCTAGATAAAGTAGGTTGTGTACAGAGCATTTGAATGGGTTAAAACAAATTGGAAAATGTTAACAGTTGACTTTATTGCTTGTTGGCCAATGTAGTGGACATGTATCTATCTCGACCTCACAAAAACCAGTTCAGCGCTGAAACACAATAAAGTAGGTTGGGAGGGGTAACTCTTACACAGTTTCAGTCCATTCATCGCCTATTCCAGTGGGGGACCAACATTTCTGGCAGGTATGCCACAAAATCAGCATCACACCCTCCCCAAGTAAAACTCCTGCTCCCTTCCCCTGCCCAATTAGCTGTTCTGCTTTCTGTTTCCTGATCTGTCTTTCCTCCCCAATCTGCTGCTGTTTTCTGCTCCCTGCCCTATATGCCACTGTGCTGCCTGTCCCCTCCACAGTCTGCTGCATGCCACACACAGAGGCTACCTATGCCATATGGCATGCATTGCACCAACTGGCCACCCCCGATTTACTCTGTATGTTGTCTTCCCTGGAAGCTTTCTGTTACTGACTTATTACATTTGTCTTGCAAGACAAAGTAATTACATATTTACATCATGACATTCATGTCTTTGTGTTTTGACATTACAACAAGTGTTTTGTCACGATGTACTGTAAAAGCCTCCCCAAAAGCTTCCGACTCAACCCTGTTGCAGAAGAACTTTGAAAAGGTAAACCATCTGAATTACAAATAAGGGGAATATATTATTTGAACCAACCAAGAAAGTCTTTATCAGCTGGGAGACCAAGACCAAGGATTGTGACCTAACAAACTCCTTTTATCTATAAATGCTTTTACCACTGCTCTCATCGTCTGGCCTCTAAAACTACATTTCTAGACTGATTTTTAAGAATAAGCAGAGATGCTTCAGACAAGAAAAAAAAGGGAGAAAAAATAAAACCATCACATCTACAACTAAACAGAACACATCCTTTGCTCCCCACCCAGGGCCAATTCCAAAGAAAATATGAGAAAGGTACTCAGATGTTAGAAAGAACTATAACATACATAAGAGAAGAGCTAATCTAAATAAGTAATGAGTGTGACAGCTGAAAATTATGTCTGTGTGATAAAGGTGCTTCCTGAAGGCTCTATAAAGATTAGACCAAGTGTTTTTCTGTCATTTGTTTAGATTAAACTATATGTTGTTGCTAAGAGCCTAACTAAAGTTTAAGATATAGAATGCCTTGTATAAAGTAAGGCTTAGTAAATTTAGCAGAGCCTTGAAGTAGTAAGGCCCTGTGGCGTAGTTAAAATTAACCTTATAAAGGAATGCAACGCTTGTACTGCTATTAGTCAGTCTAAGGACAGACGAAGTAAAAAGAATCTAAATGGCTGTAAGTTATCAGCACAATTCTGAAGTTATAAATTAGCTGAAGCGTCCAGAAATCATTCAGAAGGAAGATACAGCTCTGTGAAAGAGATTAATTAGCTGTTGACCTGGATCAGTGGGCCCGTGGATCTCGATGAGCCCAAGCACTAAATACCTCTTGGACAGTGCTGATTGGGGATGCCTGACTTCGCTGAGCTTTGTAGAAAGAGACACTTGTCATACATCAAGCATCAAAGGGGACTGCCGATAAGTTGCCAACGTGAATTATTCTTGTCTGTCACTGTTTGTCTTGTTACTACGCGTAGTTGTGTTTTTGTTAAGTCAATAAACCTTTCTTACCTTTCTACCCCCGACCATACTCTCAATCCTGAACCCTCCACTGGTGGCTGGGACAAAGAGGACTTTTCCCACCCCCCCCATTCAAATCTTAGTTTCCAATTTTCTCCAAAGTAAACCCCACATACCCAAGTAAGATTTTACAGGCATGTCATCCAGCAGCAGATGTAAGAGTCTCTGTGTGTGGGAGCGCTGGCGATTCAATGATGTCACACGCAGTTCTATAGCTGCAGTCTTCATCAGCCAAGACATCTGGTTCAGAGTTGAAATCTCATGTTCTATGGAGAGGAGTTAGGAAAAAAATCCCACAGTTGGGTAAAAAAAATTCTAAGTCACCTTTTGCTCCAATATATTTTTGTTGGGCTTTAAGGAGGGCTGTGTGCATGTGTTTGTGAAGTGAATTTTAAAACTACTTGGTTAAATTTTGTTAAATTATTTCTTAATTGCTTATTTATGAAAAGAATGAACAGAGAAAACTGGCCAAAGTCACCTTGCTATACTAGACACAGGTGTTGCATGAGCACACAAACATATGTGCACATAGAAAGTTCTCATAAAGAATCCTGATTCTAACTTATGGCATCTGCCACTACACAATACTTGGCCTTCCCTGAGCAAACAAGGTCAAGAGTGATAACTTACAGAGGCTTTATAAATGTGAATGAACATCAACTAAACAGTCAACTGAGAAAGAACAAACTTAAGTAAAACTTGATCCCAGGTCACCAGAAATTTTCGTTCTCTATATTTATCTAACTGATTATAACGTCTTTGAGATAGACACGGTCTTAATTTCTGTAAAGGTTCATCCAAAATGTAATGTCTTCTTTATGAATCTGTATAGATTTACTATTAGTAAAAGACCAATAAATTAATCCACTGTATTATCTAGATAAGTGTTCAATGAGTTTAACTTAGTCTCACTGCTACATCTGAGAAATATTGATTAGGAAACATTGAAACAAATCTACCGATCATTCAAAAACTAATTCCAGCACTAAATAATTTCTGCCAACTTTCTATAACAAAGAAGGGAATGTTTATAATGTGCATGGTAACAATATCAACCCTCCACTTCCCTGACTCCATAGGATCCAATAACTGTTCCATTTCTGAAACACAAGGTTTCTTGTAATGCAATGCTACACACATGTATGACGGAAATTAAACCTACAAATACACTACATTACTGTCATTTATAAAGTAAAAAGAAATTATTTAAAAAATGTAAAAGTAATTCTGAAAAGTATCTTCCAAAATTTCTGTCTTGTGTCTATGTCCTCTCTAACTCATACCTGATCTGACATGTTGGTATTTAATAGGGGTGTGTAAAGCTTCAGTCACCAATTCAATTCAGAGAAGATTCAGCCCAATTTGGAGGCCAAATCACCAAATCCGAATAGAATTGGGAGATCAAAAACCTTCCCCCCGCCCTCCAATCAATTCGGAGCCTCCGAATTGATTTGGAAAAGATTCGAAGATTTGGAAGGCAGCTTTTCAGGGGAACAAACTGAGAAGAGGGCGGGGGGAGCAGAGGGGGAAAAGACTTACATCTGTAGTTGACCAGTGACTGTGATCTTTCCCTGAGTCCCCTTCCAATCACAGTGCTCTGGGGAGGGGCATAGAAACAGCACATAAGCCTCTGTCTGCAACCTTTCTGTCCCTTTTGTAAGCTGTTTCTACTTGAGCACTGGGAAGGCCCCCTGTTACAGGCTACCATCCTTGCTGTTTTCATCCCACTGTGTCTTAATACACACACGAAATCACACAGGACACGAGTTTTGCTTTCAGCCATTTGAGGTGCAGTTTCCCAGAAACCCCTGCATCTATCTCCTTGAAACTTGGCAGGCTTCATGCCTGCAGAAGGGGCTACCATCCCTGCTGTTTTCCTCCAAATCTGCCAGAGTTATAGGCATAAAATGACAGAGTTATAGGTATTTCAGTGATTCCCCATTATAGTCTATGGCCAAATCACGGAATCTGTCTGAACTGGTGCTGAATCTTCCAAAGCCGACTCAGCCGAATCAATTCGGGACAGCAATCCGAATCTCCAAATCGAATCACTGTCCTCTGAATTGGTCAAAGCCAAAGCCGAATCAAATACTTTCCTATTCACACAGGCCTATTATTTAACAGCTTCACATTCAAAGCTTGAACTTGTCACAGGCAAATCCCAGAAGATGAACTCTGCAGAAAGAACAGACAGGCTCAACTGAATCAATTCAATCTAACGGAGAAAAGTTCTACTATGTACTATAACTTCTCCCGGTATCAAAAGGATAAACAATCAATTTTAAACACACAAGTTTTTTCTTTTAAGAAACAGATTACCTTTGATAGAAAATGGCAAATGCTGCAACTGAGTGAATAAGAAATCCTGGCTGGTCCTCAAATATCGCATGGTTGGGCCTGATGTGTCCGAGCATGCACACAATTGATAGATTAGCTGATAGTGAGAACAGACATAATGAATTAATTTGTATTTGAGGCTTAAAAGATACCAAGTAAGCAGAAAAAAATAAGAGTATAATTTCTGTGTAAATTTACACTCTGTGTAAGATAAACATCCCACTGGTCTACTCCTAAACTGAACAAATCATATAGTTAAGAAAAACCAAATTGTGACATCATTAAAGATGAATTATCCAATCAGTGGATAATTGAAATAGATAAATTCTTATTCAGCCAGTGCCTGGCACCACACAAGGCCATCTGGTCCTTAGTTTGAAACATGAGGTTTTTCAATCCTTGAGTCCATAAAGAAAGATTATGCAATTATCCACTGACTGGACTTAATATTTTTACCTGGATTCACTTAGTGCAAGACACCAGCTCATCACTGCTCTAGGGATACCCAATTGATTTGTTTTTATTTGCCATCATTGCAGATATAAGAGGAGACAATCTGCACTAGATTTTTATGAATTTCCTACAAACTGGGGTTGAAAATGTTTATTCTCTGAACAAACAATGGATGGTACAAAAATAATATAACACTCTCTCTTTAATTATTCAGCCACATGTTAGTAGGAGAAACAGAGCATAGCCTGTTTGAAAGAATAATTATAAGATTATTAGCTTTATTAACTAATCATATTTACTAATCATAACATGATTGCCCATTCTTTATATTGTACATATGGGGTAATACATTTTACTCACCATCACTAGGGACTTACTTAATTTGCGACCAGACAAATATATTTTCACACCTTGGCGGTAGCATGAAGAACCAATTTTATAAGGAGATTTCCCAGAGTCCACAGCCCTCACTGCTGAGTGGCAGAGATGTCCTGTGGGGAGGTACAAGGGGGCAGCCACCGTCTTGGCTACTGGCTACCCTTCATGTCACCCTGTCAACCACCACCTTCCCTTCCTGGGCAGGTTACAAAGCAGCAAGGACTGCTGCCTCCCACTCAGGAGACATCATTTTACTTTTATTACATTTTTTAAGTTGATTTTGTGGACAATTGTGGATTTTGTGGTTTCTTCCAAATCACAAATTAAGTAAGTTCCTACTCATCACTATATGAACAGAATACCTGGATAAACTAGCAGAAACATTTTAAAACAAAACTGTATTAAGCTGCAAAAATCAATGTTCATTACTAACAGAGAAGAGGTAAATTTTATTCAAGGGACCTGTGTTCTGTGTTTGCCAACCCAGAATAGTCTCTTTACCTGATAACACAATTCTGCAAGATGGGGAGATTCTTGCACCGCTGTGGGACCATTCCTTGTTTCAGTACCTTTCTCCAGTATGTTTAAAATAGCATGAAGGCAAGTCCGTGGGCAACCCAAGACACCTTAAAGCAGGAGATTTTTTTTTTTTTTTAGCACTGCTTGAATTTCATCAAGAGAATCAGCAAGCAAATGTTATAGAAAATTAACTTTATTGCATATATTTTGCCCTCTCTCAAGATATATACACTTAAATCCTATATTATAGACAGATAAACATCCCATAATATATATACATCTATAAGCACACACAAAGCACTGTTTCAAAGATCAACAATAAAAACTAAAAAAGATTTTGGTGTTGTAACCAAAACAGATGGAGAAACTGCATCTCAGCAAAAGTGATAGGAAAGGGTTTGGCAGTTTTTCTTTGGGATAGAAGGGGACAAAGATGACAAAAGAAAAACTGTCCACACAGATCAAACAAGTTTCTTAGGAACTACTATTTCTGCCCAATTTTAAAGGCAAGATGCATTCAGATGACAAAGTTAATAATAGTCTGGGGTAGAGTGGATAACTGGGATTTCTGCTCCCTCTACTGAGATTTAATTTAATGGTCAAAACTCCATGAAAAGGAAAGGGAGATTTTATGTTTGTTTTCAGCTGCTCAGTATTTGAAATCTGTATTGAAATCTAATGTTATACAAGAAAAAAATAAATCAAAGGTAAAAAGCAAAACCTCTTTCTCACTCTTCATTTTACCACTGCCTCCTTCAAATAATGAACTGAGCAAGTTGGACATCTGAATTGTTTCAGAAACTAGTTGAAGGATCGGATGGAGAAGAAACATCATAATACTTGCTTGCTAATCTATAGCATCATAACCGACTAGCTCATAAAATTCTTAAAAATGATCCAGGTTGTAACCATAAAGGTCTAGAGGAAAAAGCAATTGGGACTTGTGGTAGAGGCGATATCTTTTATTAGACCAACTAGATTTCTAAAAAAAAAAAAATCTTTAATTGTGAGCTTGCAGGCACAAACACCCTCCTTCAGTCATATAGTCATATTTCCTTCTGGTTATGGAGTTTCATATTTCAGAGGAGTAAATAGATGGACTGGTCTTCTGGACAGGCATTTTCTTATGCTCTGAAGAGCATTCCATCTGTTTACTCCCCTGTGAAATATGAAACACCATAACCAGAAGGAAATATGACTACATCCTGCTTAACACCAAACAACTTTGAGGTAAACAGACTATTCCAACTTTTCTCTGAGCCTAAACTGCATATAAAATGAACTGTTGCAAACAGGAGATTTTACCCCCACCTTCAACTCTCCTATGAAATATGAACTTTCATTTCTATTCAGGAGAACTTTTACAACCTTTTCTCCAGTGCCTGAAGAAGGATGTTTGTGCCTGAAGGATTGCAATGAAAGAATTTTTTTTTTTGCAAAAATCTAGTTGGTTTAATAAAAGATATCACCTCTACCATCAGTCCTAATTGCTTTTTCCTTTAGACCAATATGGCTACAACCCAGGTATCAAATCACTCTTAGGAATTAATTGTAATGGCCCTATCTACTCTGTTCCTTACACAGAAGTTTATAAACAAATGGAAATCTGGGATACCAATAAATATCAACCAATTTAAAGCTATTAGGAAGAATATTTATTTTTATGCAGAATATTCAAGACAATCTATAAAACAGCTGGAAAAAATGGGAGGTGGGAGTATTCAGTAAATATATAACTACCATTTCAATTAAGAAGTGAGAAAGCTAACAATCCACAGATGTACTTTGCCAGCATATTAAGGGACAGAACTGTCATCCTAAAGGGTAAAAAAAAAAAAAAAAAAAAAAAAAAAATCAGGGTAAGAGATGAAGTTGAACCAAAACCCCACATACTTCACAGTCTTTCTTTATACATTTACCAACAAAACAATCATTTTTATTCTGTATAGATTATCTTGATGGAGAAAAGGGCAATGGCATACTTGTGTATCAATATATTATGTTAAACCAGCTACTGGAAGTTAAAGCCAATCTCCTGGACAACAAGAATAAGGACACAGGACTCCTCGTGGACCTTCTAGTCCCGGTACCAAGGCTAGAAAAATGCTAGATCCCTTTCTCAGCTACATACCTGGGTCTTGCAGATTTGTGGTACTGACTGGTTTCTTCAGTTCATACCCCAAAAGATATAAGGCTAGGTTGGGTGGACTACACTCAAGAGATGTGATGAGAAGGTTCAAGATGTGAATCCTGGTTTCGTGATGGATTCGAGCCTGCTTCTTTTCAAGTTCCAACTCTTGATTAGAAAGAACAACAGGTCAGAAGCATGAAGAAATGAAGAGTGTCTACACAATGCATAAATATTAATTAGCCAGTATTTACAAAGTAAACAAAAACAAAGAAAAAACTTGCACCACTTTAGCTATATCCAGAAATTAATTCCAAATCACTATTAATACAACCTTAAGCAATTTGTTCAGAGCAACTTCTAACATTTTCTTCTTAAAAACTGGTTAATATTATTAGTAGGCTTCCCTTACAAAGTCTTTCACATTTCAAATACATGCAAAATACTTTTCTTCCTGTTACAGGACCCTTTCTGCAACTTATGTCAAAACCATACGCCTGGTCATTTGATAGCTGCAATTGTATCATCATTCCTCTCAGTAATTTGAATCTCTACAAAAGACATTTGTGTAAATAAAAACTGACCACATACCCTCTTCTGGACTAATTATTTCTTCTGCATCTTCACTGTCCAAACATTCCACAAATCCAGCCATCAGCTTCTGGTTTATACTCTGTATTAAGCAACAGAAGCATGAAAGAAGTTCAGAGTAAAATAAAATGTTATTTTAAAATCATGTTTAACACACACATTAAATAAATAAAAAATACATAATAAAATACAAATATTATACATTGAAAAGTGCCTTCCCAAGGGAGGGTTAACCAAAGTTAATGGCTAGGGTGGCATACAAAAACAAAGTCTTTGATTCAATTTACATAATGTTATTGGAAGGGCATTGGGGGAGTGGGAGGGAAGGAAGCAAGAGAAAGTGAAAGAAAGATATTGTTTTTTTCTGGGAGAAACAAGGCAGTTTGTAGCATAACCACATGAAGGTATTTATTTTTTTTAGAAAGTAGAGATATACTGATGTTCTCCCATTATTATTCTCTTTTCTGAATTGAAATAGAATGACAAATACCTGATCATGAGTGAAATCTCCCACTAGCTTTATCTGGATGTTGGAGTTGCAAGAAATACAACAGAGGATCTTGGCACTTTCAAAAGCCAGTTCAGGATTGCTGTTGCCATGATAAAGATACCTTTAAAATTTAAAAAAAATTTGATTGAACTTTTGGACACTCTAGAACTACTACACAATAATAGCCAGATAAAAACAGAACATGTGCACATCAAAATAATTAAAAATAAAATCTGAATTAGACAGCATTTATGGGAAAATTTTTAAACTGAAAACTCCATTTTTCTTATACATGAACCCACAACTAAAGCCTCTTGCAACCAATAACATGAATTAAGAAGGAGAAAGACAAATCACTCCCAGAATTTCTTCTGTTGTTTCCTCTAACCCCATGTTTCCCAAACTTCTGATACCTGGGACACACTTATTCCAGATTAAAGTTGGCAAGAAACTTCACTATTACGTCTGAAAAGGTATATACTGTATTTACCCAAATCCACAATGGCTTCAGATTTAGGATAACCCCATAATACTTAGATTCGACAACTGGAAAATTGTAAGCTGTTATAATTTTCCATATATAGAATCTAATTATTGGAGGATCTCTTAAATTTGTCTTCTCCCCTTGCTGTGGCATGGAAAGAAGTTGTAAGAGGGCAAGCAACTGGAAAAGCAGTGGCAGAGGTAGGGGCAGGCAGCCTGCCTTTTGTCCCCTTGGCCTGCCCCGCCTCCATCTTCCCCCCGGCATCTGCCCCTCTGCCACCAGCCCCACTGTTTCTTCTTACTCTATGGCAGCTCTGGCTCCCGCCCTAACCAGCTAGGGACAGCAACAGTGGTAGCAGCTCCAGTCCACAGGGCAGGTTCTGGCCAGAGCAACAGCAGCTCCTCTGCCAGTGCAAACAGACATCACATTTAACCCAGAAGAAAGTGCAAGTGTACAGACATCCATGTCCATTGTCCTGGGATAATTTATAAAAAAAATTCCCACATAAGAGGTAATTTCAGTTTATCCTGGGATTCTCTCACTAAACCAATGGCAGAGAAGTAGTACTGCATTCAGCCACTCATTAAAACCTAATTAGAAGGGCTGTACATGTAAATGCCAATCTTGGGATATTTTTGTTTCGGGATAAACACAGGCACAATTTATCCAGAGACAAAGCAACATTTGTTCCTAGCCAAACAAACCTTTACTGGCCTAACCTATGATAATTCATGAAACGTCCAGGGTAAATAAATAAAAGTTACATGCAAGTGAGTAGTTAATTTAAGAGTTTTGAATTTCATGGACTATATATGCAACTTGGATATGCTCAGATGAAAAAATTCAAGACAAATAGTATACATAGGCCCCAATCTTGCACTCAGATGTAGATAGATGGACATTTCACCCTGTTCAGAGCCCGCTGACTTCGGTGAGGCTCCCTAGATATGCAAAACAGCCTGCCGTGTGTATGTAGTTAAAGAATAAGCAATCCAGTAGCCCCTCTTCACATTCCAACCTTTCCAAAGCTTCTTCCCACCCAAGTGCTTTGGGCTGACCTGGCAATATTCACCACATGGTCTGCCTTCTTAGTTCGTGGGTTGATTCCTTGCAGCAGCTGTTCAAGAGGTGTGACAATCAGGGAAAGGTGACTCTCCCGTAAAAGGTCCATGAAGAGAGTCTCCTTTTGCAGGGTCAGGTTGAGAAGGGCAAGGCAGTACTGTACTGCTTTCTCTAAGTGCTTCTTCCCTACAAAATCACAAGTAAAAAAACAAAAATGAACAGCATTTACAAATCCTACTGAAATCCCTGGAACATCTATAAATGGGCCACCTGTGAACAGCTCATTTATCAAACTTTGTACCAGAAATATACCTTGAGAGCTGATAACTGAAATCAATTAACTCCCCACAGAACATAACTTGTGTATGTGAAAAACAACACAGCTTCCGTTGAAGCCACAAAAATATCAAAGTGAAAATCCTGCCAGTAAACACTTGACCGGCATCTTAAAAATAAACTGTAGGCACATACCTGGAAAGGGGGCGTAGGTATTTAGCTGTTTAACCCCTTCTTCCAGCAGACTAAGGGACAGTTCCAGCATTGGTGACTCATTCAATAGATGATACATCAAATTAAATCCAGGTGGTTTATATGCTATTATTTCTTCTCCTAAAAGAGAAAAAAAAAGGGAAAAATTACTTAGTAGTAGTCTTTGTCTGAGATTTCTCCTTACCACACTGCATGCATACAAACCAACCAACCACACGTCACAACAGCAGCTAAATGGTTGCTATACATAATAATAATACATAATAATAAAGATTTATTAATATCACATCAATGAAATAGAACAGAAGCTCTCAATCTTTTTAGACAGAATGCACCCTTGTTAGACCCCAGGCACCTCTCAGAAATGCCAGCTCTTAATCTTTCACTTGTTTCTGGACAATGGAAAAACAATTCTTCTGTTGCAAAGAACTCAGGAAGACTGAAATAGGGCAAATTGTTTTTAACAATATGGATTCCTATTTGAAATCTCTGGGTTTATCTCATGAATCATTCATAGCTATTTGCAAACCAAAAATGCTAATATTGTGTGGCACCCCATATCACTCTGAAAAGGATTTCAGGACACCCTGACTGAGAATCACTGAGCTACAACATATTGATACTCTCATTGGTGCAAAATTCAAAGGTCATAATAAAACATAATTAGGAAGTAAACAAAAGAACTCCTGAAAATAAAGGAGAAATCCAAGTTAATGCTCCTGGTTTATCTATTCTCATAGACAAGACAATGACAAATAATGTAGAACATAAAAACTGAAGCCGAAAGCATACTTTTTCTTAGTCTGGAAGGCCTCCGACTTACATGAGTCAAACTGCCTAACTCTCCATTTCGGTATTGTTTTTAATGGGTTTTAGCACTGCTGCAAATTAACAAGCACAGCCACATGAAAGCTATTACAAAGAAATGTCACATGTAAAGAATCTGCAGTGCAACAAACTAAACACACCTTTAACCAGCCATCCTGATGCAAAGCAAACTTAGGGGCCAAACCCAAGAACAAGATATTAAAAAGTAATAATATCTCTCATTAAGTTCATTATACTTTATAGAACAATCTAAGATGGACATCAGAATGCCTCTGATGTGGCATTGGTCAGGTTACAGTTGGAGTACTGCACCCAGTTTTGGGTGCCACGCTTCAAGTGGACAACTTTGAGAGGGTTCAGAGGAGGGCCACTAAAATGGTTAGGGGCCTGCAGGCAAAGCCCTATGAGAAGAGATTGAGGGCTGGAACTCTCCAGCCTCTGCAAGAGAAGACTGAGAGGTGATCTTGTGGCTGCTTAAAAATTAATTGTGGGGGGCAGCAAGGAATAAGAGATGCTGTATTTAGCAGGGCCACCCTTGAAGTAACTAGGAACAATGACCAATGAACTGACGGACAGCAGATTTAGGTTAGACATAGGGAAGAACTTCTTTATGGTAAGGGTTGCCAGAATCTGGAATGGGCTTCCAAGGGAGGTGGTACTCTCCCCTACCTTGGGGGTCTTTAAAAGGAGGCTAGACGTGCACCTGACTAGGGTCATCTGACCCTAGTGCTCTTTCCTGCCCAGGGCAGGGGGTTGGACTCAATGATCTGCTAAGGTCCCTTCCAATCCTAACACCTATGAATCTATAAATCAGCAGTCCCTGCCACAAGTGAAGAAATAAACCTACAGAATTATTAATAGGTATAACATATGGTATCAAGTTATTATCAGTATTAGGCTCTTTTTTCCCCGGGCACCACCAGGGGTAACTAGGACTAATGGTCACAAGTTACTGGAGAGCAGGTTCAGGTTGGACATTAGGAGGCACTACTTC
>JAGPOW010001296.1:57205329-57234957 GCA_030014935.1 Caiman crocodilus
CTGTGACCCTGGCACTCGTTTCCTGCCAATTGGCGGGGGGTCAGACTAGATGGCCTGCTCTAGGCCCCTTCTGACCCTAGGTACTATGATACTATGAGTAGTTGGCTAGTACATCTATATAACACAAGTATAATCAAATTAATGTGGAAACAGACATCCACTGACATTTGTAAGATAATGTTATAATTCTTCCAGTAAGAATAAGGAAATTGGCTCTTAATAAACAGGATGAATCAAAAGAAGTTGGAAAAAAATAGAAGAAGGTGGCCCAGCATGACTATCACTACACACTTCTGGTTTGGAAAAAAAAAAAAAAAAATCAAGGGACACAAAGGGATCACAAGATAAATCACAATCTGTGCTTACTGACCTTCCTCAACACTCTGAATAAAATGGAAAGAAAAGAATACATGCCCTCTACTGCCTTCCCTTAATGTAAAAAAAAAACCAAAAAACCAAACTAATCCTGACTGCAAATGGTTTTAGAAAAAAAGGAAGTTTTGCAGATGGTGACTGAACAGAAAGCCATCAAGACAGGGATAACAATATAATCTCCTTCTGCCAGAGACTAGCGACCAACAGTGCCAGAGAAACAATGTCACAAGAAGAGACTGAATGAAGAGACTAAACTTCAGGATAATTTAAAAAAAATACAGCTGTACATGTGTAGTGTCCACAGCATTCCCATTGCAGCCTGCCAATCTGCTGATGTGATCTAAAACCCAAGTAGCTTTATTCCTCTCAAAAAACAGAAGTACCTGCGCCTCTCTCTCCCAGGTAGATACTGGAAAATCAGAAGAAAGTAGACAATCAACTGAGTCTGTCTATGCCGCCATTAATTAATAAGATGAGGTTCAATTAAGGAAAGGTATACATTTGGCATCTCTCCAACCTGGGTGGGGAGTCAGGGCAGAGGGGTTTGACCCACTGACATGCAAGTTCTTTATTTGCATTTCCTACAGATTTCCAAATACATGATCATCTAAATGAAAGAATTACACATTTACTCAAATACAAGATGAGGTTTCTTCCCACAATTTGTGCAAAGAAAAAAGCCTTTTGTCTTATAATTGCACATAAGGAATCTCACTAAATACAATCATTAAAGTGCTGCCAAAAGCAGCATGTGCTGAACAGTGGAAATCAACTGAAGTTGATTAAATGCAACCAGCACTGAACATAACTATAAAATTCATGGTCAACATTCCGCAAACATGATAATGGGAACCTAACACGTGAATAAATTAGTGTAACCCATCTGAATAAGATGTATGGTAGTGCCCATTAAGTGCAATCTTCCTCACAACTGACTTTTTTTCCCCCAAGTCCTCATGAGTTACAAAATTGCATATAGTTCACTCAGAATCACTCTCTCACTGCTCTCTCAGCCTGGTGTATATGATTAAGTGGCCCTGCCTTGTATAAGGTAAAGCTGGATCATGTTGCCTTGCACCTCATCTGCAGATAAGTTTTTGGAGCATCCCAGGACTTGTGACAAGAACATCCAGTTCCAGTCATGTCAGGGGGGCTAATTAGCACATGGATCTTTTGCGCGGGGGGGTATCTAAAACATGCACATACTGAGCAGTGTTGAGCTCCGCGGTCACCATGGCTTGAAATGCTGTTGACTCTGCTGGGACCCAACCCAATGAACTGTGGTAAATCATGAGCCTCTGGCTTTTGACTAATATATGTAATACAAACTATACATAGTAAGTAGATGTCAAAGTGCTGCTCAAAAATGTGTTTATGGAGTACCTGTGCTAAAACTTGCAGCAATATCAAAAAAAGATAACATGCATCAATTCTGGATAAAAGTAGTATATGGGTACTATATGCAAATTGCTATAGCCATGTTTAATTTCAAGTTCATTGGTTTCAAATGTGCTCCTCCCTTTTATGTGCTCAGGTAGAGCAGGATCTGATACTAAAGGAGTGGGGCAAGGAAGGG
This sequence comes from Caiman crocodilus, assembly GCA_030014935.1. Taxonomy (NCBI): domain Eukaryota; kingdom Metazoa; phylum Chordata; order Crocodylia; family Alligatoridae; genus Caiman; species Caiman crocodilus. The sequence goes on from JAGPOW010001296.1 coordinate 57,207,281, forward strand.
CTGCCAGGGGAAAAAGTTTGGGGAAAGCAGAAAGCAAAGGGCTACCTGACCTCCCCCAGATTTAGTTTTCCTGCTGTAGCACTGGAAAGGGTACGCGTTCAAGACAATCCTCCAATAATTAGATTCTATACCTGGAAAATTATTAAAAATGTATACATTTTTCCTAAATAGAATCTAATTATTGGGGGGGGGTCATCTTATAGTCAGGGCTGTCTTCTACTTGAGAAAATACAGTAGTTCTTTTGTCAGAGTTGGGACTTCTACCCACTTATTTTAGATATGTGGTGATTAGAGAAAGAGAACATCTCTCACAAAAGAGGAGGACTGTGCCATAGCAATAAAGAGGAAACACCACCGGCTCATCAGAATCAGAGAAGTGAAAGAGACGAGACCTAAAAAGCTGAGTTTGATCCTTGGCGCAAGCCCTCTTTTCTTACAACCAAGAAACAGTGAATTTAGAAGCCAATTCTTTTCCCTATTGCCTTTCCACTGTTTCATTTTTAATTCATTCTTTTATTCTGCCCTCTGTAGAGAAAGGGCTGGGGAAGACGAAAAGACTTAAAAATAAGTGAATCTGGCAAGGAGGAGGAGGAGATCAAAGACAAGAAGATCAGATGAGCTGGCAAACTGTCTATCAAGGCAGAAAGGCATTTGCTTCCTTGCATCCTGTCACCAACTAGTGATTTATTGCTGTAAGAAGAGATGGTTTCCTGCTGTGGCTTGAAGGGACAGGAAAAAATATATTCAATAAAAATATGTTCAAAATTCTGATAATTTACATCTACATTAGGTTTCTTCAGAAAGAAAACGTTAAGTGCTTCTCAAATTATACAGGTGCAAGAGCTGTTTCACCCATTACAAGATGAAAGGAAGCAGCTATTCAACAATTTAGAAAGTTAAGTAAAAGAAATACCATCATATATAAATGAAAGTGCAGGACAAATTTTGGCCAGCAAAAAGATAACTGTCTATTTGGACTTTTGGCCAGGACACCAGGACTAGCTCTCCCCTAAATCTTATAAACACACTACAGGATTTAACAATTGCAGAAATGCAGGATGTCCATTTTATATCTCTTCTGAAATTCAACCCCTTCCAGCAGCACATTGTGTTTAACTCTCAGGCTGAGGTATCAATTCACCACAGACTCAAGAAAAAGAGCAGCCTACTGAATCAGCAACACCATGTCCTGTAGTATACTGGTGCTACTTGGATATTTCTTAAGCCCTGACTCAACGTTGGCCTACTTTCTTGAAAAATTCGATAGGAACACAGCACACAGGGGTAAAGACACAAAATGAGAATCAATCTTGTTTGATAGTAAATGAACATACTAACCTTGTAACTCCACATACTGGTCCACAAAGTCATCAAGCTGAGGTTCGTAGTCTCTCAGCAGTTTGTAAAAGACCTCCAGAACCACCTCAGCTACTTCCCACTGTAAACAATCAACAATGAACAAATGAACAAAAAAAAAAAAACCTCACAAGAAATGTGGTTGCATTTTAAATAATCATCCCACAACACCAGGAATTTGCTAGGTCAGAGAATTTGAAACAACATTAAAATCCTTTTTGAAATAAAAAGAACACATTCTGGAATCTGAACTATAATGCATTTGACACAAGTTCAAAAATACACACCAAAAAAAGACTAAAATATGTACAATCATGCATATTATTTGTAAACTTGAGCATCTGTAATGCACAGATCGCTATACTTTGTACAAAAAGGCACTTTTAGCAAAAAGAAGCATTGAGGATAGAAGCTCAAATTCCATACTTCAAGAAGCTAAAAATGCCAGATTAACACTAAATAATTTTGTGAAATAATCACGAAGAAAAGCTAAATTTAACCAAAAGAGGCAGATTCTAATTATTTAGGTTTGTGATAAAGTCACAAGGGTTCAGAAATCATTAGCCAACTGTTACAAGCAATTCATAAAACAAACTCATAATTCTGCAACTGTTTACCTGCATTTTTCCAAGTGTTCAAACTAGCATAAGAAGATACTGCCATCAGCATTTGAATGCCTATCATACCAGAGGAGTATAAATACCTAACGTAGCTCCCATTCTTTGTCTGCTTTGCAGAAGTGGGGGATACTAGTTGGTTAGTTTTGATTTAAAGAATCCAAAGATTAAAACTGCTGGATCAAACTTTGGTAACACAGATCCTCAGAGCTCAGAGACTTGGCGAGTCAAGTCAATTTAACAGTACAGAACCCAGATGCAAAGACAGCTGTCCCCAAAAATATTTATTCAAAACTATAAATTTACCTTTTCAGCAGCTCTCCGGTAAGCTCTGGTGCGAAATCGGAGAAACACAGAATCTCTAAGGAACTGAAGATAGGGATCAAAGCCTGGTGGGCGCAGTCCTGCTCCCAAGTTAGAAGGGAATGAACTCTCCACCAGTGTGCTGATGAGCCGGCAAAATGCACGGGTTAAAGGATACTCCTCACACCGGGATTCAATCTCATTCAATTCAACCTTCCCCAAAAAAACAAAACAGAACAAAAAAAACAACCAACTGAAGATCCAACTTGAAAAAAAAAAACACTCCCAGAAAAATGAACTACATCAGCAAATTGTCAATTAATATCAGAAGACACTTAAAATGATATGTTTTAAACAGAAATCCTCAAGAGATTGGAAAGTTCATAGATGCTAGGGTCAGAAGTGACCTCAACTGATCATCGAGTTCAACCCCCTGCCTAGGCAGGAAAGAGTGCTGGGGTCAGATGACCCCAGACAAATGCCTATTCAGTCTTCTCTTAAAGACCCCCAAGGTAGGGGAGAGCATCATCTCCCTTGGAAACCCATTCCAAATTTTGGCCACCCTTACCGTGAAGAAGTTTTTCCTAATGTCTAGCCTAAATCTGCTCTCTCTCAGTTTGCGACCACTGTTCCTTGTTACCCCAAGAAGCACCCTGGTGAACAAACCATCTCCAATCTCTTGCTGCATCCCCCTAAAGAATTTGTAGGTGGCCACAAGATCACCTCTCAGCCTTCTCTTGTGGAGGCTGAAGAGGTCCAGGTCCCTCAGGCTCTCCTCATAGGGCTTGTCCTGTAGGCACCTAACCATACGAGTGGCCCTCCTCTGGACCCTCGAGTCTATCAACATCCTTCTTGAAGTACAGCGCCCAAAACTGGACGCAGTACTCCAATTGTGGTCTGACCAATGCTGCATAGAGGGGAAGTATCACCTCCTTGGTTCTATTTGTCATGCATCTCCTGATGCATGATGAAGTGCAGTTAGCCTTGCTGATGAAGTTGACAGTAGGCTGAATTTTGTTCCCACTGATTTGCTAAAAGCAGGGATAAGTAAAGTTTGCAAGGTTGGATTCTAAATTTTTTTTAGTTTTAAAACTTTCCTACCTTCCTTTAGCACTTCATTATTTGAAAAGAAAGTAGCATGATAAAGTAGTGATAACTCTTACCCTTCTTAGTACACTCAAAGGAAATTTTATTTTTATTAGCAATACTATCTCATTCACCATTACCCATCCCCAAAATAGAAATTAAGGCATGATTCTACAAGGAAAATCAACATGAAGTATTCCTGCAGGCTCCAACATCAAGTCGTGTTAATTTCAACAGGGCTCTGTCCAGGCACAGAGGTCCTCTCATATACATGAAATTATAGGATTGTAGTCTAATACACCACAGATACTCTGTGCAGCCACTAGTTTTCAAACTTCAGACCTGGCCTTCTAGTATGTTTAAAAAGTATGCTCAGTAGCCCCTTTGCTTATGCTGGGTTTGAAGACAAGGAAGTCACAATGCATCAATTATACTCAGTGTCACTGCTCAGAAAAAACAACTGCTGTTTACTATAGTCTTCTATCTTCCCTTTCTTTAAATTAATGCTATTTTTCTCAACAATACTTGTCAAGTAAAATTTTGAGGATCTTTCTGGATTTTAGGGTATACTTAAAAACCAGGTTTTTACTTAAAAAAACATGGCTCTTGCCTCAAAACTCCCTGAGGTAGCCTGACAGAGTGTAAGCAGAGATAAACTAATACATTCTTAGAGACAGGACCCAAAACTCACCCTACCTTCTTGTTGGTTGGGCTCAACAGTCACAGTGTGTTACCTCAAGCCACCCACTTACTCTAAAAACCAAGCTGCCTACAAACCGTCTGGTTTGCAGCAAAAACCAGTCCTACAGCTCACGTGCACACGCACAGATGACTTTTCTGGCTTATCCATTTGTTCAAACCAAAATTTTACCCCGAATAACTAAATATTTTCTGACAATTGCTGCCAGACATTAAGCGAGATCAACTGTGACCCAGCGATATCTGTTTGGGGAGGATCCAAGCCATAGTTTTTGCAACAGCTGTGTGCAAACTGAAGTAAGAAGAATGGTAAAATATTGATGTAACCTGATCTTTTTAGAAGTGGGGAGGAGTGAATGGGAGGACAGAAGGAGAAAGGATTGTATTTTTTAATTAAGGAATGCCTTGCTCAAATATGGGCCAATAACCCCACCCCAAACCTTCCTGAGAGACAGTAATTTGTAAGACAATCTTAGAAACTACACAGATTTTAAAACACAAAAATGAAATATTAGACAGCAGATTAGTTTCGATCTTAGTTATCATGGTGCTACCACCCAATGGCACCATAATTATAACACTATATCTGATTAAAATACAACTGTTTGCAGGCATTTTGTGCAACTATTTAAATTCAGAGGAAATGGCTGAAAACAATCAAGATATCTATGAATTGTCCATGAACTACCTTACATTGCTCCACAGCTAATGACTGCACAAGACAGATGCAACAAGGAAAGTGCAGAAATTTCTGGCGCACAGCCAGACAATTCCCACTCTCTCTTAAATTCCTAGAGGCTATACCTTAACATTTAACTGACTTTTGCTTTCATTAAACTCTTAAATTAAGGAAGGAAAGTAGCCGTATGCATTAAGATATCCTGGTAAGCAAAAGTGACTATGGCCCCCTCTACACATTACATGAACTAGTTAACTGCACAGTTACATGCAAAGTAGCTATCACATGCAAAGACCAGATACACATGCAAAGTAGGTATCGCATCATTAAAAGATCTAACCAGCTATCAAGGTAGACCTCAGAAATGTGTATTAACTTTATATCGAGCTCTAATTTGCACATGTAGTGGGGAGTCCTGTAAGGTGATGGGTCTTCCAGCAGGGTGCTCTATGCCCAGCTTGAAACCCCAAGGGGCCTAAAGGATCACAGCTGCTGCAATCTTCCAGGCTCAGGGGTGCATGAGGCACACCCGTGGTTAAGAGCCCTTCAACTGAGGGGGCTCCCAGACATGGGAGCTTCCTTCTTGCTGGTAAAGAGGGAGCCTGGGATCAGGTTACCTCTGTACTGGCAGTAAGGCGTGATAGAACCTAACGCACAATCCCATGATCACACCTCCTGCCACACACATATGGCATAGCAAGAGGCGCAAATGTGTGGATCATACATTAGATCCCATCACACCTTTATCTGCAAGTATAGAGGGGGCTCATGATTTCCATTTCAAGACTGATCACAGCTGATTGTGATTTTACATGGCTTAAAATAGAGCAATTGAGAGAAAAAAAATATACAGTGAGACTCAACCTAACAGAAACTTACAGCAGCTACAAACAGATATGGGAATAACTTGAGAGGAAGAGAGAAAACAACTTTTATTCCAAAGGGATTCTCACTGACTTAGCAGATACAACATGTATAGCTTCTTCTGTTCTTAACACTACAAAAATCTGAGCAATTGCCTAGTGGAAGGGAATCCTTACCTCAATGCCAATAGCTTGTCTCTGCCCTGGAGTTCTTACAGTCTGTAAGATCTGAGAGAGAGAGAGAGAGAGAGAGAGAGAGAGAGAGAGAGAGAGAGAGAGAGAAACAACGTATTGCACATAATTACAATGTAAGCTTCAGCTATTTCTGTCAATACAGGTTTCCCTCTATTTATTCAGGTTGCTAATTCATTCCTATGTGCCGATCACCCTTTTTCTACCCAAAATCCCTTATATGCAAGTTAAACTCACTCACGCAGTCAGGGCTCCAGTTATCCCCACTCACCCCAGATCCTGGGCTGCACCATACCGTGGTACAGGCAGGTGGTGTCAGCTGCTCCCGGGTCTGCTGCAGCAAGTGGGGTGAGTGGGGAGAAGTGGAGCCCTGGGAGGTTTGGGGCATGGTGCAGCCAAGCAGTTATAGGCAGCTGATGTCGGCTGCTCTTGTGGCCACTGCAGCAGGGACTAGGGTGAGCAGGGAGAAACGGAGCCCCGGACTGCAATAAGCAGCAAGGTAGTGGGAACTGTGAGTGGGTGCAGGGCTCAGGGCAGGAGTGCACAGTTGTTGCTGCTACGTATCCCCCGCCCCCCAGAAGGGCTGCGGGGCTGAGCCAGGCTCTTCCCAGAGAGGGCCCAGGCCCCCAGATCTACGCACGGGGTGATAGCAAGCTGCTGCTACAGGCTGGGACCAACGGGCAGGTTTGGGGGGGGGGACGCTATAACAAATTTTGGAGTGGCAGTAGCCACCCTCCCAGCACCGCAGCCTGCTGTTGGCTTGTGTGCAGATCTGGGGGCCTGCACCCAACTGGGAAGAGCCTGGCACAGCCCACCAGCCTGCAGCCCCCACAAGGGGTGTGTAGCAGCAAGAACTGTGCCCTCCTGCTCTAAGCCCCACACCCACGCACAGTTCCCACTGCCTTGCTGCTTATTGCAGTCCGGGGCTCCGCTTCTCCCTGCTCACCCTAGTCCCTGCTGCAGTGGCCACAAGAGCAGCCAACACCAGCTGCCTATAACTGCTTGGCTGCAACATGCCCCAAACCTCCCAGGGTTTGGCAGTCCAGGGCCTCCACTTCTGCCCCACATCCACTCACAGTTCCTGCTGCCTTGCTGCTGCTGCAGCCCCAGGAGCTACCAACAGACTGTGCTGCATCCCTCCCCTAGTCCCAACCTTACTCTCTCCCTCCCTCACTGCCATGGGAACATAACTCCATCTGTTCCATTGTAAACTGGGTTCAGTTTATGCAAATTTGATTTATACACTGTTCTCCAGGAATGTAAGTATTGCATAAATCAACAGAAACCTATACTAAAAATGCTCTGTATGAACATTTTTCCAAAGGGAACAGAGGTTTTTAGATGGTTTGTTTTTTATAATCCTTCATCTATTGAAACATTGATATTTTTCCATCCTGGAAGAATAGACTTCTAATTAAAGCACTACCCATCCATGCCCTGCCAGCTCCCAGAGCACATGTATAAACACCCATAATGATCAGTAAGGATCCTGGCTTTCTCTGTTTAAAAATCACACAATCTTATTTAAAATTCAGAGTCATCCTGGATTTGGGTAAATACAGTATTTTAGAATCACTTCAGAGTGAATGTGCACTAAGATTCCTACATCCATCTCTTTTTCATAGTTTTAAGCAATCTTCAAAATAAAAGCAACACAAGTTTAATGTCCAATAAGTGATTTAAAAGATAACTTAGGAAAAAATATATATTTCAGCTACAAGATAAGAACATAATTTAAGAATACATTAGAATTCAAACAAGACTCATATGCTACAGTGCTAAGTAATTTAGAAAATCCTAAAATACCTGGGTGTATTCCAGCGATTGCCAGAGCGAAGCAGCAATCTCAGGAGATTTTCCAAAGGCAGTGAGAGTCTCTAATAACTCTGCTTTCAAAATGGGAGGGATGCTACATTGCAGAAGTCCCAAAATGACTACTACAGGGGTCCACTGGGGGTGCTCACAAAGGGCCAAACGAGCATTCTCACTCTGCACATCAAATAGAAACGGTAAACAAAAAATACATGCTGGTTATCATTGTTGCTTTGAAAAGCCTTACTATTCTACATAATCTACCTTGTATGACTTAGCACTGGCAATAACAATGCTGCTTATTAGTTGAATGCACTGAAGAAATAGGGAGAATGGAGTATCACTCTAATGCAATCACTATTTAAAAATAAGAGAGACAGGTGAATTTGAACCATCGGAGGCAAATGTCCCTACTACTGAGTTATATACAAACAAAGATCTACAAACCAATGCAAATAATTTTTGCAAGACGAGATGTAGCAATGGATTAGCAGAACAGGAGAAAGAAAAGTATTACTTACCCACTTTACTATAGTAGTTGTGAGCCGTAAAAATGCAATCAGTCCATCTTGCTCCTTCTGGGTGATACCTCGCAAAGGGAGATGACGGTATTGGACACTGTCTGCACTTGGCAAGTCTTTTCTTAAATGCTCATGATACAGCATCAAGGAGTGGAAAAAATGCTCCCAAGACACAGGACTCCCACCTGCTCCTTGGATGTTTTCAGCTAAAAAAAATATCAAATTGATTATTAAAAATTTTTGTCCTTTTGCATATGGTAACAGAGATAAACTTTAAAGGAAAAATCTAACCGCTGCTCAGCCCAGCATTCTGGAAACTCAAGTATCAAGAAATCATCTTTCTATGGATAGGGTGACCAAATAGCCCAGATTGTCCAGGACAGTCTGAAATTTTATAGGCTGCCTCATCACCCCAGCCATTGGAGAACATGCAAGCAAAAGTCCTGAATTGGGCTGTCCTGCCTAGCCCCATTTTTAGGAGCTATAGGGTGGAGTGTGTGAGTGCCTGCATGCGTGTGGCAGTGAACAGGGCTGAAGCAGCTATCACGGCTCACTGGGGAGCAGGGTGCCTTTGTCTCTGGAGCTGGGGGCAGTATGACACTTGGACTGGGGGCCCTGCATGAACTCCGTCTGCCACATTCTGGCTCACAGTTCTGGCCGCATCACGTCACCTGTAGCCGCAACCTTGCTGTGTACCCCAGGGGCAGGCCAAACCCATTACAGGCCCCATGTGGAGAGCCTAGCCTGGCCCAGCAGTGCCCTGCCTTAACCAGGGAAAGGGGTGTGAAACCAGGGCTGGCTGCGCCTGTCCAGCCTGGAGGGGGGCATAGCCAGCATGTGGCTTCAGATGCCAACACTGGGCCAGAGCCATGAGTCAAACAGAGCCCATGCAGCACCCCTAGTCCAGTCAGCGTCCTGTCCCTGGCCCTGATGAGAAAAGGCACCATGTTCTCCAGTGCATCAGAGCCCCAGCCTGCAGCCCCCGCTCCAGTGACAAAGGCACCGTGCTCTTGACAACTATTCTAGCCCGGCCTGCTGCCTGTGCCCCAGCACATCTGTGCACGTGCCTGTGTGTGCGTGTGCACACGTGTGCACACATCCCAACCCCAGTTTTCCCTAAAACAATTACAGCCATACTAACTCTGGATAAAATGTTATTCATTCTTTTTGATAATGCCCACAATATCCTAAGTGCTTTCAAACTATTAAAAAAAAGTGAAGTCCCTTGCTCTATGAAAATGGAAAAAAAAGATAGGTGTCTGCTACATCTAAAAAACTAGTCTTTCCCTCTTCCATTTATAAACTTAACACCCTATATGCTGCAATAGTATGCCAGAATTGAGAAACTGATCGCAGCTTTCAGTTCAAAATCAGAATAAAGCCAGAGAGGAAAATAAAGTCTGCTAAGCTGTGAGCTTAGTTTTGCTCTTTTCTTTTACAGCTATGGCATTATTGATATGATAAGTAAGTAAAAACTAAGCTCCTTGTGCTATGAATCAAAACTTTTGTATTTACACTTTAAGCATTACAATACTAACCAAGTAGTATTTTTGACCTGACAAGATAGTATGAAAGCACAGCAGACACTAGTGTTATATATTGGGTTCCTATACCACTATGTCAAATAATCTATGTGGCCAGTATTAACTAAGAAGAAAGGCCTTTGTCATGTTATACTCAGTATATCACAACACCTGTTTATCTTACAAGTATAGCTCTTTTAAATATGTTACAAGAGTGAATTAACTCAAACTTCGATTTACATAACTTAATTAGTATTTTAAGGCAGCATACATTTCAAAATGAAGTCCTGAGTTTCATCCATGATTGCATGATTAACAGTAACTAATCAAGTATTAAACCACACTAAATCTCATGCAGAACCCTACTGACTACCTTGTAGAGCAGGGGTGGGCGATTATTTTGGGCAGAGAGCTGCTTACCGAGTTTTGGCAAGCTGTCAAGGGCTGCATGGGTAGCCCTGCCCCTTGACAGATGCCTCACCCCTGGTCACCATCTTGGAACCAGAAGTCCCTCCCCCTAGCCTTTGCCACCAGATGCCCCTCCCTTTGCCCCCAGAAATACTCCTTTTAGCAGGAGGTTTTGCCATCTCAGAACCAGAAAAAAAACACGAAATTATATTCTAAAAATCAAATATCTACAACATTCATTAATTTGATTTTTAAAAAAATACATGTAAATCAGGAAAAAGTGTTTGTGTAGTGTACATACAGGTAATTGCACAATAGATTAAGTCTTACTCTTGTATACTGTGGATGTGGGTGTGGATAGGTGTGTGGGTGTGGGGGGAGGGTGGCTGGAGGTTATGAGTGGGTGTGGGTATAGTGGTCTGCGTGTATGGCAGTGCATGTGTATGGTGGGGGGTGCTTGTGGGACTCACCCTACAAACACACACATGCTCTCCCTCTCCCTCCCTCATTGCAACAGTGTGCTTTGCTCACCATACACACACACTCTCACTCTGTGTGCTTTGCTCACTACACACCAAGGTTAGGCAATTATTTCAGACAGAGGGCTACTTATTGAGTTTTGGCAAGCCATCAAGGGCTGTATGACAGGCAGCCAGGGGGAGATAAATATTAATTTTCTAAATTTTTAGGGGCCCCGCAGGCCACGTAGAATGGCCTGGCAGGCCACATCCAGCCTGCAGGCCGCTTTTTGTCCAGCCTTGTTGTAGAGGAAGAGAGTTCGTAGGTGAGGTCTACTGTCAGAACCCTTTCTTACCATGACTGCTGCCATTGACCTTCAGCAAACTGAAGCAGTAATGAGCACATTGGGGCCCACTGGCCAATCCCCAAAGCATTTTCAAATATGGGATATAAATTGTGGGGGGAAGTAGGTCTCCCATTTGTCTAACAAACTTTGATAAGACAACCTGGAACAAAAAAGGTAATTGTTTATAAACAAACATCTATTTGGGGGTAATAGCAACTAGCCACCATCAAAATAAAATATCTGGTTTGGCCAAAAAAAGTTACTCCAAAATAATATACTTGTGAACTCTTTTTCCAGTTCCATTGAAAATAAATTTCGTATTATCTCTTTCCTGTTCAAAAAACAAGATAGCTCAAGTTATTGCAAAGGAATAAATATTAAAAGATACAGATACATGTAATAACTTTTCATTATATTACCTATCTTGATTCCATGAGAGGAAAATGTAACGTGTCTTTAAAAACAAATCTAATCCGGGAACACAGGCTTTAAATAACTGCGCTGCTATTGATTGATGATGCAACTACAGCATAGAATTATGGTTGTTTCTATGTCTTAACCTTTCTTGCCTTAATATATTTGAATTGCTATTAAGTCTAATATTGCACTGTCTTTCCCGGGTTCTTATTTTTTCAATAAGTATAGTATCTTGTATTTTCTTTTATATGTAAGATGCCAATGCATACTTTCAACCACAAATGCATCTTAACATTTTTCTTCCCAGGGTATATCAATAGCACACTTCAAGATTATCAGATGCTATTGCAGAAATGCAAATATCATTATTATTATCATCCTTTACTGTGCAACTGTAGCTTCTTGCATCAAAGTTTTAAATTAAGCAGCTCAAGCATAACAAGAATTCTGAAACCAATTAGATTCTTCCCTATTAATGCCAATGACAACTATGGGGACAATCCACAACTCAAGACAACTGGCGATGGCTCCCTTGGTATTAAGTCAATAGCAGCCATTTAATACAGATTGGGAGCAATGGGACAGTATCTCAGCAACAACTAACAGGTCCTTAAGACCACATAGAGAGTAGCTCTGGTAATTCCACTAAAACATTTGGGCATTTCTTCCATTACAGGAAAGACTGCTGCTGCTTTTAAAAGCATGATGAAAGGACAATGACACACAAATGAGACAACTAAAATAAGATTTTTCCCTCAAAAATTGAGAAAGCCAGTAGAATTTGGCTAACTTGACGCTGAGGAGGTCGCTGATGGGCTACTCCGAGGTAAGACCCCATGATGGTGGAGCTCTGGAGAGGCTCTGAAGGACACCAGTATTCAAGGGCAAGCTCCAGATTAAATGGATCCTTCCGATACAGCTCAGCAATCTAAACAGAAAGAAAAATGAATTTCTAAAGAGAAAAAAATACCAATGCAAATAAAAAGCAAAGACAATAACTATCAGAGAGCATGTTTTACACAACCCTGAAAACCCAGAAAGAATAAATCGCATAGTTAATACTTCATGATTTAGAACTCCATTCCTGAAAGTGGCAGTTTCTTAACAATCCATGGCCACAGTATCACTAAATTTCAATATACTAGTCTCTAAGTTTTAAGTTTTAATGATATTCCACCTCTATTATCTTTAAAACCTTGCTACAAACATACCCATGTTTCATCTTAAATTAGCACTTGGGTATCTGTGCAATGATCTTAGAATAAACAAGTTAACCTGTGGATTAGAAGCTATTAATTGATCTCTAAATAAAGGAATTTTCAAAATAATTTACTACAAATTCTTCATGTTAAGGGTTCGTTACAGCTTGAGAGAGGATTTTCACATTTACTATAATTGTAGAATATATGTCATTTTAAAAGGCATCTAGGAACCTTAATTTAAGCATCATAAAAGTCAAGGTAACAAAGCAGCACAATATTTACATATTGAAAAGAATTAACTGATTTTGATTAGGGTGGGAAATGTCAGGTCAGCAAATCATGCTACTACAAAGTACTTAATGAAAATGTTTACATCTAATTAAACCAAAAAAAATGAAGATTTCCACTTCTAATGTAAAATTGTTAAGGCATGATAAACACTGTACTACATTATTCAAAGAGTTTTTTTCTATTAAAATGTCCTAAATGTTTTCAACAAAAAAAGCTCAAAATACTTCTTTTGTGCCAAAGTAATTAAAAAACAGAGCTCACTAAAAGCATTAGATGTTCCAGGTCTCGCCGAAGGGAAATAGGTGGTTCATTACCCATCTGTACACTCATATGGATCATACGAGCATCTTCATCTGCACGATTTCTTAGCTGTTTCACCTACACAATTTATGAGGTAAAGAATGAGAATCTATTTTTAGCCAACAATGAAAGAGCTATCCAAAAATCCAATTAGAGAATAAAAATAGCAATATAAAAATAAGTTTTATAAAACTTATTTAAAATATCCTTAATAAACTATCGTAATAAATGGTGACATTCACTGTCAGGTTATGGAATTTCGTTTTAATGTTGTGTTTGTTTATTCTCTTATTGTCCGATAGTGGGGAAAAATAAAATCTCAGCAGTGCAAGGTATAAATCAATGAGAAATAATTGAGATGTTTGTCCATATGGATCCTTCCTTTCCTCCTACTGTGGATCCTGTATTAGCAGAGGACCTGAGGGACAATTAGGTTTCCTCTACCTTTTATGCCCTAAGGCAGTGGTTGGCAACCTACAACCCTCAGACTAGACCCATCTCATCAAGTGACTGCATCCAGATGTAAGTAATGGGTAAGCAAAGGGGCACCCTCCACCTGTGTGTCCCCCCTTTGCCACCCTGCTCCAGTTTTTCTGTAGTGCTGCTTGCTGACAACCATACCCTCCTCTCTCTCTTTCTCATGTGCAAGGCCCCTCACTACCAATTACCTTCCACCCACTCTGGCTGCCAGGCACAATGAGCAGCCACCCCATAGGCATGAAGAGCAGGTAGATGGCAGCTGGGAGCAGGAGCCAGAGCCTCATGCACTGGGGTAGGAGCCACCCGCCCTCCCAGAGCAGTGTGGCAGGAACAGCAGCCATAGCTGGAAGTCAGGGGAGCAGAACAGTTCTATGGGGACCCATGAGAGGGCATGAGAAAGGGTGCTGACCCAGCCCATGACAGCTCATCAAAACTCCCCATGTGGTCCTTGGGCCCAAATACTTGCCCACCCCTGAAGAGTGGACAGTGCAGGAACAAGCAAAACATGAAGGTGGTCCCAAAAGACAATGCTAGCCAGAAGAATCTGATCTTTCTTGCACACGATACATGAATCCCACTACTAGCACACATGTAGACAAATGGTCCAAGAATAATTTTACATAGCCAATATTCAAAGAATATTTAATGAATTTCTCTCTCTCAAGACCCTCAGAATCGGCAACAAGAGCCTACTCCAACTCCATTTTCCAATTACTTCAGTATGCTTTGAAACAGACAAAATTTACATCATTATTTGTAAAGCTGCATATTTCTGTACCAGAATAAAAAAAAAAGATCTAATTAAACTGGAGACTGGCAACCTACTCGTAGTCCAGATCCAGCACAGAAATATTACTGACCCATGAATTAGACTATCATCCCCATGGATGTGCAGTGGAAACAGAGGAAGCAGTACGAAATGACCTTTTGTGTGTATGGAATTGAAAACTGCAATATTTCTCAAGGAATATCTATACCAAACAGCAACAAAAATTGTCTGTGTCTTTTAGACCTGGTGATTATATATCAGTCTTAGTAACAGAAAAACCTGTTTGAATCAATTAAAAGTATCTTAATGATTGTACTATGTGCAGGAGGGAGAGGGAAACACACCACAGCTACTGTATGTAATGGAAAATTGTTTCTCACTAATCTCCTAGAATTGCCTAAGTATGTCAACAAATTATTGGATAAAAGAAAAACAGCTTTAAGTATTTATTTTGAATTTCAACAAGCCTTTGTTGTTAACAGACTCCTTCACAAAAAACAAACAAATCATTGGATGCGAAAGTTTTAGCATGGATTAAGCAGAAGCTGAGGAAAAAAAAAATAGCAAAGACCAGAAACAAGACTCAATCCTCAAGATGCTAAACAGTAAACAGATGTGCTGAAAAAGTTTGAAAGATTGCTGGTCTGCAATTTATTAACGACCTGGAAAAAAGGTGAAGAGCTGCAAAATGTCAAAACTTGAAAATGAAATGAAGTCAAGACTAAAGGAGATCAAAGAAACTAAGGAAATAATCAAAGCTATATGACATTTCAGTCCAGCAGTAGATATAATTCAGTGTTGATAAGTGAATGTAATCTGCACAGGGGTGGCCAACCCATGGCACGAGTGCCACAAGTGGCAAGGACAGCCTTTACATGTGGCACACAATAGATAAGGGAAGAAGCAGGAAACACAGTGATAGATAGTGCAGATAGCATAGCAGCAGACTGGGCAGGGTAAGGAGACTAGAGTGGTACTTTGGAAGGGTGCCATGCTTACCTTGGGGCACGTCTGCCAACAAAAAGTTGGCCCCCACTACTGTACAATATCTGAATTATAAAAATATATTTTGAGGTTCTAAATTAACTGCAACTACTCAAAAAAAATCCACATTATCATGGACAGCTCAATGAAAACTACTGTTAGTGCACCAGAAATCAAAGTACACCAACGTAAGGATATTCAAAAATCAGGCAGTAGAAAAAGTAATGCCAAAATTATTGTTTTTATAGATAGATCAATAAATATAACCTTAACTAAACGCCTTATTCAGTTCTAATCACACTAATTCAATAAAGGATACCATGTAACTAACAGTACAGAGATAAGTGGAAAAAATAACAGACATGAGACATTTTTCTTGTGAAAAGGAGATCCCAAAGTCTGTCACTGTTTATTGTAAAGAGAAGACAGTAAAATGAAGTGCACGAAACAGAAGTCAGAAGTGCCCATAACAATGAATGCGCATGCATCAGGGAAAACTAGGCATTTTTATTTACCTATCCAAAATATGAAGAACAGCCAATGACATTTAAAAGGCAACAAATTTACAATTTAAAGCTTATTTTATGCATAATTATCCTACAGACCTCACTATCACAATATTTTGATGAGAACAAAAGCTTATTAGGAAAAAAAAATAGGTACTTATGTGAAGAAAAAGAGCATCAAAAGATACGTAGTATAATTACGGGTATATTCTCTTACGCTTCAGGGCCTAAGACAACCACAAACTAACAGAATTTGGAAAGAAACTATATTTTACAGGCAACTATTTGACCACTAACAGAAAAAGAAATACCATAACTGATGAGCAGACCTGCTTTCCTGTCCTGGATAGCAAATTCTGTTCCTAAAGAATTCCAGTCAAAACCAAATATTCCAATGAAAAAGCTTTAATTTTGACAAATCCACAACTAATTAACAAAAAGTCCTGTCCACTTCTAAATAAAAGTCATTACTACAATGCAAGTGTTCAAAGACCTACCTGAAATAAGTCCAGCTCCTAATGAACGCATTATCTACATTATAGAAACAGCTTTTGCTGGCAGCCTTGGTAGAAAAGCCACTGCCTGTTACAGTACGTCATTTTCCTACAGGGATGTTAAACTCATCCAACCATGTGGGCCAGATAAGGGACACTGAGTTGGTCTGAGAGCCAGAACAGGACTGAACCCCTGGGCATTGCCCAAGGCACCCAGTCTAGCCCATGCGCTGCACACAACTTGTACTGGTCCTACATAGGGCCGGCATGGGACATGCGCTGCCCACAGCGCACAGGCTGGACCTAGTGCTTCAGGTGACAAAGGGAGTTGGTTCAGGGGACATATAATGCCCTGCTGGACAGGCCCTGTGCACTGTGTCCAGGGAGTCTGAACCTGCTGTGCCGTGTGCAGTGCCAGGTCTCCAGAGTGCCCATGCACAGTTAACTTCAGGGCTAACAGGAGCACACATGGTAAGTTGGACTAGCTGCTTGTACTGCACACAGCACAAGGAGCCAGCACAGGACACACACTGCATATGATGCCCTGCCGGACCGGCTCTATGGGCTGGCTCTGACAGCTCAATCCAGACCAGTCCAGTCCCAGAGCCAGAATGCACATCCAATCCAGGGGGTCACTGTATGCAGCCCTCACTCGAGACCAATCCCTGTGCTGAGTGCAGGGTCCACTGCACGCAGGGCCAGAGACAAAGTCAGCATGTGCGATCAGTCCAGAGACTCATAGGCCAGATCATACAGCTCCATGGGTCCTTTGTTTGATACCCCTGCCTTACTATAACTCCATGTAGTTGCTACAGAACAAGACTGAAGCATGCTGAGGCGGCTATGAAAACAAAAAATGCTTGCTGATATTATTAGAGCCAAGCCTGGTCTATGGGTTAGGAAAAGGATTTAAATGCTAAACTATTTAATATAAAAATATTTGTAAGCACAGCAGCATTTAATTAAACAAATCTACGTCATGCTTATGTGCCCTCAAAAAGATCCTTAATGCTTGAGGGAGGGTTTTCTTTCCAGACATTGTTTTCATTCTGTCAACACAAGATGAAGAAAAGGATAGATCCAAATCACACACAGGAAAACTTCAATCATCATTTGCCAACTCAATCCAAAATGCAGTTTGATACAGTGAAAGTCACAAAATAACACCTTCACCAATGGTGTTAAATGAAAATCATGCACTTTTTCCAGAGCTCCACTTAGCAATGCATAGCTACAAGGTTTTACACAAATGAAACAGCTCAGACTGCTTCATGAATATCACTTTTCACTTGTGCAACAGAAGCATTCCTGTTTCTGATCATTCAAAATATTGTCACAGGGCCAATATTCTACTACAGGAAAGGATAACACCCCAGAAATCTGAAATTAAGAAAAATGTAAAAACATACAGAGATAGCACGGTTGTACCACTGATCCTTTCTCAGTCAAAAGTCTCCAACTGTGCTATTATACCTCAAAAAAGCAGTAATATTCAGTAAAATCATAAATATTAACAAACTTTTTTTAAATGTCACTATACTTTCCAAGTTGGATTTTTAACACATTTATATTGGAAAACTAAAGCTCTAAACTGTATTCATTTCAAACAGTTGCAAGTTTTCTGAGTTCAAACATTCAAGAGTATGGTGTTAGATGCCTTAGAACACACTCTAAATTTTATGAAATTGTTATATGGTTCTAAACATGAAATCTGGATTGTATGCACAAAATTCTCAGTAACTGTCCATTCAAACACACACATACAACTTACTTTCATTGGCATGAGTGCAAGGAAGTCTGTGACAAGGTTATGAACTTTGCGAATGTAAAATTCTTCCTGGTAGAAATTTTCAGATCCCACAACTGATTCAGTAAGGAAGAGGAAGACATTATCAGCAATAGCTAGCTCTGCCATTGCCTCGTCTGCCTCAGTGAATTCTGCAAGAGCTAGAGAGAAAATTAAGAAGAGAGAATATAATTATCTGTTACCAAAAAACCCAAACGTGGTTAAAGTTTCTGGCTCACCTGCGAATCAACCAAGTTAAACCACCTAAGTCTTTCTGATATACGAAAAAGTCAACACCAACAGTGATGCAAACATTGAGTCACATTCCAAAATATAAACACACTTAACAATTCACTGCACAACACTGGTGTGACCAAATCTCATTATACAAGACTGTAGGGTCCCATTAATTAGTAATTAAAATGATCTTTTAATTAAAAATTCACAATATCAAGATCTTTTATGTTTCAACATCAAAGGAAAGCTATTCTAGAACAGATTCAGTTCTGATCCACTACAGAATTTGGAAACTTCAAACTATGAAATATACTGAGTTAAATATTTTTCATGATACACTCTATATTCCAATACCTAGCTATAGTGGAACTGATGCTTAAACTCACTACAGGTTCCCTCAATCTATGCGGGTTTCATATATGTGAATATGCTCTTATGCGAGATAAATTTACTCTTATGCAACTGAGGCACCGCTTGTCCCCCCTTGCCGCACGCCCTGGGCTGAACTGTTCCATAGTGCAGGTAGGTGATGTCAGCTGTTTTCGGGTCTGCAGCAGCAGGGACTAGGATGAGAGGGAGAAGCAGAGGCCCCGGACTGCAACAGGCAGCAAGACAGCAGGAACAGTGAGTGTGTGGGGCACAGGACAGGGGGAGGTCCGGCTCTTGCTTCTATGCACCCCCCCGGGAGGGCTGCAAGCTGGGGGGCGGGGGGGATGTGCCAGACTCTTCCCAGGGGGATGTGCGCCCCCAAATCTTTGTGCAGGACAACAGTAGGCTGCCACTGCAGGCTAGAGCTGGCAGTGCCACCAGACTCTCCCCAATGCTCAGTAGGCATGTTGAGGGAGCTACGGTGATTTTTGGTTGTCATAAGCCCCCTCCCAGGGCCACTGCCACAACCCCAGCCTTGCTTGCAGGAATAAGGTGGCAGCAGAAGGAGGGGGCTGCTGACACCCCAAAAATCGCCACAGCGCCCCCAACCTGCTTGCCGAGCGCCAGGGAAAGCCTGGTGGCATCACCAGCCCCAGCCTGCAGCGGCAGCCCGCTGCACACACATCCAAGGACCCATGCCTCCCCGCAAGAAGAGCCTGGCAGAGTCCCTGAACCTGCAGCCCTCCCGGGGGGTACATAGAAGCAAAAGCTACACCGCCCCTGTCCTGGGCCCCTCACCCACTCACAGTTCCTGCCACTATGCTGCCTGCTGCAGCCCTCAGAGCTACTGACAAGCTACACTGCCCCCATTCCCCGCCCCTTCCCTAGTACCAGCCTCACTCCCTCACTGCCATGGGAACATATCCCTATTTGTTCCATTATAAAGTGGGTTTGCTTATGCAAATTTGATTTATATGCTGCTCTCCAGAAATGCATGTACTGCATAAAACGAGGGAAACCTCTGGTGCAAAAGATTAAGGGTGCACCAATGAAGATTTTTTGGGGCTGATACCAGGGGGTCGGACTTGATGATCTGCTCAAGTGCCTTCCAACCCTACCAACTATGAAACAACTATGAAACCACTGGCCAATTATTAACAAACCATATCGGCTGATAAAGATCTGAAAGCCAATACACAAGCCCAGCAGCTTGGAGAGCAGCATCCAGCTGGTAAATCTGGTGGAAAGAAGAGATGAGGAGCAGGGAAGGGGAATGGGAGAGGAGCACAGATCGAGGTCTCAGTGGTGAGGGAGAGAGTGGGGCAGGGGCAGTCAATGCACAGTCGGGGTGGGGTGGAGTGGGATAGAGCCACAAGCGGTTTGTCCAAGGGGCATGGGAAGTGCTTCCTGCTGGTGCATGCACCTACTGAGGAGGCATGGGCGGGGGGTGTACCCTGTGCATGGGGCAAGGGCGGGCTGCTGCTGCAAGCTGGGGCTGGTGCCAGGCTTTTGGTGACAGAGGGGGTTGGACTGGGGCTGTGCTGAAGACAGGCAATGGTGGCGTTGGGAGGAAGGGGCTCTGGGAGGCTACAGCCTGGCCCTGTGCATACTGCAGCTGCGCCCCCGCACACGGCATTTATTGGCAACATTATCAGCCACATAAGCCAAATAAAGCTGATTGCCAATAATGTCAATTTTCCTTTTATCGGAGCTGATACAATATGGACCAATGTATCAGTGCATCTCTACAAAAGATTATAATACAAATCTATTTTTGTTTCTTAAATGAGATTTAGGCAATGAAGTAATATTAATACTCTTATATATAATCTCTCATATTTTTTTAGTATAACATTAACTTCCAAGTGAAAGGGAGTTTGCATATTACATATGAAACTACACATATTTTTAAACTTGTGCACATTTCAAATGATGCAATTCCCAACAGCCAAACTTCAAGTACTAAAGAACAATAGTAACACAACTTCATCATGCAAAAAAAGAGTTATTGTAGCATTTACAAATCCTGAAGACTTGGCTGTAATAAGTCTGCTCCTTTGGATCTATTTACCTGTTACATCAGATAACTGAGATATTCCTCGCAAAGCCAATGCCCATGCTAATCTAACAGTAGCTTGCAGTCCTGGTAGTTTCCATGGCTGAGATTCCTGAAGACGAGTATGGATTGTTGCTATATACTGTCTCTCTGTTAGCAGAGGCAGCTGGTGCATTAAATCTAAAAAACAAATGACTCATTATTTTATGGAATACTAACTTTAAACACTTATTTCCATTAAAATAAAGATCTAGTATAAAGATACACTTTTATCACAAATAAATCTTTCTTCTTCATCTATTAAAAAGTTAAAATGAACTTTCTGTACCTTTTTTAACTGATCAGTTGATTCTCTCAAACGGTCTGAAGGCTAAATAATTTATTGTATGCATCTATTTAAATAGGCTTTATTTAAATCAAAATATTCCTTCATATAAAAGCATCTGGTTCAGGCTCTTGATGCATGTACAAAGCTGTGTATCAAAGTAACAAAATCAACCTAAAAACTTCCAAAAACTTCCCGTTCCAAAACCAAGAACTTCACTCTCTTAAACACTAACTTTTGTTAGTGACCTTACAACAAGCTCTTAAATTTATCAAATTCAGATTCAATCAGCCTAAAAGGGAAGAAAATTCCATAGCAAGGGAACTAACCAATTCCTATGGATCATATTCAACTGAGAAACAAACACTGTTCTCAGTTTCCTCAGTTAAAAAAAAAAAAAGAATCTCTCATTACACACTGAAATAACAGCATGAATGTGCAATTACTCACTTCCTTGCATCTCCTTTATTAAAAAAGAAAGGAAATTCCATGCAGTAGCTGCATGTACTGCACTGAAATGAATAACTGAAATGAACAACTCAATATAACTGTTCGTCAACTGGGCCATTTCCTCTATAAATATAAGAATATATACATGCAAAAAGATTAAAGTATACATAGCTCTTTGTTGCCAAAAGCCAATACAAACAAACATATTAAGCCTCATCACCATCAGAATTACTCTCAGCCCTATTTTACATGAGGAAATGAAGTCACAAATAATTTAAGTGAATTAGGGAGAAGAACTAGTGTAAAGAGCTAGAATTAAAACTGAAGAGATCTCAGCTATGAGTACTCTATTCACTTTCATTTGAACTTGCATAACAAACCACAGAGTTTTGTCTCTATTACTAAGCACAGTACCTCAGGCAGTCTTAAGGCTAACATTCATCCCACTGAAGTATTTTCATTATTCTAAGAAAAATCCTGCTTGCTATGTATACCCCAGAAATGTATATGCCTTACTGTAGTAAATTATGATAAGTACTGATTATAAGTATCACCAGCAGTAAATTTGGTTAAACAGTAAAGTACCATTATCCATATTTTAAAATCCTCAGAAAAGCACTACTCTTACCTTCTTGATCCTCTGTGCCTTGTTCTAGAAAACTGACATCAAAGCAGTAAAGGAGAGCCATGAGGAGAGACAAGTTAACACTGTCCAGTGAGCCATCAGCTTCAACCGTCACTTTCTCCAGGTAACTAATAAGTATGAGAGTATCGTCCTTGCTGAGGGGTGACTGGCAGGTCCAGACAAACAGGCTTTCAGCTAATGATTGTCGGCATTCTTTGATGAGGTCAGAAACCTTTAAAAAAAAAAAAAATCAAATTTAAATTTTGCACATAATAAAATCAACAACTTTGGCCAATACACCAGAATCACTAGAAAGATGAGGGAACAAGAGTACTGAAAGACATGGTAGTTAGCCAGGAAAAAAAAATCTTGGCGCTCCTGACCAGTCCCAGGCTAGAACTACTGTCAGGAACTAGCTGGCTCTTCCCCTACTACCTCAGCAAAGGCTGCAGCAGCATACAGGCTTCAGAGACTCCCATAATCCAAATGCAACAATGGGCATTAGCAAAAAACCACTGCTACCAGAAGAAAAATAAAAGGCACCTAACAACTGTCCTAGTCCAGAATCATTCATGAAAATATGAAGTTCCATTTGTGTTCACTGGCTGTGAAATAACCAACTGACTAGCCTGTGACTCTCCTCCACTATCTTCCACCTATCTTTCTACCCAACACAGACCAGCCAGCTACTGAATTTCTTCCCCATGAGAACTCTCTTTTTTTTTTCAGTACTATGCCCCACATGACTATTAAAAACACAGTATGGCTGAGCCATTCCTATTCTCCACCACTTCCCTGGTGTTCTCATTCCAAACTGCTCCCAAGTGGAAGCAGGAGCAGGTGGGGGAAAAAAGGTATACATTTTAAATAAGTGAATAAACTATCATTGGAATTTTACTTAAAAAAAATACCCACCTAAATTTAAGTACATACATGCTTATAACTGCTTACAGAATCACTTCAGTAATTTAGCAGAACAACACTCATTTACCTCTTTGCGATGTTTCTCACTGCCCAGGCCACGCTCCCTCTGTAGTTTTTCAAACTCGTTGTTCAAATCAATATGAGACACCAGAGTGAGGATCTTCTGAGTTAAACCCTGTTCCATCAGCTCATCTGTAAAACGTGTTGTCATGGACACCAACTCTGGACTTCAATGAAAACAGACAATATGTTTAGAACTATATGGCAAATAATGTTAATCCTGATCGCTGCAGAAGAAATCTGCAATGTATAAAATGAACAGAACCTAACAAAGTTATTTGAAAACTGCAAAAAAAAAACATTAAGTAAAGAGAAAAATTAAAAGAGCATTTATTTTATTTATATACATATATCAGTAAATAGCATTCCCTTCAAGTCTTTGGATAAATGGCTACAAACTCCTGAAATGGCAAAGTTTCCAGAATTTGGGATTGAGATGATCCTGTAACAAAGCAGCTACTTTTTTTTTTTGTCGAATGACACTACTCACCACACAAGGCAAATGTACCTTAAGGCTATAAAAGCCATGTTATCAAGTAATCTTTTTACTCCCATATATTTAACATCCTAGAGTATAAGGGTCTTGTACATACGTATTTCAATCTATGAAATTCCAAAATGCAAATCTTTGTAATGAAAAAACAAAATTCTATTGAACATGATTTATTTTGGTGAGTAGGAAGATAACTGATACATAAACTTCTCTGACAGAAGTGGAGAACTGCCCACTTAAAAGTAGCATTGAAACTGGTTCCTTCCCTTCCAGAATCTATATCAATGAGAAGTACAGACAGCAAGTGGTAGAGTTATTATTTATATAGTACCAATGTCAAATAAGGCATTTCACAAAAGAGCTATATTCCTTCTCCAAAGGACTTTCAACCTAAGTTAAAAACAAAACAAAAGGATGTGAGTATAATATGCAGGACCAGGAAGGAAGAGTGGGGGAAAAAAGGTATTAAGATTTTACAGGTAACTGGAAGACTATGGATAACTATCTTTTTTCCTGTTAATACTAGTTCTAGTATATTATAACTATCTCAGAAAAGTACTCACTGTAGAAGCAGATTTGCACTGGAACTCAGAGAAGGAGAGAGGTAAGGGGTAACTATCAAAGTCCATCTCTCACAGATGCTTCCTGTTCATCATAAACCTGAAAAGATTAAATTCAACCTTCCCCCACTTGAGAAAGATTTTATTCAACACCTCTTAACCAAGAGGCTACTCATTAGATGTCAGCTATGTATACTGGTTTGGCAAAACATTGCTCTGTCTTCATATGAAAATTAAGGTGCAATCCAAAAGGTAGTTTTGTTTGCTGTCCCTTAAGACGCTCAAAAAGCTTCCAGAAATAAGGAAACTGTTTCCAATCAGATGGTATATTCTCTAGGGAAGTAACCACATAAATCACTGTTGAAATATACATCTGATGTACTGTAATCTTCCCAGACAAAAGATTCATTTAAAAAAAAAGAATCTGTCCTTGTTAAAATAGGTATGGAAAGCCAGGGTTCCAGAAATGAACACTTCTACAAGGGATTCCTAACTCTATTTGAAAAAAAACCTAGCTATTAGCGTCAGAAGTAGTTATGAAAATGTTTCTCTTTAGCCAAATAGAATTCAATAAAGCCAAAGGCATTTAAAAAGGATTTAGTAAATACCTTATTTACTCCAATATAAGATGAGGCTTCCCCCACAAAAAACATGGGGGGGGAGGGGAAAGGCTGATCTTACGCTCACATACAAGGAAACAGCATTAAATATACTGCCTCTTTGAACTGCTGCTAAAAGCAGCATATGCTCAGTAATGGAAGTCACCACAAAGCTGATTAAATGCAGCCAACGCTGAGCATAAGTAAAACACACACGGCCCATGTTGGGCAAACATGCTGATGGGAACCACCTATCACATTTTTTCTTTTAATTTTGTGTCTCAGGAAAAAGTAGCCAGTTCCAAATTCTATTGAGTGAGCAGAAGTCAATCATTCAAGTCTGTGTACCACTACCACTGGCCTGTATCCTAGCACCCAGAGACATCAGCCTGGGGCTTTTGATGCTCCCAAATCCATGGCAGACATTCTAATATTATAAAAGCCTTAGTCTGTCTGTCTGTCTGTCACACTTCATTTGCACACTGACTGCTTGCCGAGGCAGCCAATTAGAGTGCTCTAGACAGACAAAGACACATGGCAGAGCACCAGTGGGGACTAAGCCCCCTCCCCCACAATTCCTTGGAGGCAGAGGAGGCCACAGGAACCAGAGCACCACCATGATGGAGAGGATGGAGCAGGGGGCTGAAGTCAACACCGCCGGCCTGGCCCCCCTCCCCTGCTTCTTAAAGCCAGCGATCGGAGTGCCTCCCCCCACCCCCCCAACAGCCAATGGGGAGGAGGAGGCCTCAGGGAAGAGGGGAGGGAGGGAAGCAGGAAGGGGAGGCTGGGTTACTGGTGGTTGCGCCCCGCCACAGCAGCAACCACCACTGCCATGGTTGCAGGCCCTGGCCCAAAGCGGTGGAGGGGAGGTGGGGAACAGCCCCAGCCCAAAGTGGCAGGGGAGAGCAGGGAATGGTCCTGGCCCATAGCAACAGAAGGGAGGTAGGGAGTGGCCCTGGCCAGAAGCAGTTGGTGGGGGGGGGAGCGGGGGGGGGGGAGCAGCTGCAGCCCCAGCCCTGACCTGAGGCGGCGGGGGGTGGGCTGGCCTCTGTCCCTGCCCCCCCACCAATCATTCTTGATGGGAAATTTGCTAGTTAAAAAATAGGATTGGAAGGAACCTCAAGAAGTCATCTAGTCCAATCCCCTGATCAAAGGACTATCCTTAACTAGATCACCCCACCCATGGTTTTGTCTAGCTGGGTCTTAAAAACCTCTAAGGATGGGAAGTTTGCAACTTCTCTAGGTAACCTGTTCCAGTGCTTTACTACCTCCTAGCAAGAAAGTTCTTCCTAATATATAACCTAGACTTCCCTTGCTGCAACATGATACCATTGCTCCTTATTCTGTCATCTCCCACCACAGAGAAGTCCAGCTCCATCCTCTTTGGAACCCTCTTCAGGTAGTTGACGTCTGCTATTAAATCCCCTCTCAGTCTTCTCTTCTCCAGACTAAATATCGCTGGGCATCTCTTAGCATCTCCTCAGAAGTCATGTCCCCCACAGTCTCCTCACCATTTCCACTGCCCTCTGCTGGACTCTCTCCAATCTGCCCACATCCTGTCTGCAGCGGAGGACCCCAAACTGGACACAGTACTCCAGATGTGGCTTAGCCAGTGCTGAATAGAGGGGAATAATCGCTTCCCTCTATCTCCTTGCAACTCTCCTACTAATACAGCCCAGTATGCTGTTATCCTTTGTCACAGCAAGGGCACACTCTTGGCTCAGATTCAGCTTATTGTCCACTTGAACTCCCAAATCCTTTCCTATGCACAAGCCCCAAGCCTTGAAGTTCAGATACCCCCTTGTCCCATTTGCCCTGGATAAAAGGTTGTAGGAACAAGCTAGAGGAAAAGCCTGAGATCAGTTCCCCATCAACCAAAATGGAAGACTATAGTAGACTTCTGCAGGGTGGTCTGCCTGTAATACAATGGACTGGTCTCCACCCCCAGCTACAACAAGTCATTCAAGCCCAGGAAGAGGGGGATCTTACCTGCCAGGTAGGTAAAACCACCTGCGCTAAAATCATCATCATGTCATCTCCCCTGTCAGGTAAGCATAGGAAACTAGCTTTTTCCTTAAAAATAAAAACATCTCTCTCTATATAGATATCTATCTATCTATCTAGACAGATATATTTTGTGTTCACCAAATCAGCCACAACAATTCCAAATCCATGAGTCTTTCAAGAACTGTATGTGGTTCTACTACCAGCAAACATCTTCCACTCCTGCTTAGGGCCTCAGATGCTTCAAAATCCTTTGGCAGGCATCCTACCTGCAAGCCCAAGCCCAGAGACTTGGGGTTTAGATGCCCCTCAAAACTCCTCCCTAGCAAAGGAACCTTTTTTTTTTCTAAAAAAAATTGTGTTAGAAAACCGGACCATAACAAAAGGCTCAAAACGACCTCCAAGAGGGGCCTCACAAAGGGATAAAACAACATTCCATAGAAAATACTAAAAAGACATCGGAATTGGTATCATATTGCACGTCATCTCATTTTTTTTTCTTTTCTTTTCTTTTCTTTTTTTTTTTTTTTTACACAGTATATACAAACATCTCTGAGTAATGAACACAGATTACACTTATCGTGTTAGACATCCTATACTTCCCCAGAAAAGGAAAGCAAGAACATACAGGTCCCTTTATTGTCTCTACCCCATGTACAACCCTAGCCAGCCTTTTCTACCCACAAAGACTGACTCTTAGTTTAGCCTATACCTGTGCTGGGCTGAAACAACCCCCTGAACTCCAGCTCTTGCCAGAATATTTTTTCCCCTCCTTCTTTCCTATTTCCTTCTCTAGCTCTATAGAAGTGCAGCTCGTGCATTGCTAACTGCAGACACTCTGTTGTGGAAAAACATGACCCCTTTAGAGCCAACAAGGAGCGT
>JAGPOW010001296.1:57241378-57252141 GCA_030014935.1 Caiman crocodilus
AGGGAAATCAAAGCCTAGTGCGGGAAAAAGAAATTAGTTAGAGAGCGTTTGTTCTCGCCCTAGGAGTCTGTGGAAATTAAGGCTCTCAAGGTGCGACAGTGGTCACCTACCACCCCACTCTGGAATGACAAGAAGAATCACCAAACAACTACAGACTATACTTAACAAAAATCAAACCGAGAAGAAAAAATATTTCTAGCCCCTCCTCTCCTGGGTTTCAAACAAACTTTTAACCTCGTCCAACTCACCACCAGAAGCAAATTCCCCACAGCCTAACGGACATCAAAAGGGACACAGCCTTGCCTTAGCAAGAATTGCTTAACCTGCCATCTCTACCATTACTACAATCAACACCCCTCCATAACAAAACTATCAGAATCCATGGATCCCACATATGACTTTCCTAAAATGTGATGTTATCTGATCCAATACACCAAATGCCCTCATGGCAATTACATGAGTGAAATTAAACAGCAACTACACATCAAAATGAACTCTCACAGAAAAAATAAAACGGGCAGAGACACACACACCATTAGGAACATATTTCTCACAAAACAGCCATGTCTTCTCTGACCTCATAAACCTCCCGTTCAAGGGAAATCAACCTAAGACCTTTAAAAGATGAATTTTGGAGCAAATATTCACCATCTGGCTGGACACTAAGAACAAAGAACTTAGAACTGATATCGGTTTTAGGGCTCATTATAACTTTATCTGATCCCTGAATTCTCCCTACACTTTAAAGCCCAAAAGGGAGGAAGGTCTTTTTCACCTTTCATCTCCCAGTTATTAGCACTTTTTCTTCTGCTAATTGTTTAGCTGCTGCTCCTAGAAATTTCTTCCCCCCTCCTCACCACTCCCCTCCTGTCCTGTTCCTCCCCCTACACTCCCCTCTTACAGCTGTTTTTTTTTCAATCATGCTGTGTTGGCTCTCACTGCTCAGACCTGATGAAGAATGCCTTGCATTCAAAAGCTTGTCTAACTAGATCCCAACTCTACAGTTGGTCTAATAAGATATCACCCTAAGAAATCCTGATATGTGAAAAAGATAAGATCAGGTTCTCCAGCTTACTGCAGTGGGAGTCAAAGTCTGGCCCATAAATCTAAGTCATCCAACCCAGAGGTTCCCACCCCCCAGGCTCCAGCCTGGTAACAGGCCACAAAAGGTTGGCTGCTGGTCTGTAAAGGGGTTGGCTGCGGGACCAGAAGTTTGGAAGTGACTGGCAGCAAACCCTTTTTCATACTGATTATATATTCTGAGTATTAAAAAAGGGCTGTCTGCCAGCCTGCAGTATGCCAATCGCTTCTGGTCTGCAGGATGGTGGTCCACAGTTTGCTGGTCTGCGATTTGCTGGTCCACGGTCTAAAACGGTTGGGAACCACTGACCCAACCCGCAGGGCTCCCCACAGGTCTGGAAATTTGACAGCTTGGGAGCAGCTGCAGTGTTGATTGCCATGGCTCAGGACCTATGGCAATTAACACTGCCACCACTGCTGCCAAATATTTGGACCTGGCAGAAGCCTCCTGGCCAGATGGCATGACCCTATGCACTGGACTGGGCCAGTGTGCAGCCCTGAACCTAGGATGTAGAATCAGTTCACAGGCCCCATCCAGTGCACAGGGCTGACAGAAGGCTAAGCTTCCTAGTTGTTACTATTCAGTTACTTCCTACAAAATTTTTCTTCATGCCGTTTCAAAAATAAGGTATTATAATCCTGGCAATATTAGATGTGAGAAAATATGGTACTATTGTTGCTTCCCCTTTTGCCAGGAAAAGAGACTCAGAACATTATTTGTCTATTAACTACAGCATCAATATGTATGCTAATTTTCCTTGAGAGCATCTTAAATGTAGAAACTAAAACCTTGATCTAACAAAGTCATTAAGCATGTACTTAATGATAAGTAAGCAGTCTGTATCAGAGCTGCATTTCCACAACTCTCAACTACTCTTCCCTAGGATCAGCGAGTCCTTACCAGCTAGAAGGAGCTCAACAGCTGCCAATTCCCCAATATCAAAGAGGTCACTCAGGATAAAGGCCTCTCTGATAAGTTGCTCTGGCAAAAGTCTGGTTCCTTGCTGGCCCTGGATAGCAACTCCCTCCGTACTTGCTTTCTGAATCTTCTCATGCTGTTGAGCATTCTTTGGCTGAAAGAAAATGAAGTAACAAGAGAAGTTACCAAAAAGATGAGATGCTAATTAATCAATCATTTCTGTCAGCACTTAACCTGTCATCTAGCAAAGCTTGTCACATTTATCCTTCTTAAAGCTGTATTTGTAAACATGTTAGATTTTCATCACAAACACCAACTAAATTTTTGCAGAGCTAGTAAATGTATCCTCAAAAACATCTCACATTGTCACAGAGTCTTGGGCTTCTTGTGAGACTACCGTCTCCTAAAATTGGTGCCAAAGTTTAGTTTACTTAGAATAACTGAAGCTTCTAAAGTAGATTTTGATACCATTCGAATAGGACTTTTTCCAGGAGGACTGATCTAATCCTGATGAAAGCCATCATGAATTTTGATGAGAAACTTTTAAAGCAGGAACTACTTTAAAAGTAACACATCTTCTCTTTTCAAGATGTGGCTTGACTGCTAAAATGCAGGGACATGAGACCTATGCATAACTCTTCAAGCTTTCGATCTACCACCTTACAAATAAAAGTAAAAAAATTCTACTAGAAACATGTAGGAAAGGTCAAATCTGTTCCATTATCTTTGGCAACATTTCTGTACTTCCTCAACAGTGAAGCAAGTCCTGCCCATTTATTCTTACTCCATGAATACCAATTCCCAGAAATGAGGAAATCCAGATACTTTAAATAGCATCTGCTATTAAACATACCTGACCTAGAGCCTGAGACCAGCTACTGTCAGGGCTACTGTCAAGGAGCTATGCTGCTTCATGTCCAGGATTTGAAGCAAATGAGAGCAAGTTGTCAAGGTATGCTTCTGAACAGCACGCTCACGTTCAGCACAGAGGTTACAGGTATCTGATGCTCCATCAGTCAAGCGCTGATGAGCTTTTCCACCTCATCCCAAACATGAAAGGAGGTACATTCTATGTGCCTTTTTAATTTCAAATGCTCACCTTTTCTGCCTGCTGAGAGTCTTAGGTAACTGTACCAAGAATATGGAAAATACAAGTAGAAAGGAACTTGTGTTCTGTGATTATATAGAGGATAAGGATGGGCTCTGTGGCTATAATGGACATGACTAGGAACAAAGGCCTCAAGCTTCACCAAGGAAAACGTAGTCTTGGAGATCCCCACCCCAAGGAGTTTATACTAAAACATCACTAAACTAAAGCAGCATAAAAGTTACTCTTCAACATATACTGAAAGAAATATAGTTCAATACTGGGTTTCTGAAGAGCGAGATAAGGTCAGGCTTGTGTTTCTTCAAAATCTGGTCCAGGAGATGGATGGCTTCAGGTTGCCTTTTCCAGATGGCATTTACAACAGTCTGCCAAATGTCCTTGTATGGACCCCACAAGCTGGCAGCTAAAGAAATAAAAAAAATAAATAAATAATCAATAAATCATACTGAAAGTAGGAAGAGGAAAGGAAGTATTAACTCCCCACACAGTACAGTCCTAAAACAGATTATTGTTTAGTACTGCTGCATGGTCACATCTGAAAAAACAGGAAGTCATGCACACGAATCCTCTCATATTCTTTTCTTGACTGTGCCAGGAACGAAAGGGTAATGATCTGGTTGATTTGGAAGATGTAAATCTCCTTGGGTTGGGAGAGCAGCAGTGTTGATGAAAGCAGGCAAGTAAGTATTAGAGCCAGTTTTATTTATATAGACATATGTTACACCCTAGGGTCCGAATCCTCTATCCACAGAATCATAAACAATAGTATCAACTTTGGTAGGACTTCTAGATTAAATAGGTTATGAAAAAACTGGGCCTTGATCCAGAATCAGGTGAAGGAAGACAAGCTTCCTGCTTCTGGCTATTGACAGAACAGACCAAAGCGGAGCAAAAGCAAAGTATCAGACACTAAACATGAGTAACAATCCTTACCAGTATCTAATAAATCTGTCTTCCAAGAACAAGCAAAAGATTTTATATTGAGCTATAATACTGGATGGTTTTCATATATACAATTACATATTTTTCTGGTTTTATTAAAACTACTATAAAAATGGTTTAGATTCACCAGATCATCCCATATTAATACAAGAGTTCTTCCCTCACTTATTGCTGAAACACCTATGCTAAGAGGAGACTGAGCGATAATATGAAGTAGGAAAGATTGTAACACACAGCATTGAAACACACATATTTGATGTTTGATGGAAGTATACACTTTGTTGCCTAATATTTTATACAGAGATCCTTAAAGTACGTAATACATGCTATACTTCAGTTTTAAAAAAAAATCAGTATAGAGATATGAACTGCTTTACTATACAGAAAAATTGATGAAACCACACTAAGTCAGCATATTAAGAAGCTGTTGCAAGGCTTATTTTGGGAAGTCACCGAGTATCATTAACAGTTATCTAGGACAACTCTGACCTGATACTAAAATACAACTATTCCTCTCTTACTGGTTAACTTGGAAATTCCCAATCTGAATTTAGCATTAAGGATGCATGATTTCTTCTTTAGAAAGGATATCAGTGAGGTCCTTTTCTTTTTCTTAGCAAGGTATTTTTAGAAGTTTGTACTAAAAGTTTTTTGTACTTTCACCAACATGCACAAAAACGTTCTGCACTATTTACGTAACAGCAGGGGTCAGCAACCCCCAGCACATGTGTCAGCGTATGGCACATGAGGCTATTTCACTTGGCACACCACAGCTGGCCCATACTGCCAGCTACAGAGCCCAGGCTGCCTGCAGCAAGCAACCTAAGCTCTGTGGCAGGCAGCGGCTGCCCAGAACCCAGGTCAAATGTGGCAGGCAGCCGGGAGGCTGCAACCAGTAGATCACGGTCCTGTGCCCCAGCCTGGCTCCGTGGCACTGCATCAGTGGCTGCACATGTGCATCAAGGTGCATGCTGGGGAAGGGGCCTAGGGCAGTACAATCCCAGCTTCTTCCCCGCCATGTACCCCATGGTGTGTGTGTAGCCGCTGCTGCTACAGAGCAGGGCCAGGGCTCTGAACCCCAGTGCAACTGTTTACAGCCTGCTTGCCACCTGCTAAAAGCAACCAAAGGTCTGTGGCAGTGGTGGCTGCACGCATGCCTCGGGGCACATAGCAGGGAAGGGGCTGGAGGCCACTAAGGCACGTGTGCAGTCACTGCCAACAAGTCAGGCCATGGCTCTGGACACTGATGAAGCCACTTGTAAGTTTACAGTGGCCTACTGCAAGCAGCTCAGGCTATTTGCACAGCCCAGCCCTACTTCCCTGCCCTTTCTTTGAAGCAGGAGTTAGGTGTCCACTGTATGGGCTGTTGAGAGGGGGAAGCAGTGCCCTGCACTCCCTACCTTGCAGTGCCCATACCTGGCAGGCAGCAGCAGCTCTCCCTAGTCTTTTCCTCTCTTCCCAGTGTGCTGCCCCCATGCATTTGGGGCCGAGCAGAGGGGGAAGGCGGGCTCGGAAGTGGGACATTCATTTGAATGGTGGCTGTGGTTTGTAAACCTTTGCTCTGTGGGGAGAAGTGGCTGCAAACTTGCTCCCCACCCTCCTGCATGCCATTTGTTTTGTATGCACTCTGCCCCTTTGCTCAGCCTACGTCTTGTGATCCAGAGATGTGGGGGTGGCAGCACTGGACAGCTGCTATTCAGTAGTCATGTCCAAGTTACTGGTACACCTAGTCAAGTTTCTTATACATCTTTTCCCTTGACTGAAAATTTGATTTTTTAACAGAATAAAACCTTCTCTTGACAATTTGTGAATCTACACCTGGAAATCAGAAATTATTACCCAAAACTTGAATGTTCCCCCTGCTTTCAGACTTTTTTTATTCTTTATTTTTCAGCAAAAGATCCAAATTTTCCATCAGCTCTAGCTAACGGCAAAGAGCAAAAATATTTGTAAGAAATATTTCCTGTCCTCCTCCACAGCAAAAAACAAAAAGAAAAACTGTTCATTTTCCTCAAACTTCTGACCTAGCAAAGCTAAATATGCCTTGAGAACATACAGAAGACCCTTGCCATTTGCAGGGGATAAATTCTAGAGATCCCCACGAATGGGGAAATCCACAAATACTGTACTGTAACTGATAACAGGCTAGGATAACAGGCTGGAGACAGTAATTCCAATAAATGCTAACTAGTGTTTTATTCCCTGCTCTAGTAAAACCCTTAGCTGATACTGCAACGTACTGAACGTAAAAGCATCATGAGAGTGAAGAAACAAAGTGTCATCACGCTGCACAGGGAAAGAGTATGGGCTGGCGTGGCATACCACAAGTATTCAAAACTGTGAATCACAAATCCACAAATAGCAATAGTTTCCTGTATATCCCACATTTTTTCCCCCAGAAAGCCAGGGAATAACAGGAGGTTATTACAAAAAAGGTATAAAATGAAAAACATTCCTTAATGTCAATTATTTAATATTATCTGCCTATAGGTTCTTTAGACTAGAAACTTAATATGGGACAAAAAGCATAATACAGTACATTCTATACAACACAGAACACTATCAACTCTTAAAAATAATAAAACATTGTGGTAATGTTCACAGTGCCTGTTTACAGCTTGTATGTTAAGAAAATAAATTAAACCCATTCATATACTGCCCTTTACCTAAAAGCGTACCAAATGCTCTTTTGGAATTAATGACTAAAAACACTACTGAAAAGCAGTCACTTTTGACATGGGAAGAAACCACCTGAGCAGCACATTAGTCAAAGTAAATAAAGAGTGGGATTACTGGGCAAACACAACAAGAGGCATTCACCCCCGCAGAACAAGCCACTAGCTCTTCATTGTCCAGAAATGAAGAACAGACTTTAAATTCTATAGCCTATATCAGAAATAGCCATAGAAATTACATGGAATTCAATTTATTTGCCTGAAAAGGATTGAAACCAAAGTCAGCTAGGACAGAATGTCTAGGTATTTCAATTTTAAAACATAGTTCCCCAATTTGTTTGCTGACCATTTTTAGAGGCTCATATATTTACTAGCAAGAACCTATACATACCCTTGTCACGTAACTGTGTGTTTTCTTTTATTAGAAAGATCACCCAATCTTGGCTAAAAATTATAGGAATTAAATGATGGCCATAAGGTAAGGCTTTTTGTAATATCTTTTATTGAACCAACTATACAGCTGGGAAAGTTGTTAGACAATCCTCTAGACAAATATCAATTCAGCTGACATATTACTGGACCAGTAAAAGACATCACAAAAAATCCTTGCCTTTTGGATATTACCTGAACCAGAGCTATCCAAACTGGTGACTGGTGGGTCAAGGGTTTAACCTGCAGCCCTCACTCCCCCTATGCTCAGGCTGCAACAGCCAGGTGCTCCAGGCTCCTCCTTCCCACTTCTGCTTCCTGCCCCTATACCTGGGAGTGAGAAGCAGAGGTTGAACCTACGACTGCATGGGTGTGTGATACAGTGGAGTGGTGCCAGAGGATAGCACAGCTGTCCAGGGTCCTATGGCTCACCCTGGCAGCATGCACCCCTCACTGGTGCCTCTCTAGACCACTTGGAAATTGGACAGCTCAGCCTGGAACAACACAGCTGCAACACTCCAACCCTATGATGCCTGTACTAACTTCTATAATTAAGCACAACAGTACAAGGAAAATTAAGACATTACTGATATGCTGCATTTCTCAAACCAATACTTCTTATTAAGATAAGAAGATAGGACTCAAAACAGGACATTTCATCAAGTCCAGTTTCCCTGACATACAATCTCTCCCACAAAGTAAACAAGATCCATTTTAGAACCACCAATTTTAGCTGCCACTATTCCTTTTGAAACTGCCCTAAAATCCAGTCTTCTGAAAATTAGCAGATTTCTTCTAATTTCAAGTCTGAAGTTATTCACAACCGGTTGATTTCCTTTTATTTTGCACTAGCACTGACCTATAGTTTAAACACCAGACCACCTAGGGATGTAAGAAGCTTTGGGTGCTGATTCCATTCGGAGGAGATTCAGCCTGAGTCAGCATCTGAATCTCCAAATCCAAACTGAATCAGGAGACCAATAAAAAGGTCTGAACTGATTCAAAACTCTCCAAATCAATTCAGAAAAAATTTGGAGAGCTTCGGAGATTAGGGCAGTTCCCACTCGCCGCCACAGGGAGCTGGACCCAGACTCCATGCCGGTAAGTGGTGGGGAAGGAGGGAGGGGCTGGAGGAGGGGGGAAGAGACCATGGGAGGATCCCCGACAGGCCCCTTTCCCTGCCTGCTCCACCAACCCCCATGAGCACCACCTGACCCCGCACACTCTCCCAGCCCCATCGATGACTGCCCTGCTGGGCCCCAGCATCCCAGCTCTTTGTAAAAAAAAAAAAAATGCCCCATACTCACCAGTTGCTGCAACGGTTATCAGGGCCTCATGCCAGAGCCCCCATGCAGCATGGGGATCACCCCCCCCAGTCAGTGAATGCAAAGTTCTGTTTTTTTTAAAGAGCTGGGATGCTAAGACCAGGTGGGACAGTCATTGACAGGTCTGGTAGAGCAGGCAGAGAATGGGGGCTCATAGCAGAGCCCTCCCATGCAACACAGAGCAGTGGGGATCCCCCCTACCTGGCAGGACTCAGTGAGGGGCTTTTTTATTTTTGGGGGGGGGTTTGGGGGTTTTTTTTTTAAAAGCCTGAACCCTGGGGCTGGGTGGGACAGCCACTGATGGGGCTAGGAGAGCGGAAAGGGGATGTGCCCTGTTTGATTCAGAGATTCAGCTGAATCAATTCAGAGCAGTGATTCAAATCACTGAATCGAACCACTGTCCCCCAAATTGGCCAGATCTGAATCTGAAGCAAATACTAGCTGCTTTGCACAGGTTTAATAACTTCTTCCCTGACACTGACTCCTGTGTCTATACTTCTAGAGAGCACCCATACCCACACAGCATTTTTTATGCCAAAACAGGTCTCCAACTTACAGGTTGCATGTAGCCCATTAGGGGTTAATTTAGGGCTCCCACCTAGGTACCAATCTCCCACCTCTACTCTGGCTGCTGCCACCAGCAGAGTCTCCAGACTCCACCTCCCTCCTCCAGCTTCTGCTTTCTACTGTACTTGGGAGCTACACAGCGCAGCATGACCCACAGGCCCCAGGAAGCCTATGGCTATGTAGGTGTGGGGCCACTGCATACTGTCTTCATGGCACAGTGGAGGGAAGGTGTCAGTAGCACAGAAGGGGGCTCACAGGGCCTATTCAAGGGCAGCCCCTGGCCGCTCTAAAGCTGGACAGCCTTGAGCTAAGATGCATGCTCCACTCCCCTCATGGGCAATGCGAAGGGGATGCACGTGCACTCCCTGAGCATGGCAGTTCACCCTCTACAAAAAGGCACTGATGAATCTGTCAGTGGTGCCTGCAGACAGCCACCGCTCACCACCCCACCGATGCCACTGCCGGGAGGAACATCTGCCGTTCATGAATCCCCTGACCATCTCATAACTCTTTCACTTTCAATTCATCTTCCTTGAACATGGGTGACTAGAACAGTACACTGTATTCCAGATAACATCTCAACAGAATGTTGTACAATAAAATTATTATTGTTTAGTCTTGCATGAACATCCCTGATCTGATAGGCAAATGTGATCATAAGCTGTTTTTCACTACATCCTGGTAGTGGCTCATAATCATCTCACAATCAAATCACATACCCAGGTCTTGCTCCTCCTGTCATTTTCAACTGATAAAGTCCCAGTTTATAGCAGGAGTTCTTGTTATTTGTCCCTACAATTCATAACCTTCCTTTTTTTACTAACGAATGAAATTGCATCTGTATTACTCTACTCTTCAAGGTCATCCAGTTCTTGTAAGTTTTTCCAACCCTCTTCTGTACTGATGAAGACACCCATCTCTGTCATCCATAAAATCCATTAGTATACTCCTCCTTTTTGTGTCTATTAAATTAATGAAAACGTTAAATAAGATTTATCCTAAGATTGATCCTAAAAGAGCTGCCCTAGTAAGTGCCCTCCAGTTTTCCTACCAATACAACTCTCAGTTCCTTGACCACGTACAAGAACTCTGACATGGCCCTATGTGCTCCAGCTTAATTGATATTTTTTCATGTAACACTATATCTACTGCCTCACTATGGTCCAGATAGACTACATCTACTGTATTTCCTTTGCCTAGAACAAGGGTGGCCAGAGTTACTCACCCTAGGAGCCACATCTGATCTGAGTGGGGGGCTGCTGAGCAACCTGGAGTGGAGGTGATCTCTTACACCACTGACAACACCACCCACCCTGGGCCACTGAGCTGCTCCAAGAGCAGGGCAGGGGAGTGGGGCTTCTTCGCCGAAGCTCCAGTTTGGGAAGAAGTGGGCAGGATTTCAGCAGAGAAGCCCTGGAGAGCCACAACAACTGCATGCAGCCCGCAAGTCTAGAAAATCAGTTTTCTTATCAAAGACAGATACTGGGTTAGTCTGGCACAGTCTACTTCTGTCTGTGTTTTGTTCCATTTTTATCAGCATTTATCATCATAGCTTTAATAGTTCTTTCTTTAAAAAAAACTGTTCTAAATCCTTGCATCTTATGGGAATCAACATACTGGACTTCTCAAATAGAGGTACTGCACTTGCTATTCCTTGGTCAGACATCACCCTTCCTCTCTCCCCTGAATTGGACAGATTCAGTAAAAAAAAAAAAAAA
>JAGPOW010001296.1:57252241-57272932 GCA_030014935.1 Caiman crocodilus
AAAAAAAAAAAAAAATCAGTGACGGACCCAGGATATGTGCCAATGTTTAAAAATCTTTCCTGAAATGCATTTGGTTTCTTATCACAACTAGAGTGGATTGATATCTCTGAATGTTGGTTCCACCTTATATTTAATGATTTCTAATGCCATCCCCTCATTCCCATTAGCCACTTTGTTTTGGCTTCCATACTGAACATGATTCTTATTGAAAACTAATGCAACATCTTAATGCAGTCCTTGGGCTGAACTCCTTGTTTAACGTTCTCCTGGTTAACATTGTTTTGTTATTACATTGCCTATCTATTAAAGAACATACTTATTTAAAATCATGCAATGTTTGTTTATAGCATTGTTTGGCCGTCGCCTGCTAGTAGGTAACTACTATGATATAATTGGATTTGCTTAACATCGTTTTGCTTGAAGTCACATTTTTCAAGAACATAACTACAATGTTAAGCAAGGAGTAGCTGTATACAGGCAACCCTCGCTTAGCACTCTTAATTTTTTCGACCTGGAGGGAAGTGGGCAGTGGAGCCCCACAGGGCTTGGTCCTTGGGCCCGCACTGTTCAATTTCTTTATTAGTGACTTAGATGACGGGCTAAAAAGCAGCCTGTTTAAATTTGCTGATGATACCAAGATTTGGGGTGAGGTGGGCATGCTAGCAGGGAAGGACAGACTACAGCAGGACTTGGACGGGTTACAGGGGTGGGCTAACAAAAATAGGATGAGTTTCAATACTGACAAGTGCAGGGTGCTGCACTTGGGCAGTGGGAAGCAGCAGCATACTTACAAGCTGGGAAACTCCCTTCTTGAGAGCACAGTGGCAGAAAGAGATCTTGGAGTCATTACTGACTCTAAGATGAACATGACAATTTGAGATCATAGTCAGTAGGGCCAACCATACCTTGTCATGCATCCACAGATGCATCTCAAACAGGGCCCAGAAGGTGATCCTCCCACTCTATGTGATACTGGTCAGGCCACAGCTGGAGTACTGTGTTCAGTTCTGGGCGCCGCACTTCAGGAGGGATGTGGACAGCACTGAGAGGGTTCAGAAGAGGGCCACCCGCATGATCCGGAGACAGCAGGGCAGACCCTGTAAAGAGAGGTTATGGGACCTTAACCTGTTCAGCCTTTGCAAGAGAAGGCTGAGGGGGGACTTGGTGGCCATCTATAAACTCACCAGGGGGGACCAGCAGGGTTTAGGAGAGACCCTGTTCCCCTTAGTGCCTCCCCAGGGTAACAAGGAATAATGACCATCGAATTGTTAGAGAGTAGGTTTAGAGTGGACATCTGAAGGTACTACTTCACAGTCAGGGTGGCTAGGATCTGGAACCAATTTCCAAGGGAAGTGGTGATGGCTCCTACCCTGGGGGTCTTTAAGAGGAGAATTGATGTCTACCTGGCTGGGGTCATTTAAGCCTGGTTTTCTCTCCTGCCCAGGGCAGGGAGTCAGACTTGATGATCTACAAGGTTCCTTCCCACCCTACTTCTACAAATCTATGAACTGGTTCCAGAAAAAAAATCGAGCACTATGCAAAACAGCGTTAAGTGAAGCCAATTTTCCCATAGGAATGAACGTAAATAGAGATAATTTGTTTCCAAAGATCCTAATTCAACTGCAGGACAAAAATAAGCCCTGAACCAACTCTGAAAGACTGACTGGTCACGCAGACCTTCTTGTTAGATTTCCAAATGACTGGCAGACTGCTTTGAAGATACCCTTTGAGAGCCCTGGAGTTTTCTGAGTGGTATACAAGCAATGTTTTCAATTTAAAAACCCCTGTAGCATTACCATCAAGCAATAAAGTAAGTCTATTCTTGGACACCTTGAAACCTGGAATCAACTTCTCCTCGCTGGAAATGTAGGTCCTAGAAGGCATCCTCTCCCAGAAGAGGCCTGTCTCATTAGAACTGAAGACTTGTGGAAATTATTGAGGAGGGGGTTTATATACCTCAACAACCTTATTTCTACAGCTGGAAGCTGCTTAGGTGTCAGCACTAACAGCCTCCCCCCTGAACAGAACCATTATGCAAGTTGCTGCGTCTCTTAAATCTTTCGAACCACCCCTTACTTGCATAAAAAGGCTGAGAAGCAGACCCCTTGGACAAATTTTTCTGTAAATCATCGTGCAGACTCTTAGCCTTCTTCTGAATAAGCAGCATACTCAAGGGCATATGGCATTGAGTAGTATCCTCAATCCACACACTTAACAGCTTCTTCATTTCTAACATAACTGGAGTCCTACACTCACTGGGTTTCAAAGCATTCAAAGGCGTTACAAATCTATTACATTCTTTTATTTTGTCTTAAATTTTCAACAGTTGACCCAGACAAATTCAACACTCTACAGACCTCATTCTGGCGTTCCCCTGCTTCAATTTTCTTCAGAACATCCAATTTAAGCTCCAGCATTACGCATTTGCACTGTTTTTTCTCAGCACTTGAATTCTCAGAGTCAGGTGCACATCTCTGACTCATGGCACAACTCAACAAAGCAAGACAGTGACACAAGCACAAGAGCAAGAAAGAGCACAGAGCACAAAAGTTTTTGACAAAGCAAGACAGCAACAAGGCTGTGCACTGCTGACGCTCCCTGCCCGATACATGAGTAATATAGTGAAACCCATGAACACTAAGTTAAATCAGGCATCAAAGTGAAATGAGTGCTATAGCGAAATAGCGTTAAAGAGAGGTTGCCTGTATACTTTAACTTTAATTACTAGTACACCCTCACTGCACAACAGCCCCACATTTTCCTTCATAATTTTCTTTTTAATTATGTGGCTGAAGAACCTTTTCGTATTGGTTGAAATTTCCTTTACAAGCTCTAGCTCAGTAACTCAGTGCAACTTCTAGAACTTCTCACTTTATTGCTATATCTCCTAACCTCTAAGACTAATGCCACTTAAGTAGCAAAACCAGGTACAAAGAATATTCATGCAGCATTTCCAATCTTCCATACTACCCCATACAGTATGTACATTGTTCTATAGAATAGGGACCTGACATAAAGGAGACTAAACATTCTCTCAACAGAACTCAACTGAGACAAATTTCTGCCATCTGATGTTCACTCACTTATGTATAAACCAGGAGTGGCAGTCACAGAGGGGATGAATTACTACTACATATTAGCAACAAACAAATTTAAAGCTTCAGGCAAGAGCTGCTGCATCCAGTTCTATGGTCTGTGTCAAGGGAATTTTAACTTCTTAGCAACCGAGGCCTGCACAAACAGGGGCCACATACTGAGGGAGCTGCAAGCTCGCCCCACACCATGTGAGTAGGCAGGTCTTTTCACCACCACTGAACTGCCCATGTGGGCTACCTCTCCCCACTGATCCACCTTCTCATCTATTTGGCCACAGGCTCCTATGGCACTGCAGCCTGCATTGCACTTAGCCATGCTGTTCTTTTCCCATCTCTGAGGTAAGGGCAGGAGATAGAAGCCAAAGAAGGGAGAGGGAGCCTGAAGACCCTGGCTCTTGCTGCTGCTGCCCAAAGACCAGGGTAGTAGTGGCCAAGGGGAGTCCATGGGCAGCAGATTAACTTCTTGTAGACTGCACACGGCCCATGAACCACCAGTTGCATAACCCTCTTCTGTGCCACTCAAGACTACATCG
The DNA here is from genome assembly GCA_030014935.1 of Caiman crocodilus. NCBI lineage: Eukaryota > Metazoa > Chordata > Crocodylia > Alligatoridae > Caiman > Caiman crocodilus. The sequence continues at coordinate 57,255,870 of JAGPOW010001296.1, forward strand.
GGACTATCAAGCATACCCCCAGGGGTACTTAAAAAGGGGCTAAGAGATATGCATAGGTGAGCACGGGTGGAGCACTGCCACACACCACCCCGCACCACCACCTCCCAGGAGCAGGGGTGGGGTAGTGGCTCCCCTCTGAAGGGCTCACAGGCACTGCCCAGACAGACAGATGGATGCAGTGGGGAGGAACTCGCACATGGCAGCTGCCACCATCATCCACCACCCAGTGCTCACACTGTTTGTAGCCCCCGCCCCCATATCCAGCCACCATGAGTCAGAAGTGTACCTAGAAGGGGTACATTCCTTAAAAAAAAATTGAAAACCCCTCGACTAGATTACATGTGCCCATGCCATGGCTTGCAAGCCACAAAGGGTTCCTGGAGAATTTAATGAGAATACTCAAGAAAAAGAAGCAGCTAAATAAAAACCTTTTCTTTTCCTTCTCTATCTGTTTATTATGTCCTACATGTGATTTGCTTCAAAAAGAAAGATAATAATGCATTATTATACAGCTGGGCTCCGGCAAGCCAATCATCGACTCCACAGACGCTCACCATAAAAAACGTTGATGTATGTGCCTGCAGCGCTCGGGTACGGCTAGAAAGTTTGGTTCTGCCAGAACTGGATAACAGCACCGCCCGACAGCTTCACGGAACCAACACACCACGCACCCGGCACTTGGCTATTTGAACATTTGGTCACGCCGCCCCCGCCGCCAGGCCCCGCTCTCCTGCAGCCGCCGCCAGGAGCCTACGCGGCCCCGTTCTGCGCGCACGAGGCGGGGGATGGTGGGGGGGGCACCACGCGCGGAGCAGAGGCCACACGCGCCGCCACCCCGCACCTCGGCTCTTTTGGTTTTTTACCTGAATTTACCGCCAACGGCGCCCCCATCTTGGAAACCGACTCCCGCGACCCCGCCACAGAGAGGCCCAGAAATAGCGCGAGGTGGCTGTCGGAGTGCCTGATTAAAAAGCCCCACCTTTTGCCCCCAAACCAGGGTGGAAAAGCGGGACACAGTTGCCCTCACACACTACTCTGCCACTCTCAGAGAAATTCACAACACTTTTCGTTACTCAGCGTGCCGAGACGCTTTTAGACAGGCAGGGGTGCCCTCCAGTTCTTGGACTCCTCACGGCTTCAGGGCCTAACCGCGGGAGATGCTGGGAGTTGTAGTTCGTGCCTGGACTGCAGAGATGCCTAAACCCACGGGCTAGAATCCCCACGTGGCACCGGGTGTCTCAACCGAGGGTAGGTTGAAGGGGTGAACGGGAAGCTGGTTCCCTGCGGGAGCCCAGGCACTACCCATTGGGCCACATGTTTTAGCGATCCCACTCCCAGAGTGGCTTGATCTGTGTGACAATGAGGCACCATGGACACATCAGTCAGCATCATTAATCACATCTCCTATTCTGGCCATTGACAACGGTGATTATGCATTTCCAAAAACCACTGGAATAGAAACCAGACATTAAAAACAAAAACTGCTGCAAATAAGTTGATCTTGTGGCTTACTGAGTCCCATGTTTTGGTAAAAGATGTGATTGTCATTTGTAACTGCTTATAGGGGTGCAGGTTGTAGCTGCGCTGGTCTAAGGACATAGGCAGACCCATTCTTTGGGTAAATCGGTATCTTTTATTAGAGTTTTATTAGATAAATATATTGGATTTACCCAAAGCACCTTGTCTGCCTGTGGAATTGCTTGCGTGTTTTTTTGGTGGTGGCATGTTTTTCAGGTCAATGCTTTCTTTGCATTAACATGCCTCAAACTTGTTAATAAAATGCTTTTTCATGTGATAACAAAGAACTAACAAAATTAAACACAGGTATAAATGTCTACAGGATCAGGGCCATAGGTAGAACATTTTTTTCTGTATTTTATCATTCTCATATATTTAAAATAACATATCGATTTATTCCTGTTAACTTTAATTCCCTCCCTTCCTTTTTCCAGATCTTAATGATAAACATGTCTGTTTTTATGCCTCCATCCTAGAGAAAATTTGTGAAAGGTTTTTCCATAAGGGTGTGTGCATTCATGTCACTAGCACCTAAAGTTAGTTGAAAATATTGGGGGGGGATCACTGTAAAAGCATAAATCAGTTTTTGTCAGTTTTCAAAACCCAAAAGATTTCAATCTGTATAGTTTCTCATTGAAAAACTGGAAAATTTTAATAGACAACAAATTTCAAAACATTTTGATGAAAAATGGCCTTTCGGTTTTCTAAAATACAAATTAAATTCCAATGTAAATTAATTTTCTTTTTGAAAAAAAAAACAATGTTTTGAACCATCTCTACTAGCAAGTGTACTGGATTGGGAATCCATGTCTTGTGTCCTTTTTACGCTAACCTTGGGTTTACACTCCAGTATACAACAAAGGCTTGCCTAAACTTGGAGCAAAGAACACTGAAATTGTGGAAAAATCATTTCTCAAAAGAAAGTTGAAAGAACTGTTAAGAGTGAAGAAGAAAAAGCAAAACAGCCATTTGGTTATACAGCTAGAGCTACAGAATAAGCATTAATACCTGACAAGACTCCCTTGTCTACAAGTAGCATGTCATGCTTTTAAATAATCTCTTCCTTAAGGCCCCACTAGCCACTCTAATAATTGCAGATTTGCTTTGGCAATTTCCATTTTGTGTTACCATAGAGATAGAAGATGACACCAAGAGATGTCTTAATTTGAGTGGCCAGTAGTCTTCACACTGAACTTTATTAAAATTATTATTCCTCTGGCTACAAAACAAGGTTCAATAAACTACATTCATGGGAAAGAGACAGCAGATAGACTGAAGAAGAAAAGAGGCAGAGATAATGGGATGGGAAAGGAAATAAAAAAGGCTATGCAGAGAAAATAGGGATGCTAGAATAAAGATCAACAGCCCACAGCATGCATGCCGGATCAGGCCCGCCAAGTAAACAGATTTGGTCTGCGAATCTTGGACACATCTGCAGAGATTTGGCAGTGGGAGGATGTCTGCCACAATTGTTGGGGAGGTCAGCTCTGCAGCAGGGACCAGTATTGCTGGTCAGGGGAAGCCACCACAGCATTGTGGTGATGGAAGAAGCAGAGGCAGTGGCAGCAGCCAGGTGCATTAAAGCAGCCTGCTCTGCTGCTCCAAAAGATTGCTGATGCCTGCTCTGGAAGATGGCTGAATAGGGAAAGACAACTAAGGAAAAAAGACCAAAACCAAAATAAAACCCCAGAAAGACAAAATACAATAGCCAATGTAGAAGGAGAGATGTACAGAAAGGAAATGGGGGATGGGGGAGGGACATCCTAGCAGAACATTTTCTCTCATGGAGTTTAGAGGATGTACATTTGAGAAACAGAATCTTCTTTTTTGTCGTCCACTCCTCTTGTTGAACTAATTTGTTTATTTTAACATGAAGACTTGCATTCCCCACAACATCCCTCATTCTTCTCTTAGCCATTTGTTAACTATAGAGGTCAGAGGGTGATAGACAACAAGAAACCCAATTTGTCTGATTTTAGGTAGGATAAAGATGGTGCTAGGGAGGGTCAGGAAATTAAAAATAAAAAGATAAAAGGAGAAAGCAAAAAAGAAGAAACAGATTTCTGAAAGCATTAAAGGGAAAGTTCTCACATCACTTATGGCATTTAACTTGCTTCCAGTTCGTGTACATTTGAAATCTTCCACAGGATGAAGAGATCCTGTGTAAACCCTGCAGGTTAAAAAGCATATAGGTAATTCAGCTCCTTGCTGTATCACTGGAAAAAAAGCTTAGATAGCTATAACAACCAAATGCAAATATAAATCTGGATACAGAGGGTCCTTCAGTAACTGGACTTTGTAAGAAAAGCATAACTTGTGGTCTCAACTATGTACAGCTTAATCAAAACAATTACTTCCATACAGCTGCTATTGTAGATGCACTATACTGGTACAACAGTGCATAAGGTCAGTATAGCTTTCACACATGGAAGTAAGTTTTATTGGTCTAAGTACCCTTCTACTGTTATATAACTGAGGAAGAATGTACCGCTTTAGTTATGTCAATCAAGATACATAGATAGATGTCTAAACCACTACATCATAGTAGTTGATAGCTAGTTAAAGCAGTTAGCCATCAGTATAGTTAAAGTAGCACAACTTGGTTTGTGGGCAAGCCTGGGAACAATAGTCTTTTCCTTATTCTTCCTTTATTTGTTATCTTGTAATTCATGATCCCATTGTTCACCCCAAATCACAGAAGGGTGGGTCCACATCAATCTTGTTGGCCTGGCAGTTTAGTTCTGCAAAAGCACTATGCTCTTGGAAAAGAGTACCTAATATCCTTCGCTAATAACCAGTCAGAGTAGTTCCTCCAACCGTTAGGCTTGGGAGGAGTCACTGCTTCCATTTTTCCTTAGCTACACAGTAAGCTGGTCTAATGTGAGGTTGCACAGGGAAATATATAAGAGCCAAAAGCAGGTTGTCTGACTTCTTGAGAAAGACATTGTATTTCCTGAATTCCAGTGAATGAAGGGTACAGGCCACCACTGGTACAGCCCAGTGGTGCTCAACCTTTTGGTGTAGTAGATTGGATGAGTGGCACTGGACCCATCCATAGGCCAGATTGGACCCCATACACCAGGACTGGTCCCTGTGCCACCTCTACTCAGCTGGCCTGCAGGTTGGACCCCACACCCTGGACTGGGGTCCTGCATTGCTAGGCAAGTGCTTTGTGCCACCTCTCTTGGCCCCGCATCACAGGATTGGACCCAGTTCTGTCAGATCAGGGCCCTGCACTGTCTTTCTCTGTCTCATGCCGCTTCCCTAGAGCCCACAACATAGACTAAGGTCCCACGCCTTCTCCCTCAGCCCTGTGCTAGTGATGTAAACACAGTTTTAAAAATTATCCGTTTAATCTCCTCTAAATATATCGGTTAAACTGTTAAGCAGTAACACAGAAGCTCAAACACAGCTACTGCTGGGAGGCATTCCCAGGGCTCTTGAGGTGGGGGGAGGAAGGGGAGGAGAGGAGGAAACAGTGGCAAGCCCAGCTATACAACACAGCGTAAGTGAAGAAGGGAGCCCCTGTGAAGGAACAGCTAATGGCTTAATTGAGGAGTCATTAGACTGCCTGCCATTTTCCTCTTTAACTTCATAGGTCATGGGAACCAGTTCTCCTCTCCCCAGCCCCTCTTCCCTCCCTCCAATTCTTGCTGGGACACTGCGAGGATACTCTTCCCCCTTTCCCTGCTGGATTGCACCCCCACACACACACTAAAAAATAACTGGTAAGCTAACTGGTTATCACTGGGTTTTTTGGTTAAAAGACTAATCATTTAACCTTTCACATCCCTACCCCACGCTACCAGGTTGGGGCTCCACACCAAAGGAGATTATTTTTATTTTTGCTGTGGGGCTAAGATGATGGACATGTGACAGCCCTCTTCTAGGGCTGATCACCTTTTCAAAATGGAAAGGTGGGACACATGTCTGTCCCTGCCCCACTCCCTCCCTCACCATGGGGACCTCAGTCTGCCCCTCCATAGACCTACCTTCAGGTCCCCTGCTGGGGGAATTACTCTCCAACTCTTCCTGGGCCTGTATTCCTAGTCATGCACATGGCGCCCCCTGTGTACTGCTTCCAGTATTCTGGCAGAATTCTGCCAGCCTGCAAAGGGAAACTCACTGTTTCCTGCATTTTTCAATAGCAAACAGAAAATCTGGATCCCTGCATGATAGTGGAAATCTGCAAAAAGTGCTGTCCTGGAGTCATGCAAGGACTGGGACTTGATGTTCCTATTTCAGGACTGGCCCAATTAGAGATGGGCAGTCATCCTACCCTCTTCCCGAGAAGGGCCAGGGCAATCGGGCCAACACATACTCAGCACCTATGTTCTGTGTCACCTCCTAAGATCTGAGTTGCCAGATTAGGGCCTTAGACTGCCTCTACTCAGCCCCACATGCAAAATCAAGCCCCATGCCACCTCCAGGTAGCCCCTGTGTGCCTAGATCAGGCCCTACATCACTCCCACTCACTGATCCAGTATGCTATCTGACCCTCGGGGTTCCCCATGACTCTGGAAATTTGGCAGCAGGAATTGATACCACAGTTCTCCCATTGCCAGATTTTCAGACCCCTGGGGAACCCCACAGGGTAGGTGGCATGGCTCTGTGGCCCATATATGGTCTGTGGGCTGCGGGGTTAGCATCCCTCCTGAAGCCAATGGGCTAACCAGCGACAGATTTGATCAGGTGTGCTTGAATGTTTTTATGGGCTAGAATGTAGACATAAGCTAAGAAAAATAAAAATTTCCTTGCCTTTACTGAGCATTATACACTTGGTTTTGATGTTTGAGATCTGCCTAAGAAAAGTGCTATACACTGTGAGAATAATAATAATTAATATTATTAATAATAAGAAGAAATATTATTAGCATAGTGGGACCCTGATCCCTGAGCCACATTTCCAGATCCTCTTTATTATGATTCAGACAATTAATATTAATACATATAGACATCAAGATTGTCAGCTCAATTGTACATGGACATATTTTAATTTCCTCTCGCTTTATTATCATTTTTATAATTTATTAAAACACTGTATTACTGTAGTGCCTAGGAAGGCATTTTTTTCCTTCTTTCCTATGCTTACCTAACAGTGTCTTATTACATGCAACTGGATGAATAAGATTGAAAATTAGGGAGTCCTTTCTGCCTTGTAGCACATGGAGATGCCTTGTGGAAGGGTCCTCCTCTGTATAAACACAGGGCTCTCTTTAAAGTTGAAATGTGCTTGGGTCCCCTAAACACTGTAAGAAAAGCAATGAGGATTACTGGTTATAGCACAAGACTTCCTGAGTTCTATCCTTGGCTCTGACATTGCCTGTTTGTGTGTCTGTTTATTCATCTGTATAAATGGGTATATTTCACAGTACGCCTGGAATGTTGAGCAACTAGTGATTAGTTTGGAAGAGACTATTTGTGATTTGGAAGAGACTATAAGTGATTTGGCCTCTGAATCGGGCCAAATCTTCTCCAACTCAAATCAGTAACCAAAACTTCACACACCCTTAGTAGGCAACCACTGGCACAAGTGCCAGAGTATGGCACATGAAAGCATTTTGCTTGGCATGAGCACCTCAGGGTGGAGAGTAGGGAAGGGCCCAGGGCTGTGCTGCCACAACAAAGATCAGGGCCCTCATGGCTTCCCTGCTGTCTGTCCCTGGAACTCCAACACCTTACAGACAAGGTTGTGGGTGTTTTGGGCATGCTGTCCAAAAACGCTTCTGACCCCTGATCTAGCAAATGAATGCACATGCCAATAAAGTTGAATTTGGTTTTGCTTTTATCTTAAACTGAATAATGTATCTCTGAGCCCCTAGCATATTAGCAAATCTTCTTATTTCTCTTTAACTGGAGAAAAATATGTGTTGTATTGATGCACCACACCATCTGCGCCCCTTTTTTCAAAATCAGAGATCTACTCATGTATGAAACCTGTGGTGGCACCGTAGGGGGCACTACTACTCAGAGCCACCTGCCTCACTGTGCCAGGCCCAAAATCCTCACTTGGGAGTCTCCCACAGGGTGCGTACAGCCAGCTGTCCCACTTCCTGGAGAACACCCACAACTCTGGGGTAACGCTGCCACCACCCAGGTACTGGTCTCTGTTAGAGCTCTGTGGAGCCCGGGGCACACAGATCCTGTGAACCTTGTGGTTGCTATGCCCACAGGTAATATTTCTGGGTGCCTGTTTAGGGCCAAAGCATCCCAAAATAACCTCAGGTAGGACTGAGGAAATATAAACAGACAAGCTCCACTGGCTAAGCTGGAAGCAAAAAGGTCTGCCTCTCTCCCCTTCATTGTACCATAGCAAAGCACACTATAACCTGTTACCTTCATTGATCAGGGCGGGAGCAGGGGTAGAACAAGGAAGTCAGAATACACTTTGAGTAAACATAAGCAATCAGAGTCTTATACAGTCTTGGAAATAATAATCCTTTTAAAACATGCCTAGCCAAGACATAAATCCTAACTCCTGGCTAGTTTCTAAATCTTTACTTACAGAAAATCATCCAGGCAGCAGCCTGAAGGTATATTGTTTGTTGCTTTCAAAAATGCCTGCCACCAGGAAGGGAGCATACCCCACTCCCCTCAGGAATTTATCCAGCCAGGTCACCTGGTTGACTAGCCTGAACAAAAATGAAAGCAAGAGAGAGCGAGAGAGAGCGAGAGGGAGAGGGGTCCACCTAGAATAACTGAAGTGATGAAGAAAGAGAGGAGGATTTCTTTACGGACTCATCCCAGAATAGTTCTGTTCTGGTACAAAAAGAGGTCTAACTAGTCCTAGGATAACATCTGCTCCTAGGTCAAGATAGCTATTTTAATATTATAAAAGCCTAAGCCTGTCTGACTGCCTGTCTGTCTGTCCATAACACTTTATTTATGCTTTGATTGGCTGACAAACAGCCAATCAGAGCACGAATATGTGTTTTGACAGAAGGCAGCCTGCCACCATGATAGTGGGGATATAGGGGGCAGCCTTGCTCCCCCTCCACCCTGCTCCCTGGGGGCAGCAGTAGCAGAGCGGGCCTGACACAGAGGGGAGGAGCAGAAGCACCATGGCATGAGCGTTGGCAGTGGGGCCAGGGGAGAACTGGCCCTGGGCCTCATGCGGGGCAGCGGGGAGCAAGCTCAAGTCAGGGGAAAAGCCAGCCCACCACAGCAGTGTGGGGGGGAACAGCAGGCCTGGCCCAGCCCAGCCCAGCCCAACATGGCAGCTGCAGGAGAAGGGGAGAACGAGCCTACTCTCCCCATCGGACCCAGGTCCACTCCTCCCCCACCCCCGCTCCCCCGCGTCTGCCCTGAGCCCACTCTTCCCATTGCCCTGCTGCTGTTGGGTTGGCCTGGTCCCACTGCTCCGTTGCCTTCCTCCACCGCCACAGCCTGGCTTCTCCCCACCCTTGGGCCCAGTCCTCCCCCACATCGGGCCTGGACCCCAGGCACCCAGGCAGCAGGAGGGAAGGGGGGCCCAGAGTGGGGGGGAAAGGCTTGGGGCTCTGTTCCCACACAGTTCCCCACCCCCCTGCCCCATCATTCTTGATGGGCAATTGGCTAGTCTTCATATAAAAGCTTAGTGGAGATAAGGCATAAGCTAGAGTTAATCTCACCTAGCCATGTGGGGGCAACAACGTGAAATACTTAGTAGGATTTTACATTTTGTTAGAAATCATAATGTTAAAAACATCTTTTTGACTCTGAAGGTATAATCTATATTGTAGGCTTTTGCTTTACCAGGTGAGCAGTTACGAGTGCTTTGTTCTTCCTCCAGTTTTGTTATATGGACAAAAAAACAATTTGGGTAGGATGAAAAAGGGCAAGGCTTTATTATTCATCAGCTGCTGTATGGAAACTCTATGTGTACGGGCTCTCGATGATAAGTAAAAGCTAACCTGTGACAGTTTAGATCTCAGTGAAACAGTGCTATGTTACCACTGTTTAGTTTTCGTTTACCACAGAGTAAGGGAGAGCTCATAAACAGGTGCTATATAGGAGCTGGCATATGGTAAATTCTCACTCCATAGAACTCATTATATTTTTTCACGTGGTCATACTCCTAGAATGGGTTATTACACTGAGATAACTATTTCAGTCTAACATTACACCTTTAAATCCTAGTCAAGGCAACATCTTCAGCAGCAAAGGTTCTCAAAATTCACCCTCACCTCTAATTTAATTGTCTTCTCATTCTAGATGCTTCTAATATCATCGCAACTATAGTATTTAAGTTAGCCAGGGAAGCTAGGTTTGGTTGTTGCTACAATACTTTCAACAGTAGTAAGTGTGGTAGATAAAGGTGACCAAACGCCAGCAAACTATGCTCGCTGCATGGGGAAACAGCGGGTGCAGCCCAATTAGTCGTGCGAAGCATGCATGCAGCAAAATCCCCGGCTCATGCAGCTCGAAAAGCATGCGAAAGAAAGACTTGATCTAATTGGCTGTTGGGGCAGTATAAAAACAAAGCCTGGGAAAAGGGAAGGCGGGACCTACACAACAATGGAGAGGCCTGATCACCCTCACCAAGGTCCTGCGTCCACGGCTCCCTTTTCCCCTGGACGCCCTCATTGGATAGGTTGCATCGGATAGATGTTGAAGAGCTCTCGAGTTCCCTACGTTTTTTTGGTTGTTGGAGATTATTGTAAGGGGAACTGCCGGCGCGGACGTGCATACGAGGCATTTAAGTGCTTCGCGGTGGATTTTACGGAGTGTGTCTACGTTGAGTTTCAGTTTGTAAGTAAAGTATTTATTTCTTACATTGTTCTCGGACTCTTTTTGGATGGGAAAAGAGAAGCAGGGTGAGAGCATTCCAGAACCCTTTCGTCCCCGGCCTGTTTGAATTGAGGGTTTAATCACCACCCCACCATTCCTCCTCACAGTAAGGACAGGACCTGTGTCTAATCCAAAGCAGGAAAAGGGGTCAAAGGCTTCAGTACTTCCTGAATATCTTCAGAATTTATGCAGGGATAAAAATTGGCATTTTCTGAGCCTCCTATTATGGCTAGAATAATGATTGATTATTACTTTAATACCTTTCTAGCAACTATGTATTGACTTGATAAATATTAACATTAATATTTTTTGCTCCAAGACTGGGATTATATGATCAACATGTTTATTGGAGTGCTCGGAGCAAACTACCGTTGGTCAGATGATGGATCATGAGCTGCATGGGGAATAGACTTTTAATTGAGTGATTCTTGTTGTTTAGCCTTCTATGCTTGTTCCCTTGCAGAGTTAAGAATACCTTTTGCTTCCCTAAAAATGTTTTCTGCTTTTGCCTTCTGGAAGGATGAAGTTTGGTGCAGGTCTCACAAATAATGTCATCATGTGATAATTTATTATCTGGTAATTGACCATAGGAAACAGTTATCAGCTCACTATTAGCACCAAAACCATCACTACTGCAAAAAGACATTTAAAAAAAGGCAATGTAAAGTTGCATACTATTATTACCACAGCATAATCCACTTCTCTGTGTTGGATAAGTGCATATTTTAAATTATATAATATGATGCCAGTCCCAATTTTTGGCTTATTGCTTATATTATAATAAACATCAGGTATCTGGATATTGGTTAAGATCATTAATCATTTGAATACATAGGAATTCTCTGGGGCCACTGTCTGCTTTGTAATGTGACTATGCTCTAGGTACATACAGACATTCAGGGAGGTTAGATTGAGTTAAGAACAGCCACCCAGTCTAACTTAGTTTGCCCAGGTATACTTAGGGCAGTTTTACACATGCTCTAGGGGTGGGAGGCAGCACTTTAATTAGAGTGGCTCTGAGATCTATTGTAAGGTATAGGGACACTTACAGATGAGATGCGTGAAGCTGCTGGAGTGCGGTAATTACCTCTGATGTGCTGTAATTACAGTGCATCAAAGCAGCCTCCACACTCATGTATAGGCACCCTTAGATCCCTAATTAGGTCAATCTAAGTGTTAACTGTACAGACGTTCAGGACACTTAGATCAGTCTAAAAATGGCCAATCTTATCTAAGTTAACTGTACCTCTGAGCCAGTCTAACTTAGATCGGGTCCAACAAGACTGATTTAACAAAACTTCTGTACAGTTCCTAGTAGGCCCCTGGGGCTGTGAAGGCCCAGCCATTGGCCCCAGCCTCAGGGCTGCACTTTCCCTTCTCCATCCCTGGCACCAGACTATTTTTAGCCCCTCAGCCCCTACCCACAGATGGACAATCCACACCATGGACCTCCCAACCCCCTCTGCCCCCAGCCCCATATTCCACAAGCTGTTCCCAGTGCTGGTTTTATCCACATTCTCCAGTGCCAGGAGTTGAGGAAGTAAGCTGGGGTGCAGGGAGGGGCAGGTGGGGTGGGGGCATTTTTTTTACAGAGGGCTTAGCCCCTGGTCCAGGGAAAGAGAGAACCCTCCCATCCCCTGTGCACCCCATGAGCTCCCTTGATCCCACCAAACCCTTCTGGACCCTACCAAACCCCTGCAGACCCCACTAGTCCTTTGCAATCCCCTGTGGACATTGCCTATCCCTCAATTGCCCCCTCCAGACCCCACTTGCCCCTCACAACTCCCCCAGTGAATACCATGCCTCCCAAATCCCCCAAAGCCTGATTCCCCTCCCCTGATTCCCCCAAGTCCTCCCTCCCCACTATTTAGAATTACTTTAGATCAGGTGGCCATTTTTAACTCAATCTAACCTCCCACTAACCTGCCTAAGTCTCTGTATGCACCCCAAGTTTCACTAAACGATCCCTTAAACTCACTAGGAACCTAGAACCTGCTAGGCTGTTTAAGCAGCCCTGAATTGACTAGGGGCTGCCAATTTCAAGGCTACTGTCAGAAGCATAAGGCACTCTGCAAAAAAGGTGTGGCAAGCTTAGCTCATATTTTTCCCATGGTTAATGAGCATTGCTTACTCTGAGTTTTGGTATATGTAGACTCTGGATAATTGCAGAGCCTTTTTTTCAATCCTGAAACTATGCACTTAAACAGAGTTTACTGTATAAGTAATTTGTTTTGTAGTGCTGCCCAGAGGCTCAAGTCAGGAAAAAGGCCCCATGGTGCTAGACACTATTACACATAAAAAGAGAGTCCTTGCTCCAAAAGGAGAGTCCTTGTCCTTGTGTTGTAAGTTTGCTTACAAACTTAGCACATCATGAGAAGTAATAGGTGGACAAAATATACAAAGAGGGAGTGAAGTGGCAGTACAGAAGTAAAGCGATGACATTTGGTATCAATAACTATAATGTTGCTGCATCATTATTACTGATTTTTATTCTATTCAGTGATTCTAATATCAAATCTGCAGATAGTAGGTGTTTATTTTAACTCAGCCTGGGTTCTGATATACTATCTGGATTCTTTTTCCATATCATCTTGCAACAGTTATGTAGATTCTGCAGACCAAATTATGTCCCACACTTATACTTGGGCACTATTTTCAGGTTACAATTTTGGTGAAATAAGTGTGACTCCATATGAACCATTGGGGGTGAGAACATAAACCAACGGTCATTAGGTCCTGCAAGTATTTCTATGGTCATAAGAACCTCTGTAATTAGTGATGATACAGCTTATAAGAAAAAAAATAGCTTAATTGTCAGTGTCTGGGGTGAGTTTCCAAAGATAGCAATTTAATACTTCAAAACTAAGCCATTTGCTATGGGAATCAGTAAGATTCAGTAAATATGAAACCCAACAGTGCCATTTCTGACACTTTTTAGGATGGAGCCATATTTTATATTCTTCACCAATTACAATACTATGCTATTTTGTTGTCTGTTACATGCTTTTTGAGTTCTGTGTGTAGTCAGAGTAAAACTGTCGGTGATATAACGACCTACCATTTCATGTCTGAAAAGTGGCATGCACACCTGTTGTTCCATATTATTTATCAATTACTATAATGATCCTTACCCTGAAGCTCAAGAATAGAAAATGAAAGAAAACATGACTTGAACAAGAGCAGAAAAAATGTAAATTCAGGAAAGTGTAAGATAAAGTAGTAACCGCTTTGCATTTAGCACCTAGCAGCTTTCCTACAGCAAAGACCACAACTATTTTTGTTTTCCTGGAACTGCCTATGGACCGCATGTGTCTTTGTTCATACTTTGCTGTCTGAATTCAAAGGATGCAGACAGTGAATGCAGCCTCTAAACAGGGTACCTCCATTCATTGGTCGAGTCCATTTTGGGTCACTAACCATTTCATCAGAAGCTGCATATCTCTTACAGTTTTCTCTTTGCTTGTTGGGTATATCTTTTCACAGCACAGATAGCAGGAAGCAACATGAGATACTCCCATTTAATGGGACTTGGGGCATACGCTGAATAAGTCTTGGTGAGGCAATGCCTTGGATGTTAGGAGCTTCAAAGTATATGATGTGCAGGGAGCCTAATTTTCTCTGATAAAAAATAATCACAAGTTTTCTGATCAAAATCCCTAAATCCATTATTAAAATGAAATACCACTATATATATAGATATCAATTGAACACAATGTTTTATTGATATATTTACAATTTTAAAGCAATTTGGAAGCTTACTAGTACCTCAATAGCTATGGTAAAATAAATTCTAAATACCTATACCTTTTGGTATTTGATTCTGGATTTTTTATCATGGAAAATCAGAGTTCCCCCTCATACCTTAGCTTACAGAACACAGGTCTAGGACCCTCACTCATCCCTACAGTGTCCTGGCCCCTGCCAGTGCCCCTCACTCCCCCAACCACAGCCACCGCTCCCCCCCGGCCCTGCTAGTGTCCCTCATTCCTCACCCACTGTCCCCTGGTGCTGCTGGTGCCCCTTACTCCCCCAGCACAGCAGAACAGAGCAGGGCTGGTTAGGGAAACTCCTTGCCTCTGTGAGCCCTACACTGCTCTGGCGAGGTTTCTCCTGTATGCCCAGCAGCAGCAGAGGCAGTGGCACAGGCTTGTGCCCCTTACTGCTGCGGGTAGGTAGGGGACACCTCACTAGGGCAGTGTTGGCTTCTCAGCAGCAAGGAGCTTCCCCGACTGGCCACACTCTGCCCTGCTACACTGGGTCCCACTTGCTATGCCACAGAGGCCCCAGGGAAGGGCAGCAGGGTGGGCACCCCAAGCCTTCAGCGGGCAGCCCACACCCATACCTGGCCCTGCCCTGCAACAGGCTCCCCCATCCCCTGGGAGTGTGCACGGCGGTGGGGAGCTGCCATCCCCCTGCCCCCTCCAAGATGAGCTATGCACACCCCATCCCATTCCCTGCTGGGGCCTGGCAGCTGCACATTCCAGCTCCAGGCCTCAAGCCCCACATATCGCCAGGCAGGCAGCAGTCCCAGCCCTGCCCAATTCACTTTCTTCCTCCTTATGGGGGCTTGAATCCCCTTTTCCCACTCTCCCCTCTGCTAGACTTAATCTGTGGGAGCTGCTCTCCAGGCTTCCTGGGGGCCATGTCCATGTGTGAGTGTGCATATGCACATTGCACCCCCTGCCTGACCCTCCTCTTCCTGCTCCTCCCAGCCCCTTGCAGACTGGAACTCTGCCAGCTTGCAGATTGCTCTTTGAGAAAATGCAAAATCCATGTTTCTCTGTTAAAATGAAAAATACTTGTTTTTTCTCTGGTACAAGGGGAAATCAGCAGTTTTCCCATTTTTCTGAAAGAAATGGAAAACCTGGATCCCTAATGATGTGCTTGGGTGACAAAGGCTGAACTTTATAGGTCATGCTCACTCATTTGTTTGATTGCTGAAAAAAGGGAAAACTTTTTTTCTATTTGCATGTGTCTGACCTGCTTGGCATTTATGACTCAAATTTTCTCCCAATGATGTTGACTAGATGGTCAAAAATACATGCTCCTGACCTTTCCTACCAATGGAGAACTTTACTTTTCTAAAACAGGCTAGTCCAAGGAAGCTAAGTTTTAATGTTAATTTTATGCCTCTGTAAAGTGCTAAGCATAATGGCCACATCTACACATGTACTTTACTGTGGAGTGGACTAGTTAGCTGTACGGTAAAAGCATCACCATCAACATGTGCAATGGTATTAGGCCACAATAAACTAATTAATACTGCCATAATATAATATTATCTCCGACAGTACTATCTTACAGTAATTAACTGTTATTAAACGCACATGTCGACACTGACCGCGGGCATAAATTGTGCCTGGTCTGCCCACACAGCAGGGGGCCAGGTTGTTGCCTGCTGCCTAGCCACACAGCTGTGCACTTTTAGCACCCTCAGGCTCCAGCCAGCCCCTCTGCTACCCAATGCCACCACCTGGAAGCCTGGGCTGACCCCCTCCCCGCCCCGTGCCCTCTGGCAGCAGGGCAGGAGCAGACCTGAATATAAGCTGCTCCACCCCAGCTCAAATTGCTGCTGTCCTGGGTGCACATGTACATGCTGCACCTGGGAGTAGTTTACTGTGGTTCGAACTGCCCCAGAATTTATTGCTTCAAATTAATTGCAAGTGTAGAGGCACCCAGTGAGTGCCAATCCCTTATCGAAACTTCAGCGTTTCCCTGCAGTTCAAATCTATGCAGGGCCGGCCCATCCTATCCTGTGGAACCTGTGCTATATAGCAAATAGGAGTAGCCAGTTGCTACCACTCTGTGTTGCTGCCACCACTCTGCATTGCTGCTGCCACTGCCAGCATGTCATGGGCATTTGCTACCCACCTGGATCACCACCGCGACTTCTTTGCATCAGGGAGCCCCATAACTATATCTTGCAGGGGGGTCCCAAAAAATTGTGGGCCACCTTATATTTATTTTATATATAAAATGTATATATTATATAAATTATAATATATATAATAATAATAACATTGAAGGTTAGCTTTAGCAGAAGCAAAAAAGATAGTAAAACATATTCAAGAGACTGTTTTGGTATTGTAATACTGAAAATAATGATCCATACACATTTTACAAATAAACATTCCTTTTAGAAAAAAGAGATCCATAGGTAAAGTAAATTTATATAAAATATTTATTTACCTTAACTGTAAGCTGTTTGGCAGAGAGGTCACACCACTCTTTTAATACTGTGCCAGATGAAGATTGTAAATGTGATCTCAGTAAATTTAAGATGATCATAAACCTTTTGCTACCTGCTTACAAATGACAATCATGATCTGCCTGGACTGATTGACCTAGGTCCTTAGAATGTGTGGCTGACTTCACTGCCTTATTCATTACATAACTTCACATACTTTTTGTGCATCACATTCTCAGTATTATTTGATGTTTTGGAGGAATGTGCTAATTCAGAACACAGCACTGTGTACATATAATTGAGATTATTTTTCCCCCAGGTGCATTACCTTGCACTCATCAGCAATGAAGTCCATCTGCCATTTTTTTGCCTACTCACTTAGATTGGTGAGATCTTTTTGCAGCAACTCTCTGTCAGCTTGGGATTTGCCCACCCTGAGTCAGGAGTACCGTGCCAGGAGCCTTGTTCCGGCAGGCCCCGTACGCGAATTGGGTTAGACGCTAGCTTATCCCGTGCTAGCTTCGGGTTTCCCCTTATCTGGCTGCTAGATCAATCAGATTTCGCAAGATCTCTTGAACGAAGGTACTTA
>JAGPOW010001296.1:57273032-57309677 GCA_030014935.1 Caiman crocodilus
TTCCATTCCTTTTTTGGTATAGAGCTGGCTTGGGACACTACGAGGGGTTTGGCTTGTTAGGTGGTGTCATGGGTCACTGCTTGCAACGTGGCTTGCACAAGGAGAATCTTGAGATACTGACTCATGGGACAAAATATGCTTTAGTCTTGCTTCAAAACAAGGAACAATAAAGGGGCATTGCGCTGCCAGGACCCTTCATGGATGGTTTGTCCTTATTTGTAACAGAAACTTTAAATGCTCTTATTTGAATTACAGTGTATTGTGTTTACTCCAGCTGGATGATTTGGGTTTGTTTCTTTTTGTTTTATGGGTCTAGCAACTGGAAAATTTGCTGGAAAATGTGGCTTCTGAACCTACTGCAAATTCAACCTGAATTTGCCAAATACACAGGTCTTTAAGAACCTGGGTGAGTTTCCCAACCCCCAAGTTACTGGGTAAAAAGGCAGGATCAATCAGCTCCTGTGAAGTTTACTGCAGGCCAAACCATTGTTAAGGGCCCCTTACAGACTGGGAATGTCGCCAGTCATTTCTTTTGCTTTTCTTCAGTGTGGTTTAATCTTAAACTCTTTTTTAAAGTTGTGTTTTGGTTTGTCTGCCTAATCAGAACATCCTTCACACATTGACAGTGCTGTGACTCCTATCCTGGAGATTTTCCAATGCTTTCACTCTATGAACAGTTTATGAAGATCAAGCTCCTCCCCAAAACCCAATCCTTGCTGTTTGGTTTTAAAAATGCTTCACTCTGTATTGCATGGGGAAGAGTCTCCTCAGACAGGTTTGAGCACTTTCCCTCTTTACTATGCTTTCTTTTCCCCTGGTAGTGTCCCTTCTTTATAAGCAGCTGCCTCCCCATTACACACTTCAGTAAAGAATACATCATTCATAACTTTTTTAATAGTCACTACTGGAGTCAGTTACTACCAACCATTGCAATATGACATGGGTACTAATCTTCTTTGTAACCTTAAGCCATGTCTGATGATTGGAGCCAGGAAGTAAAGTTCAGTCTCTTAAAAGCACTTCTGTGTGTCATACCTTTATTACAGCTTTGCTTCCAGCCCACTACTGTGCAGTCATTAGCCTTCTGTGTTGCATTATTTGTTTCCTAATACAATTGTCCTGGTGTATTTTCATTTAAAATAGTTGCTCATCTTGTCTATGGTTTTAACTGGGGGCAAAGTTCTTTGTTTTTGTGCCTCAGTTTCATTCATGATGTTTCTATCATTTAGACAAGGAAACATTTTTCTTTACATTTTGTTTTAATATTAAAGTCTTAAAACTTTAATTGGGTTAGTTAAAATCTACGTGCCAAAAACTATCTTAATTTTGACCCCATAGCTTCACTAACTCATGTAAAGCATGGGATCCTCACCTATCCTTCAGACCATTTACATGAGGGAAACCGGCCAGAAGCAAGATAAAGGTGATCAAAAACACAGAGAATCAGGGTACAGGAGAATTCCCTTGGTGCAAAGACTGAGAAGAACAACCATAGGTTGGTTTTTGAGGGCTCCCTCAAAAGACTTTGGGGTGTCAGGGACTGCATATACTAACCATGAAAATTATGAGCAGTATGGCTGCTCATAGAACAGTTTGGGAAGGCTGTCATAACTTAAACAGGCTTTTTAAATTAAGGGGAAGGGCAAAGAGTGGCATTCCAAACCCTAGAAGAGCCTTATACCAGGAGTGTGCAAATGTAACATAAAACCACTTCAGCGCCCCTCTTTTCTACCCACACTCCACTTCTGGACTACAAGTTACGTGATGCACCTCTTAGATGCACCTCTTAGAACATTTCATCCAAGGGACCTATTGCTTCACTTGTGACTTGTGGAGTCACTTCACAGTTGTACAAAGAGGATGTAAAATGCTGCTAAATCAGAATGGTGGACATGTATGTGCAAGATGTAGTCAGTAGAGAATCAAGCTCTAAGAGACATGGAGTCATTACCAATATACTTGTTTTCTCTATGCCTCAGCCTTTGATGGGCAAAGTTCCCTCTAAAACTAAGAGCAGTATCATAGCTGAGTTTTGCTAAAAAAATAAATTACCTATAAAATATTAGCACATTTTTTCTTTAAATTTGACTGCTCAGTTATCTCAACAATCATAAACCAATGCATAATAAATCCTAATTAAGCCATCTTTTTCACTGTCATGCACCAGCACAACAGAATTGCTGTTACACTCTCAGCAGTTTTATTTATACATTGTGACTCATCAAAAGCTGGGTCCTGTACTTGTGTTCCGTAACTTTGTTTTTGTAAAAAATAGTTGTACCTCCAAAAAGCCCCCCATGTAGCTATTTACCTATATCTTTATGTTACCCCTGACTCAGTAATATTGGAATACTAAACAAATCTTCTATGTGGAAACCCAAATTTAAACAATGATCTAAACAGTTTCCTTTTATTTGGTATCAGCGGTTGTTATTATTGTGTAATAATAGTTGGGAAAAAAAGGGTTGTGTAGGTGAAAAAAACAGGTTATGTCCTTCCAAAATCAATAGAAATCAAAGAAGGTATGTCTTGAGTAACACCCCCCACCACCCCAAAAAAACATCTAGAAATGTGTGTTTTCTTAGTAAGAGGTAAGTAACTGGGGTAAGACCTGAATGAAGACAAAATAGGTTATTGTTTTCACATGTTTAGTAGGTTTAAGTAAATTCCAAGGCAGAGTTTGGCTTTTACCTGGACCTGTCAACTCATGATAAACTACATGAGCTTCATTAGGATTTCCCCTCATGTTAGTGACCATTGGTTAAATAACATGCGTTAAGAATCTTTGTCCAAGACCCTTGGAAGATGTTACACTTAAGATGTGTCACATTCAAGTCAATGTATGGCATGATAACTGAGTAAATAAACCACAATTTAATTCAATGTATATTATGTAACATCTTAGTGGCTCATTTGTATCACACCTTAACATGAACAGAGGCTAGGTCTGATCCATGATAGATCCTGATGCTCAGCTGAGTGTTGGGATCTGGCATGGGACAGCCCCAGAATCTGGGATGCACCTGTCCCTTGCCCAATAGGGCTGGGGGCAGAACTGATTCCTGGACCTTGCGCCCCCTCCTCAATCCCTGGAGACAAATGGAGGTGTGGCATGAGCCTGACATCAGGAAATGCCCCCTCATCCCCCAGATCTTGGGCTTACCGCATGTCAGACCTTCAAAAAACAAAAGAGCAGCTAGGCTGCATCCACAAATTTTATAGGTCCTGGCATTCTGGAACCTCTCCCTTATCCCAGGATCCCTGTGCATGGGAGAAAAATACATGTGTAACCCAGACCTGTGTTCAGGGAGAGGTTTTGATCCTGGGATTCATGGGTCCTAGGACCTTTAAAAACAGTGTCTGCAGGCCAACAATACACCTGCTTTTCTGATATCCCCAGCACCCAGGGACCCTGGGATCAAGAAGCATCTCCCCATGGACCAGGGATGTCAGAAAACTGCCTGGCATAGCAGAAGATGTGATTGTTGTGACAGGGGATTAGATTCCATTGTGCCTTTAAATGAATGTCTGTCAGTGGCTCTAATGAAGATAGGGCCATGGTGTTCCATTTATTTCCATGACTTTGAAACAGGTTTTATCATAAAGGAAGTATATCTTGTGGATACTTTCCAGGTGTGCTCTGCCAACCTTGCCCTTCAGTGCTGATTGGCAGAGAGGGCCCAGTGGGGGAGGAAGAATGAGGTGAAGGAGGAAAAGCATCTACTGAGAGACCTATATCCAAAGAGAGGGAGCAGAGAAACAGTTACTCTTAGCCAACCTTCTTCCACATTCTTGATTTCTGCAGGATAAAGTAGACTTCAGAGATCTTTCTGAACCAGAGTGGGAAGCATCTAGCTAGCAGCCTTCTCATATAATCTTGGTCTCTTTTTTCCATCATACATTTAAGTGATACTCATGTGACCTGGCTTCTTCTGGAGGAGATGAGAGCCGGCAACCTGTAGTTCACCTATATCAGAACCTACTGGTACATACGACCTTGTGTATATTTTGCTACATGGTAAATTCTGTCTTCCAGCATCTCAGCAGATAATACAATTACTAGGGATCTACTTAAACGGTGGTGAGACTAAATTTTTTAAGGTTGGTCACAGCATAAAGAGCATTCATCATGCATACTTCCCGGATGTGCTCTGCCAACCCTGCCCTTCGGTGCTGATTGGCGGAGAGGGCCCAGTGGAAGAGAAAGGATGAGGGGACGACTGTCATCTTGTCTGCTGGCTGCCTTTCATGTGGTCCTAAGCCTTACTGTTGACTAGTGGACAGGCCCTGGCTGGGGGAGAAGGAATGAGGGGGCAGCCACCATCTTGACTACTGCCTTTCGTGCCACCCTGCCAGCCAACAGCTTCCTCTCCCTTTCTATGGGTGGGCTGTAAGGCTGGGCTGCAGCAGTGAGGACTGCTGGCTCCCGCTGCAGAGCCAGCATTTTATTTTTATTAAGGTTTTTTTAAGTTGATTTCACAGACAATCCTGGATTTCATGGTTTCTGCAAAATCCGTAAAATTATGAACCGAGTAGACCCCTAACAATTACCTAACATTCAGCTAAACTGGATCTGTTTCATTTACAGTCTTTAAAAAAAAATGTATCTGAATATACAAACACGCACTAAGTAACTCTGGCAAGTTATGACTAGATATTTACAGCTTACATTTTATATACATATGATATGTGTATGTATATACATGTTTAGATATAGCCAGACTTTTCTCTTGTGGATTCCTAACATACATAAATCACAAATCTCCAGTAGGGAACCCACACAAAATGCCTGACTTTCAAAGGTGCTGAATTCTCATTGACTTCAGTGGAAGCTTCAGGTGCTCAGCTCTTTTGAAAATAACATCACTTTGGTTTAGGCCTCCAAAATATGGGCTTATACATACAAATTTAGGCAGCAATATTGAAAAAAGGCTTATTTAAATTGTACTAAATATATTACATTTGTTTGTTAATGATGAAGGCATTTGTACAACTTTAAAGAATCCGACCATTTAATGCAAAGAAACCCAGATAGTTTTCTAAGTTCTGTGAAAATTGGGCTTTGGAAACTGAGATAAGAGCATCTGTGGACATCATATTTATGTCACAATTGTATGAAAAATTTCCATATGAAATTTCACTTTGTTTTTAAGATATGATAACCCTACAAGAGTAAGGGAAAGAAAACAGAATCAAAATAAAACAATGACAAATAAAGATATCAAAATTACTTCACCAAGTTCCACATTGTAGAAAAAAATATGGCCATGTTGTTGTGAAATAACCTAGTACAATTTAAAATCAGGTATTTAAGACAAAGAACCAGGGATATTTTGTTCTTTTTTACAAGCAGTAAAACTACGAGTACCCTCTACTTTTACTAGGGGCAACATCAATCAGATCTATTCAACATTTCAAATCGATAGCAGGTTAAGCTTTATGACTAACTTTGCAATTGCTTAAACATTCTGGAAAGAAAAACATATTTTAATAAAATACTCCATTAGATTATGCATTGAACCCTTATTCCAAAAACTTCCTCCCAGATAAAAGGTGAATGAAGCACCTTTAAATCCACTGAGGTCATAGTACCAGGCTGATATCTGTTCCCCTCTGGATATATGCCCTGCCAATGCCTTCAGTGGCACTCAGTCTGCCCCTGTAATGCTAAATGGCACTCGAGGGATCTTGGAATGGAGAGAGAACACAGAGCCAGAAAGGCACATAGTACAGTCTTCGGTCTGTCAACATGTCAGACACAGATTGTAAAAGAGAGAAAATGTTCTCTATCAGAATAGAAAGCACCAATTTCTTTGTACCACACCACATTTATGCCACGTGGAGTCCCAATTAAAGCTGTATCTATTAGCCAGCCTGTTCTTTTTAGCCTAGGATCTCCAATTTGTCTTGATCGTGACATGGTTAATCCAGGTCTATATGAACGGCCTCATATTTCTAATCAACAAAGGCTTTGGCTTTCTGCTTAATCGTTTATTTTAGCTATCCAGTCTAACATCAGACAGTCTGTCTCTCATCAGTATTTATAATGCCTAAAATTACATTTCTAACATTTCTCTGGCAAAGGGAAAATTATGCTTGGAACACTGCAAATTGCAGTTTGGCTGGTTCAATGTATTTGTTAACGCATGTGGCCCCACTGCTTCTTAGTGACTGTAATGTTAGGCCTTCTCTACGGGTGTGACCACATCACACCTGCAAGAGACTACAAGCCCTCATGAGGCTAGAGTTGATGGAAATTCTCTTTAACTAAAGCCTTCTGTTTACACAGTGGCCATGGAATCAACACATTGGGTAAAGCCTTGCATTTTCTCAAGGCATGTGCTTTTATTTAGCTTCAGTATAAGCCAGCCCCTTATGTCTGAGGCATTTTTATAAGAATGCCAACAAATCTGAGATCTGGCGGAAGCATTAAACGTTGCTGGATGCCAACTTAGGAGCAATGGAGAAAAATAAATGTTGTTTAACATAATAATAAATACTGCAATTAACTTATACAATAATAATAATTCATAATGCATTGTTCTCATAATATATGTAATGATATTTTGAAAAGCTGTTCAGGCCTTACTAAAAACAATAATAAACATTTTTTTTAAACCTTGCATATATACAAAAGATTTTGTGAAATAACTATTTTGTGCAATACATTTTTTCAAGATGAGCTCTCTTGCATTTAAGCAAAAGCTCTATTCTTAAAATGATTTGGCTTCTTACTCTGCATTGATTAATCCACAATGGAAGTGAAATAACTATTCAGGAATGAGGGGTTTTTAGTTATTTTATTATTTTTTTTAAGAATCACGTTTCTGTGAAGGCAGGAAAAGTTACTGTATCTTGGATTAACTATTCAGCTACTGATAGTCCTCCAAATGTTATCCCATATTTCACTGCTTCTTCCTGGATCAACCTAATTACCTGCCTTCCCCCTCATGCTGACATTAGTTTACATGCTTCTACTGAGTCTCCACTCCCCTGTCCTGCACGCTGGGGATCTTGAAGGGCACCAAAGAGGCATAGGCGACTGGTAGGGGGTGAACAGGGGTGCACATGCCCCACCGACGGGGCCAGTGTCCCCCCCGATGGCTGACACTGTTGCTGTTGTTAAAGCTGTTGACCCCATGACAGGGTCAGCGGCTTCTGCGGGTGCCCCCTCAGATTCAGGAGGCATCAGTCACTCATGCAAAGAGGTATTAAAGGCAACCAAGTGACCGTAGGCCCCAACCAGAGGGAGACTTCTTTTGAAAACCAAGATTTCTGTAGCACATCAAATTCAGAGCCAGAGACCCATATGCTGGAGCTGCCCTCCAGAACCCAGGCAGACAGTAAACTTAAAAATGCTGTGAAGAGGAGCCTTGCTAATAAATATTATATTCTATCTTATAATACAGCTGTATGCAAAAATGAAACAACTTTGTTCCATATACTAGCTAAGAATTTCCATTTTGGATAGATGTGAAATGTATGTCTTTTTCCACATGCTTGGGTCAGAATGCACTAAATGGTCTCCCACAAACACTGCCCAAATATTCTTTATCCTACCCCTTTCTCATGCTGTTTGATTATTCTGCTATATCAGCTGCAACCCCCCTAATGCCTACACACACCACTCAGGGTGCCAATACCATAAGGGTTAAGCATTATACATTTTGAATGGTTGGTGTAAGCAACCATATGAGAAAAAGCATTGGAAAAATACTTTGTCTCATAGTTTTTAGCTACCTTTCCTGTTTATGAGGTAAACAGCCAAATTTAAACATTTCAAAATGCAGAGAGATTATAAAGTATTCAGAGCTATTTTAAATCAGCCCCTTCACTTGCAAAAAACCCTTGGGTTTAAAACAATTGCTGCAAAAGCCTGTTTCTTTTGTTAGCGAATTTTGTACTGGTTCTTGGGCATTACAGGAAAACCTGAGGCAAAATTAGTGTTCTGTTGTGACATGCACGTTGTAAGGCAATGCAACTTTCTCAGGACTGCCCACATGGGTGGTATCTCCCTTAGTGTGGAAGTACCTTCCTAGTCAACAGCAGCACTGCACATCTTTCTGCCTTGCCTGTTGCTTTTTTGAACACAGCCTTCCTCTGCCTCTTGCAGATGTGTTTCACAGTAACATCTTCTAACATAAGCAGATCCTGCAGAAGCACATGCACAATTACTAATTTATAACCTACCACTTCCCGCCCTCCTCTAAGCTGGACATCCCACACCTAGACCTAACTTAGTATTAGTATTGGGTCCTATGAAGGTGAGGCAAGAGAGGAAATGCCTTTCAACCTCCAAGTAAACCCTAAATTGCAAAGAGCAGAGGGAGGATGATATTGCAAAATTAAGAAAAAAGAAAACTTTTAGCATTGTTGGCATGGAGATTGATCAGTATGAAGACAATAACTACTTTAATTGTTTCTCTGGAACCTGAAACATAACAGTCATGATCAACAGGAGCTGCTCACCATTTAAAAAATCTCTAAGTGAAGCCAAAAAAATAATGAAGAAAGAAATGTTCTCTGACCTTGTGAGTGCACATTAGTAAAGGGCCCAAAAGGCAAAAAAATGGAGGGAAGAATTCCTGCTACAAAAATGTAGATGCTTTCAAGAGAGCACCTAGGTTAGCAGTTCTGAACTGGGGGTACATGTAACCCCAGGGGGTACATGAAGCCTCATCAGAGGGTACCTGAGATATATTTCATACATCGTCTAACACAGGTTGAAGGGCCTGAAAAATTAATTTCCCATTGAAAGGGGGTACATGAAGTCTTACTCTGAGATGAAGGGGTACATCGACTGAAAAAGGTTCAGAACTGCTGACCTAGGTGCAGGAGAGTGTGGCTTGGACATAGAATAGGACATACAGGAAAGGCTATTGGGAGTAAGAAACAAACAACTTAGCCAGAGAACGTTGGGATGCTGTTTGTGACATGCACCCTATGGACAACATGTCCTGCACCCTGATGGAGAACACACCATTTTTAGTACCCCAGAAATTAGGCCCATTTCATATTATTTCACCCTCTTCAGGACAAGAAGAATAATTTCCACTGACATACCTGCACACATTTATGAACGTCTCAGTACGGAAATGTTTGTACTCGGTGTTTTATGCATGTTCTACCACGGTCCCACTGACTTTCATTTTGCAATATTATCTTGAACCAATTAACATTTTTAGTATGGAGAAACTTGGCTGAGAAATGTCATTAAGGTTCAGCTTGCTCTGCAATAACATTGGTTCCTAGTGTACTGTTTACACAAACACATTTTTTCATTTCTTCAATTATAATACATCCATTTCAACTACTACCCCTTGACTCTCGATATATTTCAGACCCTATTTCCCTGAGCAGATGAGACAATTTGTAGAGGCACCTTCTCTGAACTGTTCATAGCATCCAGAAAGTCCCTCTTTTTGTAGCTTCTCACACATGCTATGTAAAACTCAGAGAGCATTTATCATACAAAGGGAGCTTATAGCCACAGAGCCTTTTCTTGAAGCATCTCCACCTTTCCTTCAGTCTTCCAGATAAATACTGTACTATCATCCAACAGAAGCAGTACCTAGACAAGCAATTCCTTTCTCTTGCACCCCATTCACAACACCATTATGAATCCATTAATGTCCCTAATGATTCAAGGAGCAAGAGGTCTTATTCATTGTAAATAAACATGGCTGAGTTACTAAAAATCCTTGTATAAGGTACCTTTCTAGATCAACATACATGAATATAGTAAACTTTTCAGAGATCAACCTCACCTTATGGCAACCTGGAAAAATACTCCTTTCAGCTGATGAACTCTGAGGCCTATTGTGAAAGGCAAAGGATACGAGTCCCAATCAATGGCCACAGTTGAATTTAAGATTCCCAACTGTGCAAATCTATCGATAAGCATTTGTGCATTGCTAATCTTTAAGACCTGCCCTCTCCCTAGTTGCATATATTTCCATAAGAACAGCCCCAGTAATACCAAACCAGTGGAAAAATTATGAGATTTGTTTAGTTTTACCCCAAAAATCCAGAATTTCATTAGGTTCTAGTGAGCACATCACATCACATTTTTGTTCATAGGTCATATTGTTGAACATTGCACTATAGAGTATCTGCCCAGACTGCCATGAGGCTGTTTTGAAGAAGACCAGAGAAATGTGTGTACAATGATTTACAAGAGAAGTAGATTAAGCTATGTAACTAAATGGCATGGATGCACTCTTTTACTATAGTTACTCTCTATTAGTTATTAAGAACAAATCTTTCCCATGTAAATGTACAGGAACAATTCTGCTTAGTTATCTGCCTTATCAAAGGGAAATGAGCAATCATACCTTTCTAAAACCCGATCTGGTGACCTATAATGGATGCAATTACAACTGGTAAGAGTGTTTGTACCAGCCCAGTTTTGTCACCATGTTACAAACAGAATACAAGTGGAAAACACTTATATCAGTGGAACTCTGTAGATAGGAGGCATCATACCAAATATTTTGTAAAAAACTTCGAAAATCATACACATAATATAAATAGTTACACAGATACAAACATTAGGTATAGAACAAACTGTAAGAGCACAGTCTGATATCAGACTGGTTAAGGTGGCTTGCTTTAGATCTGGTCTGAGTTTAAGTCTCACTCCAGACTTGAGCTGAAGTATAGCACCAGTCCACTGAGCTATAAATAGATGCTGCATTGTTTAGCTCAAGAAGTCAAAACAGGCCAGCTATAATACTATCAGCATCAGTTTCTTGTACCATTACCTACAGAAACTTGCAAACCTTCACCCACACCAGTCTGATGGATGAACTAGACTTAGGTGGAGCTTTGCCTTTCATTTTTATGAACTTAATTTTCAATCAGTCAATGTCCAAGCATGTAAATCATTCCACATACTGGTATATTGCCATGGCAAAAGGTGATGATGATGAGCACATTCAGAGTATAAATACTCAGAGTGAGACAGCCTACTGGAAGAGCTAAGAGTGCTGTGAAGTAACTGTACCTAGAGAGCTGTGTATGACATAGAGAAGTGAGATTTAACCTGTCTGGCAGACAAAGTTCTAAGGTTCCTTTGTGCTATACAGCAGCTATGCAAAAGGGAAGATCGGTAGGTTTCCCTTCCCACACCACATGGCCCTAGCAAATGGCTTTGAAAAACCCAAGCACTGAGTGGAAGGCAAAGTAGACTGCAAAATAGTAAGATTGGTGTGATACTCTGAAGACAGTCAGAGATGCAAGATAGCTGCTTTTGGACATAGGGTGGAGATGCCTTACATAAGGGGTTTTTTTTCCCCAGGAAGTGGGTATTGTATGTAGGTTCTTACTGTTCAAGAAGACAAGGCTTCTGTACATTTTCTAATGAAACAAATTACACAAAGAGAAGACAATTCCATGTCACTGATTTCTATTCCTACTGGGAAAATGAACCACAGGGCCCTAAAGAACTGCTACTGCTTAGCAGAGGGGCATCACTATATAAGTGAGTGTTCCTATAAGAGGTGCAGGTCTGTATACACAAGAGACTCAGCAGAAAAGGAAGTGCTTTTAGTCAGATACTGAGGATGTGAAGCCATGTGGCACCTGCCACTTAAGCAGAAGGTAAAGTGGGGCAGGGAGCATGAAGCCTTGGAAGAACTCTTGCAATGTTTGGGACAGATCACACATAAAAACAAAACCCTTCAGTTGGTGACTATTCACCGAGCCAGGGCTGTCCAACAGGTTGCATGTGGCCCTGGAGGGGTGGGCTCCCTCCTAGCCACCACTCCCTCCATTACTTGATGGCAGCCGCGTAAGTGACCAGGGAGGGTCTCCAGGCAGGCTCCCTTTCCTTCTGACTTTCCCTTCCCTGCCCCAGGGGGTGGTGCAGCACAGTGCAGCCTAGAGCACTTGGGGAGCCTGCAGCCCAGGGTATCTGAAAGGTGCAATGCACTGGGAGAGCCTGTGGGTGGGAGGCTTAGGGTGAGCCTGGGCACATGGTGCAGCAGGGGGCAGACGCACTGGGAACATGGCATAGTGGGGCATGGGTGGATCTAGGATTTTTGAAAAGGGGGTGCAGATTGTGTAGTGCATCATCCCATATAACACAACACATTTTTGTTCGGGGAAAAAAAGAAAATAGATACTTCACTAATAAGCTAGGGGGCTAAGGCTATACTATTCAGTTTAAGATCAAAGCAAAAATAAATATAACTATTGGACTGAGTTAAAAACAGTCTGCAGGGGCTATGAAATAGGAGATACATTACTAGGAGCAGCTAACAGAAGAATTGCAGAAGGAAGGCCAACATGATTGGTGTAACATCAAGGCCATTCAAAAGGAAAAAGGGTCGCTAATACCTGTGGAATGAAAAGTGTAGAAGAAATCATCTAGATGTTAATGAGCTGTGAATTAAATTGAGGCTCTCACTGCTGCCTAACTAGAAATGCTGCTGCCATTGCCAGGCTTTTGGCTTTAAGCTTTGGGTGGAGCGGGAGTCAAAGGGGAGTGAGTGCAGTCATATAAAGAGAGGCTGAAAGGCTTGGGACTGTTCAGCCTGGAGAAGAGCAGACTTAGAGGGGACTTGGTGGCAGCCTATAAGTATATCAAGGGAGTACATCAGGGCCTGGGGGAGCAACTATTCACCAAGGACCTCCAGGGGAGGCTAGAAATAATGGGTACAAGCTGACTGAAGATTGCTTCAGGCTAGACATAAGAAAAAATTCCTTTACAAGTTGAGTACCAAGGGTTTGGAACAGGATCCCCTCCAGAGGAGCCCACCCTGGCAATCTTCAAAAAGCATCTTGATGCCCATCTTGCTGGGGTCATCTGACCCCATTGGTCTTTCCTGCCCAGGTGCAGGGGGGCTGGACCTGATGATCCATAAAGTCCCTTCCAGCCCCTAAAAAAACCCGATAAACTATGAAAACTATGCACTAGTGGCTCTACCCCCTGGATCCATGGGTTTTCGTAAAGTTGGGCTGGCTTTTGAAGCCTCTCAGGGTTAGGAAGAACTGGCTTTGAGCTAGGAAAAGTATTAGGCAAAAGCCCTGATTATAAATCAATGCCACTTTGTAAGGAGCTAGGAGAAGAAGCTAGGGAAAAACTGAGAGGGGACTTGATAGCAGTTTTTAACTACCCGAAGGTGGGTTCCAAAGAATATGGAGCTGAACTGTTCTCAGTAGTGACAGATGACAGAACAAGGAGCAATGATCTCTTGCAATGACAGAACAAGGAGCAGTGACTTAGGAAAAGGCCAATCACTTAAATGATAGAACAAGGAGCAATGACTCAGGAAAAGGCCAATCTCCTAAATGATTACTTTGCATGATCCATCCAAAGAGGTCACTCTGTCAAACAGGATGCAAAGCATTCAGAGGGAAGGAGATAGGCCCACAATTGACGTAGATCAAGTAAGGGAACATCTCAAGAGGCTCGACATCCACAAATCTGTGGGCCTGAACAGAATGCACCTGAGAGTCTTGAAGGAGCTAGTGGACATCATAGCATGCCCTATGGCAAAGATACTTGAGAACTCATGGTGCTCAGGAGAGGTACCGGATGACTGGAAAAGAGCCAATGTGGTTCCAATCTTCAAGAAAGGAAGGAAGCAAGACCCAGGGAATTACAGACCAATCAGTCTGACATCCATCCCTGGAAAGATCCTGGAGAAAATTATCAAGGGTTCCATCAGCAGCAGGCTAACAGAAGGCAACTTTCTGAGCTCCAGCCAGCATGACTTTGTTGTTGGAATGTCCCGCCTGACCAACCTTGTCTCCTTATATAACCAGGTGATGCATTTCCTGGACTATGGAAATGAGGTTGATGTCATATATCTGAATTTCAAGAAGGCCTTTGACTTGGTCTCCCATGATGTCCTCATGGCTAAACTGGAGAACTGTGGCCTCAATCATCTCACGGTCCAATGGTTGGGGAACTAGCTCCAGAGTCAGGCTCAAAGAGTATTCGTTGATGGGAGCAAATCAACTTGGTGCAAAGTAACCAGCGGTGTCCCTCATGGCTCAGTACTCTGGCCAGTACTCTTCAGCATCTTCATAAGTGATCTGGATTTGGGCATCAGATACGGACTGGCAAAATTTGAAGATGATACTAAACTATGGGGTTCACACAGGTGGACAGGCTGGGGATACAGGCCACCCTGGACAGGCTCGCAAGGTGGCTGGACCAAAACCTGATGACATTTAATGTAGAGAAGTGCAGGGTGGTCCACCTTGGGAGGAAAAAACAGCATCGTACTTACAGGCTCAGCAGTGCTGCGCTCACTAGCACCATGACCGAAAGAAACTTGGGGGTTTTGATTGACCACAAGATGAACGTGAGCCACCAATGTGATGCCGTAGCTGGCAAAGCAAACCAAACTCTGGCACGCATCCACCAATGCATCCCAAGCAAAACCAGAAATGTCATCCTCCCACTGTACTGGGCCTTAGTGAGGCTGCAGCTGGAGTACTGCATCCAGTTTTGGGCTCCCCATTTCAGGAGGGATGTGGATAAGCTCGAGAGAGTCCAAAGGAGAGCCATCCACATGTTCAAAGGCCACAAAAGCAAGCCTTACGAGGAGAGGCTGAGGGACTCAGCCTGGAGAAGAGAACGTTTAGGGGGGAATTGGTGGCAGCCTATAAGTATATATAAAGGGGGTGCACCAGGATCTGGGAGAACAGTTGTTCACCACGGCTCCCCAAGGGATAACTAAGTCTAACAGCTACATACTTTTGGAAGGCCAATTTAGACTGGACACAAGGAAAAACTTCTTTACAGTCCAAGTGTCCAGGGTCTGGAACAGACTCACCCCAGAGGTGGTACAAGCACCTACTCTGGACTCATTTAAAAGGCATTTGGATGCATACCTTGCTAGGATCATTTTACCCCAGCAGACTTCCTGCCTATGGCAGGGGGGGCTAGACTGGATGATTTTGTGAGGTCCTTTCCAGTCCTTAATGTCTATGAAATCTATGATCTCAAGTTGTAGCAAGGGAGGTTTCAGCTGGATATTAGGAAAAACTCTCACTAGGAGGGTGGTGAAGCAGTGGAACAGGTTAGCTAGAGAAGTGATTGACTCTTCATCCTCGGAGGTTTTTAAGGCCCAACTCGACAAAGCCCTGGCTGGAATGATCTAGTTGGGGATGGCCCTGCTTTGAGCAAGGGTTTGGACTAGATCAGTGTTTACCAACCTTTTTCACTCCATGGCATACTTACCTACATAAAAAAGCACTGTGGCACACTGGACGTAGAGCAGGGAGCCGGGGGTGTTTGGCCAGCCAGCTGAACATTGGCCAGTTGGGGGTGGCATGCAGCTAGCCGGATGGCATTTTGGGCTGGAGTCACGACCTCTGTCTGTGTGTCCATGGTGGCAGCAGGTGGGGGCATGGCTCCAGCCCAAAATGCCACGGCACACCTGGACATGTCTGATGGCACACTGTCAGAGCTAAATGGTTAAGAGATGCCTTGGCACAGCTGCGTTTAAGCATGTTGTGAGTCCTCAGTGCAGGGATTTCCCCTGTACGGCAGGAAAGAGTCCTTGGTGCAAAATCAGAGCCCGCCAAAAGCTTGCAGCTGCATCATCGAGTGCATGCTTATGATTGGCTCAGTGTAAATTATGCACATGTGGCGGCTAGCAATTGGCTTGTTGGCCGTACAAAAGGCTTGGGAAGTACCCGCCCGGGGGCATGGAGGGGAGTTTGGATGCGCATAGGGAGAGATCCCCATGTGTACTTCAGAACCACGGAGGGGCCTGATCAACCACTGACTCCCTGTCACGGTTTCCACAACGTGCCCCATACCCCGTGTGACTGTGAACATCGGTGTGCCTGTCTACGGTTTTCGTTTGTGTCTGTCTACGGATTGTGCCTACACTGCATACCTCATGTATACAGATTTTAAGTAAAATTTTTTTGTTTCAACCGCTGCTGCCTCTCGTACAACTAATTCCACTCTATCAGCAGCCCCATTCCGCCGGCGTTTCTCGGCCCACACACACACACCAGGGTTGCGGTACATCAGTTGGAAAATGCTGGACTAGATGACTTGCCAAGCTCTCTTCCCACACTAATTTTTTATGATCCTAAGAAAACAGGGCACTGACTCTATACGGCAGAAGGGTCACAGAAACGCCCTGCTTGGCATTGCAAATGTGCACGAAGCTCTGGGGTGGGACAACTCACAAAAGGGTGAGACAGGGCAGCCCAGAGCCCAAAGGGGGCAAATAGAGTGGGGCAAGGCTGAAGTATGCCTAGTGGATAGGGGGGAGCTGGGATGGAGGCTCAAGCCAAAGATGCAGCTGCAGGGGCATCACTGAGGCTAGGGTCAGAAATCACACAGAAACCAGTGTAAGTGGTCAGAAACCAGTTAAATCTGTAACACAAAAGAAGTTCAGAGCACATAAACCACTTTCAAAATGGCTGAAACCCATTTAAGATAAACCTGGATGGATGTAATATCAGACTTAACTGATTTAAGTTAAATCTGTTTATTAAACTTTTGCTCCAGAGCCCCACCAGATTCAAGTTAACTCACAGTCCCCCAGCATTCCAGAATGCTTTGCATTTCCCTAGGGTTGCCAACCCTCCTGGACTGGCCCAGAGTCTAGCAGAATAAGCATCCATCTCCATGTGACTACTGAAAGCAATTTGGGAGACTGATATTGCCAAGGGGTTGAAAACTACAGTTAATGACATTACCTCATGTTGGGTGAAAGAAATCTCCCAGAATAGCTTCAGTCAGAGAGCTGGCAACCCTATGCTTCCCCTGCAAACCCTTCTTTGCAGGCTGGGCAGGATAGCCTTGAACGTCTGTTCACTTGCTTATCTGTTCAATCGATGTAGTTTAGACTAATCTGAAAAGATTGAAAAGCTTCAGCCTCAAGCTTGTTGCCTGTCTGGACTTAGCCTGAAAGCTAGGAGCCCCGGGAGTGCAAACCTGCCCTTCCCCAGCCTCAAAGGGGCCAATCCAGGAACACGCACGATCACCGAGCGCACCCCTCAACACCCAGCACCGCCTCTCACTGCTCCGCTTCCTGCCCTGCCGGACTACAAGTCCCATCACGCCCCGCAGGCACCTTCCTTGGCTGCGTGCGCGCCTCAGCCTGCTGCTCGAGCTCCGCCCCCGGCGATGCGCGCAGGCGCAGTGGGGGCGGTGTCCAGGGCAGTCTCCCCAATGTAAGATGGTGGCTGGGCTGGCAGCGAAGCGCCCCGAGCTCGGAGCTTTCCCATCTCTCCCCTAAAGGTCGTCGGAGCCGCCGCTCGCCCCGCCTGGCCCCGCCCCGCCCCGCCCGGCCAGCGCTGCCCGAGGTCCTGCCGCCGCCGCCACCGCCGCCAGCAGGGGACACTGCGGCCTGGGCAGCGACGGGGAAGGCGGGTGAGTGCGGCCGGGAGAGCGGGCGGGCGGAGTGTGTGTGCGTGGGGCCGGGGCCGGGGCCGGGGCCGCGGCTGCGGCCGCGCCGCTGCCTACGACAGCGCGGAGGCTTCGCTGGCTCGGCGCAGGCCGCGGCTCGGCCCGGCGGCGGGGGCGCCCAGATCCGCTGTGCGCGCGGGGGAGGGGGCGGCGCTCCGGGCTGCCCCCCGCCGCGGGGCAGGGGGTCTCCGCGCTTGCACCGGGGGGTGGGTGGCGAGAGGAGCGGCTCGGCCAGGAGGGGAAGGAACGAGAAGGGGAGCGCCCGCTCTGCCGTGTGCCTGCGGGGAGGCCGCGCTGGCCCGGGCTTAAGATTTTTTGGTGTGATTCACTTGTGATTGGGGTGGAAATTTCCTCTCCCCTCCTCCTCCTGTTTCTCCCCAAGCCAGACTCATTTGTTCTTATGATTTGCACTTTTTCTCTCCCCTCCCCACCCCCCAGAGAAATAGAGCTGAGACAGATGATAAATGGCAGCCCCCCTCTTTTTGTGTTGCTTTGGATGGTTTTTTTTTTCCTGTCGTTTTGGACTTCCTTTTCCGTGCCCCCTAGGGATATGTGCCCCAGCAGGCAGTGGATGACCCCCTTCCACAGCTTATCACGTTCCAGAAACCTTCTGATTTTTGTGGGCTGCTAGGGGTAACCCCGACCAGGTTTGGGGCTGGCAGCTGCTTCCCCGATTGTGGTAGGCTGTACCTGCCCCTTTCGAAGTGAGCTGCTGATATTTTCATGTGTACAAGAAAAGGGTGGTGATTGGGGGGAGCACTGGAGCATGTTTTGACGCTCATCAGCCTAGAAAGCCTCGCTTCTCCAGCTCGGAGGATTATTTGGCTGTATGTGAGTGCCGATATAAAATATGGAGTTAGAGGAAGAAGTAATACAGTGTAGGCTAAATATTAAATGTTAATGTAAGCAAAATCAGGGTTCCAGTCAGAAGCCAGCTACTGTAGGCCTGAAAATGTTGGCTTAGTTCTGCTAAGTTATGTTGCCAGCCTGACATGTTTACTGTCTCTTATAGCTTATTGTGCGTAACTGAAATGTTTTCTGTGTTTTGTGTGCATTTTAAAATGTCTGGACTTCAGTTTCTCCATGCTTAGAGAATTATATTCATGTTAGCCTGGATACAAGCACTGGCAAGAAGAGACAGTAGTGCAGAAAGACATGTATGTGGAAGAATTGAACTGTGCTCTTGACTGTTTTCTGCTCGTATTGAAGCCCAGATAATGAAAAAAGAAGATAGGAGTGGATTAGTAATGTGTCTCTGAGAGTGTGGATGGGTTTTAGGTAGCCTCTGATTACTCAAGTATACCTCTTCATTTCTTGGCATCACCGTGATGTCAAACAATGATCGAGTATGGTCTGCAAGTCAAATGTGTTGTACATCAGGATTTTTATGATCCTGTCACAGACCTTATATTTCATAAACAAGACAAATACATGCATGTGTTTAGAAATGCTTGGCAGTCAAACTTGGCTGAATTGCAGGCAAAGTTCATTCAGGGGAGAGGCTTGTTTTGGGAAGGAACGTTAAGACGTTAATGCACTCTTGGGCATGTCTGGATATAATTTTTTTCAGATTCCCTTGTTTTAACTTGGATTTACTTTCTTCAGATTCTCATTAAACAATTTTAGGTGATGTATATATATTTCCTCTCTCTTCCTTGACAGAAAACTGTGGTAGGTGTTTGTCTAGCTTAGTACTGTGCTATACTATAGCTTTACATTTGGAGTTTTTAAGGCCTTGTCATGTGAAAGCTCTTTAAACTTTGCATATTCTTTTAGACTTGTAGTGGCATCCACTGAATAGATTAGAGAAAAACATGAAAAATGCACACAAGTATCTTTTTTTTTTACCTCTTTAAAGTGTGAAGCATTCATTGTAAAAGACATTATGCTTTATTGTTTCTCTTCTGAAAGGTTAAACTCTTTGCACATTACAAACTTCAGTACTTTGGCCAAGCTATTAAGACATGGATACCTAAAGTTTACCTTAAGCGTTTTTTAAAATCTATATCTGCATCTCTAGAATGAATGAGACTTTTTCCAAATGGAAGATGTTTTATAAGCACAAACAATTGCATAATTGTTGGTCATAAAATGTGGCAAACATATCTGTCATTCTGAAGGATCAGACAAGTCTATAGATGATATTTTGCCATATGGTGTAAGTAAATAATATTACTTTGTAAGACCATTAGATCAAGGATTTCTAAACTTTCACTGGGTGAACCAAATCTTAGTTTTGCAAGTCACTTCTTATCCCACTTGCATTACATCCCTGTGACCACTTCAGTAATTGCATGAATAATAAAGCATTTGTATGATTTAGCTAGTTCTAGTGTACTCCGTGGTGGCTTCTTTTGTTTTTTAAGAATAAAAGTTGATACCATATTCTTGCTCTTTAGTATATACCAGCTTCCTCTTTCTTTCGGCTAGAAATAGCAAGAAAAGCCTAGGTACATGAACATAGCCATCTCTATGGACTACAGTTTGGGAATCTCTCTAGTAGACTGGAAGTAGTACTTGGGCCTTAGAAGTTCTGATTTGTAGATGTCAAAGCTCTTTACAACACAAGGTAAGTATTATTATCTATGTTCTGACATGTGGGGAAACTGAGGTACAGAAGCAAATCATTTGCTTATGGTCTCTTATCTGGTATTGGCAGAGGTAGGAATAGAGCTCAGATGTCCTGCCTGATTTTTTTTTTTTTTTAATTTTTGTTTTTATTTTACTTCAAATAAAAAGAAAGATAGCTGTGGTTTTAATGGTAGTCTGAACACCTCAATGCACAGTCTCTCTCCTATGCAACCTATCAGCTCCCTGTAAATAAAACCAGTGTATCATTTTAGAATTTGGATCAAAGATATCAAAATAAATATACACGTTTTTCAAATATCTCTCAATCCAGAAACTTTCATTATGAAGTAATCATTTTGTTAGGTGGCATTTCCCTAATTAAGCAGCCATGAAATAAAAATTGTGAAGGAATCACATCTATGCATCTTGCATGGCTGATGCAGTCTTTTTGAAGGTATTTAAAACAGCAGGTGACCTTTTTAGGTAGATGTGCCATAGATTAGCCCAGCACCTTCCGATTCCTTTTTCTTACCCTATAGGGTACTCTGCTTTCTGTTCCCTGCTGTAACGGTCATTGACTGCCTGTCCCCTTTCTAATCCCTTGACTTAAAACATCAAATAACTAAGTGAACTGGCTATCTGTACAAGTCAAGTCTGTGGATCATGCCTAAGTTCCCAAGTTATATCAGTCTGCAGGCTGGTCTTGGCTCTCAGAGAGAAGAACTGCAGTTTTCAGCCTAGTCATTTCTAAAAAGCAGTAAAGGAATAAAATTGTATTGGAAGCTCTTTCTGTTGTTTTTAACAACATGTTAACTTGAATGCATGTTATAGGTTCTCTCGCCTTCTTTACCCCAACCAAGCCTGAGTGCTTTCTATTCATGCACAGCATAATGCTCGAAAAAGATTTGCTACTTAAGATACACTTTTTTTTTAGTTTCAGAATATTTATCTCCTAACAAGATGAGTAAGCTTGTATTCAAGTTTATGTAGAATTCACAGACTGAAAATGCCATTCCTTCCCATCACTCTTCTCCACAAAGCTACAGTGACTTTCTTGGGGGGGGTGTCAGAGAACATCTTGGAGGCATGTTGAGAATCAAATCACACAAACAATTTATCCAAATATATTCTTGTTTAGCAACAACTCTCAAGTAGGGTGAACAGGACAGGGGATGGTTGGAAAGTGGACTGTTATGTTTGAAACTACTGGGAGGCTTTAACAGCTACAAATTAAAAAAGAAGGTACTAGACACAAAGCCTGAGTGTGTCTGAATATCAAGATGGGTGGAGTAGAAGCTGACCACAACCCTTGGAGGAATATTTTTTCTTTGGTGCTTAGGTTGCATGGGAAACTGTTCCTGTTGTACAGAACAAAGGGCAAGCGCTGCACGCTCCGGTGTGAGCTTCTGTTTTGTAGAATACTGTGTGGATATCCTACTTGTATTTTTTCACACAGGGACACAGTATGTAGGTGGTTTCAGCATAAAGGAAAACGGTTGGGTAAAAAGTAGCTTTGCTATTATAGTGTTTACTGGGTCCTGGGGGCATTTTATTCCTCTCTAAAATATTCAGGTTGACTTTCCACAAGATTCAGGAAGACAGCACTATGCTGGCCTGCATTTGATCACAAGAAAACTTGCATGTCAGCTATAAGAGCTGGAAACTCAATTATTTTTAGAATTGACATTTACATGTAAAGCGTACAAAGAAACTGATGGCAAAGCACTTCAGTTGCCAGATTAGTCTTCCACTTGCTACTGGTGAATGAACTTCCAAAATCCTTCGTGAAAATACAAGCAAAGTTACAATCATGACTGAAAACATGGCAGCCCTCTTGTAACAATGTGGGAAGTAAACAAACATTTTAGTTAGCTTCCAGAAAAGTACTTTGGTTCTGCACATCTTGGTATCTCCCTTCAAGATGGCCTGCAGCCTCATCTTTGATCTTGTTTTACTGAACCTCTACTCTGTTTTGTTAGGGAGCATGAGAGAGAGAGAACTGTTTGGATTTCCCAGCATAGGAATATTCTTAAACAATTTCAGTATCTGTGTACTGTAATACAAGGAAGCAGAGACTGCCAGGGAGTAGTAGCAGTTCTCGCCTCTTTTTAGAATGAAAATAAGGACTGTTGCATGGGATGGTCCATCACCAGTTGCCTATCTCGGTATAGGGCAAAAGTGGTAAGACCTGCAGCACTGGAATCACTGCTACAGCAACATAAAATTATTAGGTGCATATTAGTTGAAGATAATTTTGTACCTGGTAGGGGTTTTCTTTTTGAAGTTCACTTCCCTGTCATAAGTGTAGATTTGAATTCTTGCTGGGTGGTATGTATTTAAATTATATATGGTAGTTGGCAAAGTCTGTTGGAAGTGTCATACTGTCTTTCCCATGAAAGTACTTTATTTCTCTTAAACTGACCTACCATAAATGTTGAAGTTGCTTACTACTGCTTCTAGGGAGCTGCTCTTTTATACAACCTTTTAACAGAATTTGAGAATGAGTTTGTAACTAGTTTTTAAATTGGAAGAACGTAGTAACACAGGTTTTGAGCTGGGAAATACTTGTGGCAACCATTGGAAATGCATGGTAGCTGTCAGTTAAGTTTTTTTTTGGTTTGTGATACAATTTAGACTTTTTTTTTTAATTGGGTGGGAAAGGATTAAACACATACAGCCACTAGATGTCCGTAAAGACAGTATTTAAAAGTCTCTTACTAGCAAGATAAATGGAAAGGGTTATAAATGTTTGTAGCTGTCTTTCAGTTCAGGATCCAGAGCTTTTGTTATGATTTGTGTAAGTTGACCCCGGACTCTTAAATCCATTCCAAAATAGAAACAATCACCTCACTTTGAGGATCTCTTGCTTCATAGCCTAGACTTAACTATGCTTGCAATGTACAGAGTATTCAGCATCCATTCCAAAGCCAGAGAGTGTTGTGGGAATTTCAAAGTTAGTATGAAAACCGTAAGATAACCTTTGGGCTAAAATCTGTTGCTTTGCAGTTCAGAACTCTCTCTCTCCTACTGTATGAATGTTATGGGCCTGTATCTTTTATTTACACTATAGCCTTTTTATCTGCCAGGTATGTAAGAGGGTCTTTGTGGAAATGAGATGCCCAATAAAGACAAGCCAAATTGGCTAGTGATTTTGATCTCATTGGTGTTGTTTATCTATCATACAGCTATAATTTCTCAAGTGGTTTGAACACTTTTTTTCTATTGATACCATTTTAAAAAGTTGCCACTCTTCCTCAGAAAAAAATCTTCCTTCCTTATAAAACTTTCTCTTCGCTTTTGAGAAAAAGTATGTGCTCCAATTCTACTGAGGAATCTTATTTGCAAAATAGAGCTTCTTTTTCTCCTTGAAACTTGCAATAAGAAACTCTTCCAGCAGTCATTTTCAGCTTAATACATATGTTTTAATATGTATGGCTTCATCATGGTGATAAACTGGCTCTGGGACATCGGATTGTAAGTCTGAAAACTAAATGATGGAGAATTGTAGCTTACAGTATTATATATGCGCACACTTTTGAACTTGGCCTTTTTTTGGTTAGTTTCAACATTCACTTTTTTTTAAACATGGCAGATAATAGCCATGTGATGTTCAAGAAAGCATTAACTTTTACAGTCTATAGAAGCCTTAATTTTCAAATGGTTTGCAGCTGTGTCCCTCCCTGTGCATGCAATAGCTGAATAGGAATTAATACTAAACTGTTTATAATAGTTTAAAATTGCAGGAGAAATCATTAATCTTTCAGTTGTAACAAAGAAAAAATACAAAAAAATTAGGCATGAGCTTAACCATATGTGTTAGGCAGTCTATAAAATGATTTCAGTCGCTTTTAACCCTTCTTCATTGTCCCATATTTTGTCAACAGTACTGTTACTCCTGGTTGTTTTATCTTGTTTTCAAAAAACCTGTATGAAACTGCTTACAAATGTCTGTCTGACTCCTGTGCTGTATCTAGCAGAGTACAGCCCTAAGTGGGACTGTGGCTTCTAAGTACTCCTGTTATAAATATGTATTTCAATGAAGTTTGGTAGGATCACTTGTTGCCCTAGTCACGGTGTGGAGGTATTACTTAATATTTAACATTCTGGTGTTTTAGTAGTAATGTCTTCAAACTCGCTGCCATTCATCCCTTTGTACCATAGTACTCTATTTTTGAGAGAGCTTGCATTTTGCATAGTATTGTAGTTTGTCTCTACTTTTTCTTCACAGTGAAACAACAGAACACAGTTAAATAGTGCTTATATTGCCCCTTTGGTAACTGGAGGCAGCTGGGCAGATCAATGTTGACTGCAAGTAACCTTTTATTTACTAAATTATGACATTTCATAAAAATAGAAGTATTCAAATATGTGCATATTAAGAAACAGACACACAAGCTATGTGCCTTTTTACCCCTTTTCTGGGATTCTTTCAGCTTTTATAGTATGATAGTCTGATGATGGAGAGTAGTTCTACTGTACTTAAAATGTCTCTAAGTGAAGATCTACTTCCACTGGAGCAGTTGCATTCTCCTTTAGGATAACCAACCCCTTGTATAAGATTTATAATGGCACAAGATATGCCAGATGAGAAGGGTGGTGTAGTGTGCATCAGTATGATGCGAGGAAATGGTGCAAATGAGACCCTATTTATTCTGCATATGTACACAGTTCCCGAGGTAGCCTCCTCGGGCTGAGTTAGCATTGGTATAAATATTTTGTGAGACTTCCTTAGCATCTTTCTTTATCTTCTGGATTTAGGATTGTATTCATAGTCTTTCTAAACTTTCCTCTTGACCATCTTAAGCAGTCCTTCTGGGTGCTGGCTGGTATACTTTCTCTCTGAAGGAATTTCAGACAGCTGGCCTGGGCAGCTGAAATGCAGAACCATCTTATACTAGTAGGAAAAAATGACCCATGGTTCTAGTTGCCTAAGAAAGCTGGGGCAGTGATGAAGCTACCTTCTTCTCCAGACTCCTTAACACTTTCTGCAATACTTTTGTGTAGTCATAGGCCACCAGTTTACACATTCAGGTTACTAATGTAAAGGATTTTTAGAGGAGGTCTCAAATAAATGCTAAACAGTTGGGGCCTGAAGATATGAAGAAAAGTTTTGCAAGTTCGTTTCCTGTTTTACTTTGGTTGTTAAAATGTGTTGTTCTAATGCTTTGTTTTTGGATTTCTTTTTAGAACATTATCTTTTTTTTCTCCCCGTCTTCCTTTTTCTGGGAGGTGACTCAATACAAAAAAAACAGTTGCATAGAGGTTTTTAGGCTCTTTTCGTGAGATCAAATGAGAAGGGGAAAAGTGTAGTTTTATAAGTAATATATATTTCTTGAAAGTGATGGTTTCTGGAGTCTGTCTGATAAAAGTCTACAATATGTGCATATACTTATGGCAAGCAGCTATATATAGATATACTTCTTTCCCCTTATTGGCTAAATGTACTTTCAGCTTCTTGTTGGGGTTGGGGCTTACTAATTAACCATGCATTTCTGCCCTAGTAGAAACAGGTTTACACGTGAACAAGATATGGGGAATATTCCCAGTCTTCCTCCATATCTTTAGTTTATGTGAATCTTGCATAAGAGAATCACATGTCTCTGGGTTACTCTGCACATTCTTGGAAATAAAGGTCACTTGATCTTTGTTTTATCCTGATGCTACCACCAACTGAAAAAAAAATCCCTTACTTGGTAGTTATAAACATGCAGATGTTTGCTGTGTAATAGTGATAGTTTTGTATCAGACTTCTAAAATTGCATTCCTGCAGTGTTGCTAATCTTCTCACAAAAGTCAAATGGATGATTTGGAACTGCTCTAAAAAGCATTTTCATTTAATCTGTCTTTCATTTTACAGATTAGCAGGGGTTTTTTTGTCCCACTGTAACCTTGGTTTCTTCTGAATTCTAGTCTCTACCTCCTTGAACATTGTATTGCCACTGTTCTTGTTCTTGTTTTGAGTAGAGGATGGCATGCTATTCCATGTGACCCATAAACTCTTCTTCTATTCAGTCACAATTGCTATTTTTTGAGTAACACCAAGTAAACATACCATTCCTACCTCAGTAGTGGGCCTATCTTTTTTTACTTGAGCCTTGTTAGCCTCTGTCTCAGGTCATGTGGGCATCACTGTGTTTCTGAAAGGAATTAAGGGTAAAGGAAACTGTATACTTTAATAAATGATGTGGTCAGTATTGGTAAGAGGAAGTCTGCCAGTGACCTTTTAAGGCAGGGATAGGAAGTGAAGGACCTTTCAAAATGTCTATACATGTTAAATATCTGAATCCCAAATGCACAAGGGCTAGTTTAGTATTTTGTTTAAGTGATGATAACTTTTACTTTCACCTACCATGACACATCCTACAATCATGGCTCCATCATCTTGGTAGCTCAGTCATTGTCATCAGCTGATACACTCAACTTCTGTTCTGTTTCCTTTCCTTCTAACTGATGGGCTCTCTGCTTTTAGCAGACATTCTTATTTAGTTCATAAGTGGATGGCCTTGCCCTTTGCACTATTAAATTATAATCCCTTTTATGACTTCAGTTTCTAACATTGTGGAATTCTTTCCATATGATGCCTCTTTTTTTTTTATAATATCCTTTTTTGTATTGAGGATACTTCCTAATATTTTCACAAATATATTTCATAAACCTACTTCTCTTTGATTCAAAGTTGCTAGTAAAAAAAAAAGGGGGGGGCATAACTGTTTCCAGGATGGATCCTAGAAGAGCTCTCCTAATAACCTCCCAGGAAGCTGAAAGCTCCTTTTTTTTTTTTTTTTTTTTTTTGACTGTCTTCCTTTTAGTTCATTGTCCCACCCTTTTAGCT
Organism: Caiman crocodilus; assembly: GCA_030014935.1. NCBI lineage: Eukaryota > Metazoa > Chordata > Crocodylia > Alligatoridae > Caiman > Caiman crocodilus. Next base: position 57,299,825 of record JAGPOW010001296.1, read on the forward strand.
CTTGTACTAATTCCTATTTTATACAGATTAATAATTTCCCTGGTGGTGGTGGTATGTCAATTTTACCAAAGTCCAGAGAGACAAAATCCTACAATTCCTTCCTAAAAGGGTTGATAAATCATGATTATTAAAATTTTATGTCAAAAATTGTTTTAATTGGACTTGTTTGCATTTTAACTAGCTCCACACTTAATTTATAGTCTTAAATTGTTGAAATGAATGTTTTGTTTTCTTGATGTAGTTCTTTAATTGTTAGTAAAAATCAGGAATTCTACATGGAGCATCTTTATTATTACATAGAAGTTTTTACACTTAATTCTCATTTATATTAAAAATGTCAAACCCAGGGTTTAATTTCCCCCTTCATTATGGGAATGATACAAATGATGATAAACAAGTACCCTCTGCTGTAGTTATGACCAGGATTACTTTCCAACCTGCTACTACAAATCAAAAGCTTGAGTGTTGTTGTAGCTGTGATAGTCCAGGAAATGCCAGAGGCAAGGATTTTTTTGTGTGTGTGTGATTTACCTTTTTATTATTGGATCAACTGTGTAGTTGTCAAACTGTTCTCCCAAGCTTTTGGACATTAAGACTTGGTCCAATAAAAGATTGCTACAAATCAAGGAAGTTGAAATATTCCAGCCATTCTTTGTCAAAATTTGCAGTTTGTAGTCACTAGGTCAGGAGCTTCAAAGCTACTTATGTACTTTAAGCATATACAGCTAGCATTTTTTTAATATGGACTTAGCCTTCCCTCTTTAAGAACTAGGGATTCCAGAGGCAGGTGATGGATTTGAATGCAAGCCATATAAAGAAAGCTTTCAGGGACAAGGTGTGTTCAATAGGGGATGGGGAGGGGGAAGGAAGGAAAATGGAGAGGACATGAAAGCAGTTCTCAAATAATTGAAAATGTGCCATAAAGGTGATGGATGGCAGGACACAAAGCTTTGGGTTCAAATCCTGTCTAAGCAGGCAGGAAATCTGAGAAATTTCCTAGCTCTAAGAGTAGGACAGTGGCACAGTTTGCCTAGGAACGCTGTGGTACCTACTTTATTGGATATAGTTTTAAGAGGTTTGGATCAGTTGCATTTGGCATTTGCTACATCTGTGCAGGGGATTGGGCTAGATGATTCTTGAGGTCCCTTCTAGTGCTGATTTTAACTTTGGCCTATGTGCATGTTAATGTTATTGTGAACTTTATTAATACAGAAGTTTTATTTTGAAGTCACAGGCTTTCTGCCAGTAAGATTAGTTTTAGTCCTTGAGGCAGCAAACTTAGGCCTATGCTTTTAATATCAATGGTATTTCTCATATGACCTAAAGTTACGTACTAATTAAGTGCCTGCAAGAGACCTCACTTTCAACACTTCACAAAATTCAAGCTTGTTCTAAAGCTTATAACCCATATAGGTATAAAGATAACTACAGCAATTCATGTTCATAATAAATCTACATAGAATCATAGAAAATGAGGGTTGGGAAGCACCTGAGGAGATCAGGTAGTTCATCCCTTTGCTCAGAGCAGGACCAACCCCAACTAGATCATCCCAGCCAAGGCTTTGTCAAGCCAGGCCTTAACCTTGAAGGATGGAGATTCCATCACTTTTGTAGGTAACCTGTTCCAGTGATTTGCTGCCTTCCTAGTGAGAGTTTTTCCCAATATCTAACTTAAGCCTCCCTTGCTGTAACTTGAGATCATTGCTCCTTGTTCTGTCATCTGCCACCACTGAGAACACAGTCCAGCTCCATCTTTGGAACTCCCCTTTAGGTAGTTGAAGGCTGCTATCAAATCTCCCTTCAGTCTTCTCTTTTGCAGACTAAATAAACAGAGTTTCCTCAGCTTCTTCTCAGAAGTCACATGGATTTTTGTTGCCCCCCACTCTACTCTCTCCAGTTTGTCAACATCCTTTTTGTAGTAGGGCCCCAAAAACTTGACATAGTACTCTCAGATGTGGCCTCACAAGTGCTGCATAGAGGGAAATAATCACTTCCCTCAGTCTGCTGGCAATGCTTTTACTAACGCAGCCCAGTATGCTGCTAACCTTCTTCACTACAAGGGCACACTATTGGTTCATATTCAGGTTATTGTCCTCTATAAGCCCCAGGTCCTCTTCTGCAGAGCTGCTGTTTAGCCAGTTGGTCCCAAGCCTCTAGTGGTAGGTGGGATTGTTCTGTTCCAAGTGCAGGACTTTGCACTTGTCCTTGTTGAACCTCATGATATTCTTTTGGCCCTATCCTCCAATTTGTCTAGGGCACTCTGATCCCTAGCCCTACCCTCCAGTATATCTACTACTCTTCCCCAGCTTGGTGACATCCACAAACTTGCTGAGAGCGCACTCCATCACATCTTCCAGATTTGTTAATGAAGATATTGAAGATATGTGGAGATTGCTTTGCTGTTCAGAAGCATATTAGAATGAAACTGTGAAATGATTGGTTAGCTTCCTAGTGATTCTGAAGAAAAAATTTAAATTGACTGGAATTTTGTCAGGTCAGAAAAAAATCAAAATGTGGTATGAAAGCACAGTAGATAGCCTAAGACCCGATGTTGGGGAATAGATGAGAATAAAGGAGGGGGGGAGTTTTTTAATCTTCCAAAAATAGTGGGAAGGTGGGAGGGAAAGCAAGCTCTATACAAACATGTTATAATCTCTGGGTAGGGTCCATGAACAGGTGGGGTAAGAAATACAGCAATTTTGATATTCAAAATATTACTCCTTTCCTTGAGGAAAGGAGAGTTGGAGACATTGAGTTAGAGCTAGTGAGTATTTTTCCAGACCTTTTAGAGTTGGCACATCCAATGTGACTGTCTCATCCTCTTTTCACCAGTTACAAGAATGGCTTTTTTATCCCCTCACTTTCATCGTAGTTTGTAGGGTTGTAAGTGGGTCAAAATCTTTTTTGCCAATTAGGCTAGTCAAGTATTAAGGAGAGTGGATGAAGGGATTTGTATTGAGGTGTAGATCCTTTGACTTCAAACAAATGTGTCTTCCACTATTCTCTTAAATCCCACTTTTAATTCACTTTTCCCTAGTATTTTTCCTTGCCCATAAATCATCTTTTTATCCTTGTTAATGTTTTGACAACTGTTCTCTAGTAGTCTGTGCTAATGGCAAGCATTTTATTACTTCATCATCCTTTTTCTCTTTGTTTTGGTGTATCATCTTTTCTTTTGCTAGATCTATATTATGCATCAACTTCAACCTGTGTAGCCTGTTGACTTTCCTGTGAGGGTTGATATATGGCCATAGAGCATCCACTTCATTTAAAAAATGTTTGTTTTGTAATTTCAGGTGTGGATAAATGGTTCAATAAGATATACGCTCTACTCAACCCATTTCCCAAAACTGCATATTGCCTTTATAATGGGTCCACTGTAAATGAATTCTTTATCCCTCATTCCAACTAATTTGAGAACAATTTTAATATAGTCCTTCTAACTTCTGATACTTCTGGGGATAAATTCAGGGTTCAGATCAATATGGTGCCACTTGTTTGGAAGATTGGGTGTGGTAGCCAAATCTGTACTGTGGTGCTTCTTGGGTGCACTTATCACTTGCCCCCTTGTCATTATTGTCTTTCCAGCAAGGCTCTGTACTCCAAGCTTCTGTGGTGGGTCCTACTCTGAATTGTAGCATCTTCAGGAGCCCTGTATGCTGGATGACATGGCTCCATGGCCTGTAGGTTTGACAGCCTTGTTCTAAACCAGTGCTGCTTAAAGTGGTGGTCCACAGACTGGTGCCAGTCCGCAGCGAGTTGCCAGGAAAGAAAGAAATATATTTTCAGAAGCATAACATTGATATGTCATAGTCCCACAGTTCGTACGTTCCAACACTCTAGGTGATGTCACGTCGTGTGAGGTGAGGAAAGAGAAAGAAACAGCTGGTTGTGCATTTGTGTAGCGCTGTTACATGCAGTTGCTGCCACCAGCTGAACTGGGCACCGGTCCCTGGCCCACTGGAAAAAAAAAATTGCTGGTCTACCACATCAGATACGTGGTCTAGAACAGTGCCTCTCAAACTATCTGAATCTCTTTATTAAAAGTTTGAAAGTAACTTTATGGTCTGTCACTAGTCGTAAGGTTAAGTGGACTACCATCATTGACCCAGGTGCTACATACTACAGGGATGCAATCCTAAAATGTTTTCTTCTATAGAAGTGTTTGGAAACAAGCCTGAAGCACAATGGTCTGATGTAGAGAAGTCTGCATTATCGTGATTGCCAGTAATGATCACTGGGCAAGGGGCACACCATCATGGCAGCCCTTCAGATGTTTGAAGACTTTTAATCAAGAAAAGGAAGAAAAACTCTTTACCGTCACTGCAAAGAGAAGGTTGTGTAGCAGTAGCAGGAAATTAAATTTAGATGGGCTATCAAGAAAAACTTCTTCATTGTTACACTACCTTCCTGTCCTAATTGGTGGCGTAGAAAACTTGTGGAATCTTCTTTTATGGAAGTCTTCCAAGAATACTTTGATAAGCATTAGTCAGAGATGAGGTAAGCGTAGCGGTATCTGGAATGGCACCAGTTGGAAGCCTAGGAGAAGCCCGCCCTTGCACTGCTTGGAGTTCATGAGTAGAACTTTGCAGCCCAGAGCAGGTTGAAATTAGAAATGGCTGTGCTCAGCAGTAAGTGAATGAAGCAGAACTCCGTAACCAAACTGGTTGTAGAAGTAAATGAAACCAGCTGAATAAACTTACATAGTCTGATAGAAAGGGAAGTTCTAACTCTCTAGTCAAGTTGTGGGATATATGGAGTTGCTTGCAGTCATAGAAAATTTAGGTTTGGGAGGGACCTCAGGAGGTTATCTACTCTAGTCTGCTGCTCGAGGCTGTACCAGCCTCAGCTGTATAATCCCAGCCAAGGCTCTCATCCAGCTGGGTCTTAAAAACCCTTAAGGATGGAGATTCCACAGCTTCTCTGGGTAAAGCACTGGAACATGCTGCCCAGAGAGGTTATGGAATATCTGTCCTTAGAGGTTTTTAAGACCTAGGTAGACAAAACCTTGGCTCGGCTTTGGCAGAAGTTGTGGTTCCCAAGTTGCAGTGTGGGAGTGGAGGTGTGTGGTTAAGTCCTGCTTCTGGTCTTTGGTTACCATGGGGGTCAGGAAAGATCTTTTTCCCCTGCAGTTGCATAGGTGTCAAGATTACTTTTCTTCTTCCGAAGCATTGGGTGTTGGCTGCAACCAAGGGTGGGTATTTTGACTGGGCGTAGTGTTTCTACTGGGACTTGAGAATCACTTCTTTGGGGTTTTCTTTAATTAGGGTGCCTTGATCCTTTTTAAGGGTACATGCAGTATTAGCATCATTATGTGAGTCAGTGCATGTACGTGATTCACAAGAGATTACTTGGCAGTACCCTTGTCCTGCTGCTTTATTGGTGACAAGTTTAGGGTGCTTTTGATTTGGGCATTGTGCCTGGTAGTTGTTTTAAGAGAGTTGTTCACAAAGTTCTTAAGAACAGGTTAGACCAGTCTCTCTCAATCTTTTTAAAGTCCGAGCACTACTGCACAACTCTCTGAATTTGAGGGTACCCCTAATTGAGAACCTCTGCTGTATTCTCAGCAGGGAAGCTGCTCTGTACTTCTTCCTGTTTTAGGGCTTTTCTAATCAACGTAGAGTAGGCAGGAGCAGAGGTGTAACTAAATGAGTGTTTTGCCTTGGATAAAACTCCCTTGTGTCCCTGGATTTGGTGGAGAAGAGGGCTGCAGTAGCACAGCAGGACTCTTGTGGCTGAGCAGTGCAAAGGGCTACTTTACAGCCCAGCTGCCTGGCCCTCTAGACATGCAGTGCAAGGGTTGCAGTCAGAGTGTGTGATCTTGCCACAGGGCTTTTGGTTGTGGCCATGTTGGTCTAAGGACATGGGCAGGCAAGGTTCTTTAAGCAGATATAATATCTTTTATTTGACCCACTAAGTAGTTCAAAAATAGAGAAGCTCTTGCCACAGCCCTTCTCAGTCTAACCTAAATGCTCCTCCCAGAAACATGCTGGAAGCACTTCTGTTTTCAGGAGGAGCGTGTGTGGTCAGACTGGGAAGTATTACAGGAAGAGTATGGGTTCAAGCTGCATCTTCTTGTTCTGGCTCCACAGGAGGTACATGGATCACTTAACCTGGCTACAGCAGCACCCAGGCCTGTGCTGAACTAGTTTACCTCCTGAGGTCCCTTTTGGCCTTGTGGGTTTTTTATATCTGACTTGTATTTTGAAGATGTAAGTTTTTCAAGTTGTGGAACCAGCTTTCAGAAAAGCTGAAATTTCAGTTACAAAATCAAGTGTGCAGAAGTAGCAGGAAAGAAAATGTACTTTACCATACCCTGTCCATGGTACTGCATGTTTTTTCTTGCCCTCCAGCAACAAAACAAGTTTAGAGTAGGATTCCAATGCTTATCTTTTGAGTACCCTAAACTTGGAGCACGGATATGTATTAATTACAATATGTAAAAATGATTGTTTAACACAGATTATATTCCTTATAATTTGCAGGCTAATATTATATATATTTTATACCCCAGGAAATAGTTATGGCATAGCACATAGTTAAATTCTATAGATTATACTAGTTGCCATATGAAAAGGGGTCTGGATGATTTGACTGACGGACTGACTCCTGCTTAAACTTAACATACTTTACAGCAAATGCTGCAGTATAACTTGTACCCATAGTAAGTGGTTGCAAAATGTTTTGTGCTTAGGCTGAAAAATTTGTTGTAATGTTTGGCACCAAGTTCAAAATTTAATACTAGATAAAAATTTAAATTAGCAGCTGGAAGTCAGTACAGTAACTCCATTGCTTTTATAGCATCCCTTGATGGAATACCAAGAAATATGGACAGTCAGGTCCTAGAACCTGAACTCTGCCAGGTATGTTCAGGACAAGGACAGAAAATGTGCAGTGTTCATTCTGGATTTCAGGATTTTTTTTTTTTTATTTTTTTATTTTTTTTTTGCTGCTTTAAGGGAGCACATATGATAAACTCTTTGTACTATTTTTATAATTACTATTAGATTAGAGATGAAGGGTACAGAACTATCTTCATACTTGTAATACTCAGTTTTTATATCTGTATTTTCTCTTTACTGTGAGTCACTAGGTGAGACTGACTTTTCTTTTCACACCTCTGACTTGGCCTTTTCCTCTTGCAGAGACTTAGAATGGTACTTGGCACTTTATTTGCAATTGCATTACTTTTTATTAAAAAAAAAATAAAATCCAATATATAAATAATATGGTGAGAGTGTCAGGCCACTTCACAGATGAGAAAGAGGTCCAGCAATCTTGGATGAAGTTTTCCTCTAGAAGGCCGGGTCTCAGTGATCACTGTCGGTGCAGCAGGGATTTTGGGGGGAGCATTAGGGCTGCAATAGCAGTCTTCCAGGCTGGAGTTGCTGTGTCACCACCCTTCAGGAATACCCTGGTGCGGCACTCGCTGCGCAAGGGGCCAGCAGCAACTGCTCAGATCTAGTACTGCCTGTGTTAGCTGCCATGGTGCCACCTCAGGCCAAGCCAACTGTGTATTCAGCCTCACCAAACACCACAGATGTGCTGCACTCTTCTCCCTCCTGCCTGGTGGAGGCTGCTGCATTGGGACTGGACCCCCTCCTCCCCCACCCCTTCCCTGGAATGAGCTGGGAAGGGCCTGGTCTGACTGTGGAAGAGACTTCCAGGTACCGTGATCAGAGGTGCAGGGAGCCCATCTCCCTGCTTGGGGCCCACTACTATCGGGGCTGGATAGCCCCACCGCAGGGCCGGGAGTCTCGCTGCTGCAGCAGGAAGGCTCTGCCTGACCCTTGGCAGGGGTGTTACCTCCCTCACAGAAGAGGTCCACAGCCCTGGCTCCATCTGCAGCTCCAGTCCCTACCATGGGGGCAAGGAGGGGCCATGGCTCCACAGCTGGGCAGTACCCTCTAGTGGCTTGGCCATGCCCCCTGCCTGTGGGACCCACACAGTAAAGACATAAGGGATGGAGTATGGGTATCATAGGTTATCTGGGTACCACCAGTGGTATGCAGACAACCTGTCGGTGGTATGCATAAACAGATTTATAATACTTACTTACGTACAGCAAATTTGTCATAAGTAAGGTTGAACTGAAAAATTTGCTGGTGATACTTAAGGTTATGTTTTAAATTAGTGGTGCACAATCTGTCAGTTTGGGAACTGCTGGAACCAATGTAATTAGAGGAGGTGAAATGGTTAAGTCTCTCACCTCCTTATGATCTATGAGACTACCTGGTGTTTCATTTCCTAGGAAAGAGAGGGCAGCTGAGAGCTTACACATAACATTTCGTAACCCCAACCCCCCTCACCGCCCACTACTTACTCGCCTAATCTTCATTATTCAGAAATCGGGGTCCAGCCATATTCAGGTTTGGCAGACAGCTTGAACTGACTTGGTACACAGATGAGTACAATATTGCTGTTTAAAATCACCTTAATAAGAATACATTTTCATCCACACTTAAAGTGGTAACTGCCAAACTTTACTCTGTGGTATTGGTTGCAGAGCCCTTCTCCAAGACAGCATACTGTTTGTGATGAGATCTCTCTATATAATACATGGCAGCAAAACTTTCTTCTTCTACTATTCCTGTGATCTAGACAAGAAAGTGTGTTTTATCACCAGGGTCATGGTTTTTTCTGTTTTTAAAATCCAAAATTTCCTGATTTTTAAAAAAAACACCCCAAATCCATGTTTTTCCATGATTAAAATGGGTGTGGGGGGGGGGTGCGCACGCGCGCGTGCCTGCAAGGTAGAATCTGTGGTTTCTCAGGTTTTTCTCTTTTCAAGAAAATCCACCTTTTTTGTCCTTTTAAAGGAGAACATCCATGTCCTGAAAACCTGGACCCATGTTTACTGCTGTCTGCAGCATGCTGCTTAGTATTTATTCCTGTCAAGCACCCTGACAAATACAATCTAACACATTCTCATTATTCCTTCACAAAGAGTTAACCACATTTTACAGGTAGAGAATTAAATTCATCAAGTCACAGCTAGGATTTAAATGTTCTAACTTCATGTCCCACTATGTCAGTGACATGGGAGTGCCTGTTTGGGACTATACACCCCCAAACAGGTTTTGTACAAGCCTTTTCTGGGTTCATGCTTTACAAGCTGATGGATGCCAGTCTGTCAGCAAAACCACTACTCTTTCTCCCCCCTCCCCATTGTTTGACATGTAGAAGCAAGTACATTTTATAATTTACAGACTTATTCTTGTAGATTAGTACTTGCATCAAAAGAGCATAGTGTCCTTTGAATCAAACTAATCTGTAGAATCTTAATTTTTTTTCTCCTTTTAGTTTATTTGATGTGGTTACAGATATGATGTTATTTTGGTGGTCCCCCCTGGTCCCCCATATTAATTGTTGATATGGGTAATAACTTTTTGCCCATCCTCTCTTGGAATGAAACTACTTTGGTTTGGGAGCCAGAATTTGCAGATTTTGTAGATTATACCAGAACAGGGAGGAATCTTTTTGAAGAGCTGAAAGATTCAATCCAAGAGGCATGTTATTTGTCTTTATGAGGTCATAGTTCTTGGAGAAGGCCCATTTGTCTCTGCTATCTTGTCTGTCTTCTCTGCAAGCATGTGAATTGTTCCCTTTCCCTTTTCCTTTGCCTAGGATCTTTGTCTGCTGAAATGTTTCTGCAATATTTTTCCCTTAATGGTTGGAGTTGATTTGCCTCTGCTAGTCACTAGTGTCTTGCATCTTTACATGTATAGAGTGGTGGTTTTCAGCTTTTTTTTTTTTTTTGTACCAGGACCCATTTGTAAACATCAGCAACCAGTCCTGACCCACTGCCCCCCGCCCCCAGCCCCTCAGTGTGTGGGACAGGAGAGGCTGTGTG
>JAGPOW010001296.1:57309777-57346725 GCA_030014935.1 Caiman crocodilus
TGTGTGGAGTATGGAGAGTCCCTTGCAGGCTGGAACTTGGCCAGCCTGCAAGGGAAAACCATGGTTTCCCATGTTTAAAGTTTGTTTGAGACCCTTTCGTATATTCTTGTGACCTACTTTTGGGTTGCAACCCACAGGCTGAGAAACACTGCTATAGAGGACTTAAAACCTTGAACACTATGATATAGCTTTGCAACTCTGGGAAGGAGCATTCATTCAGATGCAGGAAAACCACCCCAACATTGTTCAGTTGCTTCCTGGTTGATCTTAAAATGCATCATGAAACATTTGGCACCTTTTAAAAAGGATTTTTAAACCTTCAATATGTACTTGCTATTGTAACTGGAACCCTAAAGCATCCCTCACAAAGTGAGCAAGGCTTTTGTTCTTCTGTTTTCCCCATACAGAACTTCAGATGAGACCTCTATGTTTTTAAGATTAACTTTGAAAGATGCTTATACAGTTGAACTTGCTACATCCACCCTTTTCCATAGGGAGATGGTTTTTGGCAGGTACTGCTTTTTGTGATGTTTGCTAAATGATAAACATGCATTTAAAAACAAGTGTTAATGTTATATGTCATAACTCATCTTAATTCTCATTATTAGTATGCTTGCTCATGCCAGGAGGCTAGGAATTCCAAACATGGAAACAATAGATTGAATGTATCATTGTTCTTATTGAGTGCAGCTGCTGAGTTGATTTAGGTTTATTTGCATGCTAATATTTTCAATTACCTTGATTAACATGGGGCACATGGCTGTCTAAAACCAGCAAGTGCATTAGTCATCTACCCTTCTAGAACTAGCTTTGCAAATCATTCTCCCCTAAATTACTTTTTAAGAGTGACTTGGTTTTTATCAGTTAGTTTTGAAGTGGGTAATATTATGTATGCGTGAGATACCAATGCGTGTGTTTTTTGTTGCTTAAATATTTATCTAAAGGAAAAGCTTACCAGCTGCAATACAGCATTGGAAAAAATAATTTTGGTGTTTAAAAAATAAAAAAAAATCTGTTCATGAATGATCTGTGAAAACCAGGGTGAGAGATTCATTTAAAAAGATGCTGATGAAATACGAGATTACAACACTGTAGCATCTCCTTTTTGTATTTATCCATGTACTTCACTCTTGGGATATGAGATTGGAATGAAGGGTGGTGCAGGGTGGCCATAAATAATTCTTAATTCTCTTATTCTTATTGCCACTGGAGTTTTTGCAACATAGCATTATTTTTACTTCTTCATGCCCATTGCCAACAACTCCCCACCCCTCCAAACAATCCCTTAGGGCCTGCCCCAACTTGTTTGTAGAGGGGGTACAGATCCATCCTGATGGATTCTCAGTCCCCCTGGATTCAAGAATTATCTATCATGTAATACTGCCAAACTGATTAACAAGCAAGTGACACCTGAGAGTGATCACTGCCATGCTGTTTGGGATGGGCAGGTAGTGGGGAAGCTTCAACCAGTGGGCTCCTGCCTAACACATGGAGCTCTGACTCTCTCTCCTGGCTTTCTTCCACCTGCTTGCCTGGCCAGCACAATGAGCAGCCACCTGTGGGTGGGTGGAGCAAGTGGAAGGTGGTTAAGAGTTGGTGCTGGAGGTCCAGCACTGAGCAGGAGCCACCTGGCTGAAGCTTTCCCCCTTGCCTACCTTGAGTGGCACAGCAGGAGCATCAGCCACAGTTGAAGAAGGCAAGGGGAGTAGAACAGCCAAACCAGTCTGGGCCCCAGCCAATCTGTGCAGCTTCTGGTGGGACTGTTCCTGGTGTGACTGTAGCTGGCAAAGTGCTGCTCTGCTCTCCACATCTTCCAGTGACAATGCGAGCCTGGCAAGCTGCAGACACACTGGGAATAGATGCATCAGAAGCTGTGGCCTAGGCTGGGGTGGGTGGGTGTGGGCAGCAGCTCAGTACGGGCTGCACTGGGCAAGGCTCAGGCCCATGTGGAGCACCACTGGGGCAGCCACCAACCAGGTGAGCTCTACTGCAACCTTCCCCTGCCTCCCTTCCTCCCCACACACAAAGGACAGGGCATTCAGGGAGAGGATCACATCTGCCCCACTCCCAAACACTGCTTCCTGCCTATCCCAAGTATCAAAGGGAGTTTTGGTAAATTGTTGCATGGTGTAAAGGGGTGCTGACCAGGCCTACGACAACTCTCAAAACTCCCTAAGTGGCCCTCGGACCCAAGTCATTGCCCACCCCTGGATTACAGCCTGTTCCATCACTGAGAAGTGTGAAGTGTTCCACCTGAGGAAGAAAAATCTGCGACATCTAGGGAATATTTTAAGGCTAGTAAGCATAGTTTCCAAATATGTTGCTACTAAAATTGCATGATTTCTTTGTGGCTTTTTTTCTGCTTTCCTTAGAGCAGTTAAATTAAATTAAACTTGATATATGTATGTATATGTTTAATTCAAATATATAAATAAGTTTGTGCATGCATTTCTCTTTTGTTTATAACTTATTTGAAGGGCATATTTTTGTCAATTGTGCATGTTTTTGCCACATGTGGGAATGAGAAGGATGTCTTGTAAACAATTGTTTAAATGTCTGATTTCAAAGTATTTGCCAGGCTACTCTTTTGGCTGTTTAGTCCTTGTCAGGTAAATTTTACATCAGTTGTAGCTGTTAAAACAGGAAATGAAATCAAGTGTACATGGAAGGGAATATACTGGCCAGAAATATTCAGAGGCTTAATAGTAAACATTTTATTTTAAGTATTGTAACGATTTAAAGCACTTGATTAATTTCTTTCCATCTTATGCTTGTAAAAATTCATGAATTTTATGTTTGTAGTAAATCAAGCTACAGCAGTTACATTTCTTTTCACTATTGAATCTGTGGCTTATATAGACACTGACTGGTATGTGGCAGAGAGCTACACCTAGTTTTAGAGAATCCTCATATTCTGTAGCTAGTTGCATTTTGGCTAATTGATTTATTTCAAACAGGCTATCTTTGAACATTAAGTAATACAGGGGATGAAAAAAAATTGACGAGACTAGAGACTTTATGCCATCGTTGCTGACCCTTATAAAACAGGGGTGGACAAATACAGACAGTGGGCTAGATGCAGCTTGCCAGGTCATTCTATCCAGCCCATGGTAGGTCCCTTGGTTTCACTTAGCCCAGGTGTGGGGGACAGCCTGAGCTGTGGTGCATGTGGCTGGTCGCCCTGGCCCTGGGTGTGGAGGTCCTGCCTGTTACGGAGTACAGCTTGCCCTACCCCTGCATGTGGTGCTTGGACGTTGCAGGAGCTGTAGGGCAGGGGCAGTGCAATGGCTGAACTCGGCTTCTCAACAACCCCTTTGCCAGCAGCTTCTTCCAGTTGCCACTGCCAGTGTCTTAGCCACTGCCACTGCTAGACCTGGCCCCACTCTAGGCACCCCAGATCTGTCCACCCCACACCTACCACCAGGGGTGCTGGATAGAGCAGAAAGGAGGGGTCTGCATGGAGATGGGCCTGAGACCGCTGAAGGCAGGGTATGCTTGGCTTGTCAAGTGGTATTGGGGCTACAGGGAGGTGGGAAGTGGCGGTTAGGATTGCAAGGTGGTGACAGCCTGCGGAGCGCAGGACAGCCACAATGTTCTGGCTCTGAAATAGGAGTGGTGTGCTCCTCGCACATCCCTGTGACAGGCTCTGATTCCACAGGGAGTGGGCGGCTGCTGCCTGTGTAGCCAGCGCTTGTCACACAGACATGCAGGCAGTAGATTGTGGCTCTGCCCTGGGCCCTGACCCTGCCCTTCCCTGTTATTTTGTTTACAAAGGGCTTTATAGACTAGTTTTTTGGGTTGTTTGAATTTCATGTAAAAGTGACCTGCAGATATTTTTAAAGGTTGTTGAATAATCTTTCTAAGGCAAAATAGCTAAGCTTAAAATGACGTTAATGCACACACTTACATTTCTAGGAAGCATCTAAACTCCTCTCTTTTTATAAGGAAAGAGGACTTTAGCCTTTCCAGCCAAGTGTCTCTAACTTTAAAATTGTCCACATGTAGGTTAGCTTGATGCTAAGCAAGCATGCATTCTCTGTGCAAGAACAGTGTTGTTGTTGCCCCCTCCCTGTGCTCCTCACAGAAGATACCAGATCAAAAATGGACCTGTACGTATTGAGAAGTAATTCTTTTTTGCCATCAGATTTTTCTAGTGTATGTAAAAAGTGCTATACAAGTAGTTTCCTGTCTCTAGTTCCAATTTTTGAGACTCAAAACTAGGGTGCATATGGGTCAATATATGCAGGGTATGTAGGCACAGACTTGTCTAGAGATTGATTTACTCTTCATTCTGTTGTGTTTGTGACTTTCTGGATATCAGGATTTCCGTTTGCTTGGGTGTCTTGCTAAAGGAAATCCCAAACCCAGTTCAGTAAACTCCTGACTCGGCTACATGTGGAAAGAGTCTAACTTTGTTCCTAGCCTGACGTGGATGGGAATGGTGTTTGAACTATACCATTCTTCTTTCCATTATTTCTCTTAAGCCCCCTAAGAAATTGCAGAAGTGTTCAGCCAGTTCTAAGTTGACAAACAAGGTTTTGTTCACTTTGCATTAGGTTTTGAGTATTGTCTTGGAAATTTGGTCCTCTGGCCTAAAAATATATTTTCTGCAAACGACTGTTTGACTAGACCACAGCTATTTTAAAAAAAAAAAAAAAGAGAGAGAGAGAAGCAAATTGTAGGAGGAGAAAGAAATGGTCATTTCCCTGGCCAAAAAAAGATTGAGTTCTACCTTCATCTGATTGTGAATGCTCAGCATGGATAAATAGTGAAGTGCATGATTCTAACTTCATTGTTAGATGGTCCAGGGCAAAAAGAACTGCCAAAGTAAGCCACACACCGGGGTTATTATTATGTTATAGTAGCTGTTTAATTACAGCTCTAAAAATTTTCCCTTCTCTTTGTGCCAGAAAGGAAAATTACTGTAGTGATTTTGCTCATATAAAGTTGATATGCTCCACTTGGATGTGTATATCTCCTCTACTGTTCTGGCTATAGGTAGGGACCTACCAAGTTTCACAGCAGAAGTGAAGTGAGCTGTGGCTCCTTTAATCTTGCAGGTTCCCCTGTACTGCACTCCGCCCCACTCACTGATGGAGGGGCCCACTTGTGGCTTACTCCTGATCAGCGGGTAGGGGAAAACTGCAACTTTAAATATGGCACCGTTTTTGATTCCTGGTACTGATTGGCTGAGGGGGGCCTCTTACAGCCTTGCTGTTTGCTGCTAACTGGCAGGGAGGCAAAAGCAGTGCCATGTTTAAAACCATGGTTTTTGCTTCCCTGTTGATCAAGGATGCCCTAGAGAGCATCCTGGTAGTACTTGCTTCTCCCACCCACTGTCCTGCTTATCCTGTGCATTGGTGCTACATTGTTAGTACTGGCAGGGGGTCTAGTCAATAAGAAGGCAGGGGAGATTTACACCTTTTATAGACTAGCTACATAAATGCATACACTTTGATAAGCAGCAGGTTACTTGATCAGATGTTGAGAGGCCTGCAGGAAGCAGAGCTTCTAAATAGAAAGCAGTGGTTAGAATATAGGGAATAGGTGGAGCAGAGGAAAGAGGTGGGAATACTGCTGTGGGGGGGAAGCAAGGTGGGTACCTGAGAAAAAAGCAAAGTAGTTAATTTATTGAAGTTCATTAAGGTTATGAAACCTAAACCAGATAATGGGATAAAAATTTTTAGTCACAGTTCAGACCAGTGGTATTTAACCTTCTGGTTCCATGTGCTTGGGGGAGTATCATGGCCTGCAGACTGAATCCCCCCTGATGAGCCCTGTCTGCTAGATCTAGCTACATGCAAGACTACATATGACCCATAGAGAGGGACCTACTTAATTCACTATTGTGTGGAAACCATGCAACTAGGCATGGTCTGCAAAATTAATAATAATACAAATAAATCGGTGAACTAAAAATAAAATGCTGGCTCCCCAGTGTGAGCTGGTAGTTCTCATGGTGGCTGCAGTGGGGACTTGCAGCCTGCTGGGGGAGGAGTGGGGAGAGCTGCCAGCATGAAGTGGGGAGCAGCCAAGGTGGTGCCCCCCCACCTGATATACTACAGATTGGCTGAGGGGCAGGGTCACACAATGGACAGTCCCCTTGGCCAATCAGTGGTAAGGGAGAGGGCTTGCCACAAAGAAGCCGCAGAATTGGCTTCACGTGCTGCAAGCCACCCATGAAAATCCCTTTCGTTTGCCGCAACTTGGGTAGATGCCTACCCATGGGAGTCTGGAAATCTGTCAGAGAAGTGCTGACTTAATCCTACCATACCACCAAAGTTTTGGAACCAGAGGGAGACCCACAAGGCCAGATGACATGGCCTCGTGGGTCAGATCTGGTCCATGGGCTGGAGCTTGAGCAACGGTGACTTGATATCGTTTGATCTGGGTGATTCCTTGTTTGGCTGTTTCTTGTTCAAGTTGGTTTAAAGTTTTGGCATCTAAGAACAGCTACTCTGAGGTCAGTGATGGAACATCTAGGGAATTTTAAAGTGTTTTGATACAAGCTTGTGGCTCTCTGGAATTGATGTCAATTTGGTCTTCATTCACTCTTTCACATGGGGATCACAGTGTCTGTCCAATGTAGACAGCAGAAGGGTACTGTAAGCAGTTGGCAATATTATGTTGGTAGATTTGCAAATGACAGCACTCTGTTGTTCGGTTCAGTGAAGATGTGGTCTGTGCTGGGGGAACACAGCTTGCATCTGAATTTTCAAAAAGATTTTGCCTTTGGTAAGGATAGGATTTGGGTAGGCTGTTGCTACAGAGTTGTTTAAGATTGGGAGGGCTCTGTAAGCCAGGTTTGTCTCCTGTGGCTACCTTGATGGTTGGAGGTCACTAACAATGTTTCCAGGGTGTTCAAGCTGTAGGTTATAGGTGACAATGAGAAGAGACTCCATTGCTCTCAACTCAGAGATATTGTAGCAGGTCAGAGAAGGGTTGCAGTGGCTTGTTCTGTTTGTTTGAGTGGCTGCAGTTTTAGGATTGTATTATAAGTACACAAACCTCTGATCCAGATGTTAAGGTATCTGTCCTGTTTAGTAGGATCAGAGCAGATACTGGTATAACATAGAGCTTGGCTATAGTGATGTGCTTGGCATGAAAGCTGCTGGCATAGGGGTAGCTGTAACAGCCGGTTTGTTTCTTATAGTGTGGTAGCAATATGGCTATGTAAACTTTCAGAGGTGTCCAAGAAATTAATTTGTTTGGAGTATTCCATAATCAGTTTGGAGGGGTGGATATTCTAGTCAGTAGTTATTCATACTTGAATGAATAATTGGCCATGGACTATACTAGGTGTATAATCTTATGGGGGTCCCAGAGGCTCCTCTGTAGATTAGAAAAGATTTAAAGAAAACCATTGTACCCAGTGGGACTCAGTGCTCAGTCTAGAAGATCCCATTAAGCATCTCTGCAATGCTTAGTTTCAGTTAACAAACTGGATTTGTCTCTGGAGATCATTTGCAGACAAGGTTCTATGTGTAGATGTGACATCTTTTACTAGACCAACTAAATAATTGAGAAAATTGTTCTTTGCAAGCTTTTGGGCACAAATGCCCTTCTTCAGGCAATAGGGAGAGTTTGTTGCCCACAGAGAGAACATCCTTGTTAACAACAGTATATGGAGATGAGAAATAACAGGCCTGATTAGCCAAGCTCCTATTGATTACCTGATTACCCCATGAGCCCTATTGTCTCGCTGCAAGTTTGTATACATACAGTCAGGCCCTTACCTTTCTCTAAAAGTGCAGTTTTAAGAAACTAAATGAATAAAGGATATCAAATGACAAACATACACTTTTTGTAGAGAACAATGATTACATCATGCACACACCCCCGCCAAAGTACTTCTTTTAACAAGGGAATTTGCCATCTCAGAATCACTAAAACATTCATTAATTTGATTTAAAAAATATTTCTGTCCTGATTTACATGTGTTTGTGCTTAAAATGAAGAATTACTCTTGTATGTTGGGGAGGGTATGGGTGGGTAGGTATAGATTTGTCTGGCATGGAGGGAGGATGTGCATGTGTGGGATTTGTGGAGTTATGGATAGGTGTGAGGGGTATATGTGAGGTGAGGGAGCATGTTGGTGTTTGTACGGGTGAATATGTGGGGTATGGGTGGGTATGGAGTCTGTGGGAGGAGGGTGGCTGGAGAGTGTTGTGGCATGTGTGGAGGGGGAAGATTTGCCCACAGCCTCTCTGCAGCAGGCAGAGCCCCCACCAGCACTTCTCCAAGCCCTCGCTTCATGCTTCTGCCCCCGGGGCACTGGTGCAGCCCCATGCTGCTGCCCTTCTGCTGCTTCCCCCTCCCTCCCTCTTGTTTGCTGCTTCGGCACCATGTCCCAGCTGCACGATGGAGATCGCGGGACATGGCAGGAACTGGACTGACCTGATGGGCTCTGCACGGAGCCAGCCAGCTCCTGCTGCGTTCTGGGGCCCAGTGCTACAGCTGGGAACCAAATAGTGCCGGAGGTACTAACTAGGGGGTGGGATGGAAGGGGAGGCAGTGGCAGGCAAAAGGCTCAAATGGTGGGGGGGGGGGGGGAGGTGGCAGCAAGTGGGAGTGAGTGGGCATGTGGGTGGGAGCTCAGCGACAGGTGGGTGGGACCTTGGGGCCCTTGTGATGTGGCAGGACCCAGAGCAGGTGGCAGGAGCGGGGGCCAGCAGAGGATCTATGGAGCCTTGCTGGGCTGCACCAGCAGAAAGAGTGGGGAGCTGGCCCAGCTCCAGAGCCCTGCCAGCCCTGTCCTGTGCTCCTGCCACCCTGCTCTATGCCTGCTTGCTGTCAATTCTTTTTATGCAATAATAGCCCTGGTAAAGTCCAAGAATTGTATGTATCAGAGTTATAGAGTAGAATAATAATGTTATATAATTTATTATACAATTATTTTTCTATTACATAAGTGGCTGCATTTAGTGAATTCACATCTAGTTTAATGAATACAGAATCTTATTTTGATATTTGAGAGAGCTGTATCTTTGAGATTTTTTGCTACCTAAGGTTTGATCCAAATAGTTCAGTCTCTGTAACTATCTCTTTTTATAGCACAGTAGTTGAGCAATTTAGTAAGTATTCTTTATTTCATAGTCTGTAACTCAGTTGTCTGTATTAAATGTTTATCAGGAAATCCATTTACTTGAAATACAGCAGTGTAGGCTTTTTTGCTTTATTTTGTGCAGCCTGGTATTGGTGGGTGCATCTACACGAGTTGCTACATTGCCATAGCAACAAGCTATGGCGACCTAACATCTAAATTAACTGTGCCACTGGGACTGTGCAGTGCAGGCAAGTACTAAATGACTGTGTAGAATCAAATGCACGGTCAGGGAGATGTGTAGACCCAGTGTGGCCTAGATGACAAGACTACCACTATTATACCTGCCAGGCTTCTGAAGTGCAAAGTAAAAATTAACCACAAAAGTGGGTTTCAAACTGTCCTGGGGTTCAGTTAAAAAACAAAAAAACAAAAAAAAACAAAAACAAAACCCAAAACCTTGCCAGGGAATTCCACAAAGAGAGGGGCCCTGTAATGGCGGAGCAGGCTGGAAGCTGGTATGCCATGCTTGTGGGGCCAAGTCACCTGACTCTACATCAGTCTTTAGGATAGTGATGAAGGTTTGGCAGCAGGAAAGAAATGAGGGAATTCTGTGACTTTTTGAAAACCACTGAACTACGAGATAGGAAAAATGCTTCAGTTCCATGATGGTAAAATTTAACACCAGGTGGGGAGGGTCTTTGCTTGACAAATTGACCTAGTCAGTTAACACCAGAAATTTATCTAATTTAGAAGTCATTATTGCTATTGTAAACTAAATGTTTGTAAAAGGAAAATCAAGCTACAGGAGAACCCCAGATATCCACATCTTAATACTGGATAAGAAATTGACCTCACTAGTTTGGGTCTCTTTAATTAGGCAGTTGGTTGGCTTCCTCCAGAGCTGCTGGAGGAAACAGCTGCTGAGAGGGAGGAAGATGTGTCTTGAATGAGAGAACTGTTGGCAGCTATGTCCTGAGGAGCTTCAGGGACCCAGATTTCTCCTCCCACTTTAAAAACTCATCCAAGCTTTACTTACTTGAAACCACTGGGAGACATTAACACAAATTGGTAAGTGTGTGGTTCAGATAATTGAGCTTATTGTAATGCCTCTAATAGCTGAATCTTGAGCTTCTCTTCTATATTTAGTGCTGGGTTCTTACTAATTAAAGACCAGTATAGGAGGACCTTATTTTCAATATTCTTTTTTTAGCTTCTAATGTGTCACTATTTACTTAATAGTCCTTCATATCAATATTCTACTGCAAGTGTCTCTAGCTGCTTCTCTTGTTGATATTTTAAGCCTTTGTGTATTGACTTTGGATTTCATCTAAACATTTTAAATAATTTAAAAATGACTAGTGAAATAAAGTAAACATTGTTCCAGTGCACTAAGGCCTCTTATAAGAGCCACACTAAATTCATTTGGCAAAAGAGCCTCAGGACAAGTAAGATCAGTGTGGCTGCAGGAGAAAGAATACTGGCATATGATATCTTGCCTTCATGTCTTTTTGAGAGACAGTAATAAGAGCAGTCAGAGAAGTCTCACCTACGTGAGGAAACTTTCCCACCATCAGTAAGGGGTGATGTTGAAGGGCTGTTGAATCAATTCAGAGTAGTTTAACTGCTACCATGGATAGGGCCTTGCTTTGCTTAGCCATTTTCTGAAACTGATTTTAAGCATTGAATTTGGTTTTGTCCTTGGATGTCATGAATGATTTCTGTGTATTGATTCAGACATAGGATACATATTTTGGCTTATGAGGGTTCCATTATGTCATGCTGGATATTGGTGTGTTTATATGTGCAGCTTTAGATTATTGCATTGATTTGTGGCTCTAGTAGGAGGAAGTTGGAACTCTGTGTGGCTCAGACAAGACTAGGCTTTTCCCTCCTGTGATTTTTGCATTGTTGCAGGTATTTTACCTGTAATCCAGATGAGCAGTTCCCAAACTGCTACGTGTACCACCAATGGTACGCAGACAACCTGGAAGTGGTATGTGGAAGGCTGGGGGGAGGGGCTGCACACACCCAGAGCCCAGCAGCAGTCTGCTGCACACAGCATGCTGCACATGGCCAGGAACACAGCACCACGTGTCGAGCAGCACCCAATAGATAAGTGTGTTGGGGGAGGGGGAAGAGGGGGCAGATCAAGGCCCCTGTGGTGAGGGAGATAACAGGCAGGGGCAAGGGTGAATGGGTCCCCAGGGTGTGGTACAATTTGTCAGAGCCCAGGCAGCTCATCTGTTGGGGGTGGTCCATGCCATTGTGTACACCCCCAGATCTGTGTGTGGGGGCAGAGGTGGGCTGCTGTTGTGTGCTAAGCTATACACCCTGCTGCTGCTGGCCATGGAGCCTCATGTGATGGCATGTGCCTGCCATGATACTGTGTGCTAGCTGCACTGTCCTCTGCCCACCCGGCGGCAGCAGGCACGTGGCATTCCATGCAGCTCCAGAGGCAGCAGTAGCAGAGTGCAGCAGCAGTCCATTGCTCCCCCAGGGTTTTTTCCCCTTGAGCTGGCACAAAGGCAGCCTGGGCCTTTCCAGGGAAGCAATGGACATTCCGTGCAAGTCCAGAGGCAGCAGCAGTGGGAGGTGTAGGGGCTGTGTCCACTCTGGGGCAGATATGGAGGGCGTGTGCCCCCCATGCCTGCCTTGGTGTGCATACAACAGCTGGAGCCCCCCCACCCCTCACATGCCCTGCTGCCTCTGCAGCCATGCAGGACACCATGTGCTGGCTGAGTGCCTCTGCCTTCCTGGTGGCAGCAAGCAGATGGTGTCCTGTGCAGGTCTGGAGGCAGGGGAGCCTATGCATACCCCAGGGTAGGCATGGGTAGGCACGTGCCCTCTGGATCTAGGCAGCGGTCCTTTGTGCACTGGGCTGTGAACTGCACTGCTGCTGCCATTGCTACTGCCTCTGGACCTGTGTGGGATGCCATGTGTGTACTGCGTGCTGGCTGAATGCTTCTGTCTGCCAGGAAGGGGCAGGTAGATGGCATCCTGTACAGGTATGGAATCACCACCACATGGTGCAGAACCCAGCAGTCTGCACACAGATCTGGGGGGTATGTGCCTCACATGCTTGCCCCAGGGTGCACTCAGTGGGGGGAAGCGCCCTCCTGTCCATCAAGGCCCAGGACGCCTTTGTGCCAGCCCTCCTATGGGAATGGGGTCAGCCAACCTGAGGGGAGAGAACCCCCGGGTCAGCCAACCTGAGGGGAGAAAACCCCCGGGGAGCAGTGGCCTGCTGCTGCACTCTGCTACTGCTGCCTCCAGAGCTGTATGGGCTGCCATGTGCCTGCCAACTCCGCAGGTATGGGATGCAGTGCAGCCAACATGCAGAAGGCGCATGGCATTGTGCGAGGCTCCTGGGCCAGCGGCAGTGTGGCACAGAACCCAGCACCCAGTGGCAGCCTGCCTCTGCCCCACGCACACATGCGCACCCCCCCCCCGGGGGGGCATGTACCACCCATGTCTGCCTTAAGGTGTACCTAGTGGTGGGGAGCCCCCCTGCACCCTTGGAAAGTCCTGGGCTGCCTTTGTGCTGGCCTTGCCACAGGGATGAGGTGAGCTGGCCCAAGGGGAGAGAACCCCTGGGGAGCAGTGGGCTGCAGCTGTGCTCTACACCGTGCTACCATTGCCTCCAGAACTGCGTGATATGGGCCTGCCACCACTGGGCAGGCAGGGGATGCAGTGCAGAGATAGTGTGCAGAAGGCACATGGCCTCGTGCAAGAGTTCCAGGGCAGCAGCAGCATGGTGCAGAGCCCAGTTTACAGCAGGCTGCCTACCCCTGCCCCATGCATGGATCTGGGGGGCATGTGCTCCCTGTGCCTGCCCTGGGGTGTGTGCAATGGTGGGGAGCCACACCTCTTCCAGTGCCCCTTGATGAGCTGCTTGCTCCTCCATCCCACAACCCATCCCGGCCCCAGGGTCCCACTTTCTCCCCTGCCCTTGTACCACTTCCTCCCTCACTGGGTGGGGGCCTTGATCTGTCCCTCTTCCCCCCCCACCTCCCCCAGTGCTTCCTCCTTCGCAGAATCTGTCTTGTTTGTCTTAAGCCACAGTGCCCCACATCCTGCCAGGGTGTGTGGGAACCCTCTCCCTCCCCAGGCTCCAACCCCTACCCCCACACCTCCACAGCCCCCCATGCCTTCCCCAAAAGCATCTCTAGACAGGTAAATTTACACAGTCCTTTTTGTTTTTCCTATTCACAGTTGTTTTATATAGTTACCATAATTGATAAAACAATTTTATGATTACTAATGTTTTTCATGTTTTAATATATAGTTTGTTGCCTATGTGTATGAAAAATTTGCTGATGGTACCTAAAACCGTATCATTTTAAACTGGTGGTACTCAGTCTGTCAGTTTGGGAACCACTGATCTAGATTCTTCTTTAGGGAGGGCTAGGTACAAATGCTGATGGTTAGCAATGTCTGTACAAACACTGTCACTGGCTGAGCTGTGCTAACTACAGAAATATCTGAAAGTTTTATGAAGGAAAAGGCTAGTGTGGACAACATATTAAAAACCAAAAAATCCAAACCCTAGAGAACTTTTGAAACTTGATTCCAGCTGGTGTGTGGACACAATCCTTTTTTTTTTCTTTTCGTTTTTAGATTTAACTCCTATTTCAGTTTGAGATGTTGAGATTTCCGCAAGGTCCTTACTCTTAACAGGTTTTGTTTGGCCTATTTACTACTGTATTTACTTGACTGCAAGATGAAGTTACTCTTCCATCTCAAACAAACAATATGGTGATGTGGGGGAGGATCTTAAATTTGAGTACTGGCCCAGCTCAGGCTCTGGGCTTTGAGCTGGAGCTCTCTGAGCCACTGCCAGGTATGGGTAGCTTTTTTGGCAGGGGAGGAAGCATGTGGGCAGCAGAATATGGGGGGGAGTCCTGTCTGTGCAGCTTGGGGGTTGACCATGCCACCTGCTGTCGACCCCATTGCTGCTTACCTTTCATTCTGGGCCTAGAGCTGCTACTGCTCAGCCAGGCAGTGTGATTGGGCAGGGGCCTGAATGCCACTGCCAGCCTAGGAGCCAGAGCAGAGCAGCAAAAGGTAAATGGTGTGGGGAGGGGGAACTGCTGCAGGAGGGGGATGTCAGGGAGCAAGGGGTGGCGAGCAAACAGCGGGCACAAGCACTGGGGGGCAGGGACAGCTGTGGTGGGTGGTGGGCAAGGGGCAGGGTCTGGTTCCTTACTCCTTGTTGCTGCTTTTTGTTACAACAGTGTGGGTTGATGAATTTAAGACAGTCTTCCACTACTAAATGTGGAAAATTGCATTGGATTTATAATTATCCATGTATAGAATCCAATTATTGGGGAGTGTCATCATTAAGTTTGAAGTTGTCTTGGATTCAGGTAAATATGATCTATTTTGCTGTGAAATGTTTTTGTAGTGGGTGAGTATTTAGATTCCAGTGTTGATTCCAATGTTAACTCATGTTTTTAATGTTTGAACAGACAAATTTATCTATATGTAAATAACTACCAGCTGTGTTGAGTCCTAATATTTCACATTTTTTAGAATCCTTTTTTCTAAATTTTGCCAAGCAGCTGCTATTTTGTCTGTCTACTGGAATGGGAGAATTGATATGGCTTCTTAATAAAACAATTGATCTGTTAAGGGAATCTTTATCTGCTGTTCCTTTTTTTCTTTTTTTCTTTTTTGTTTAATTAAGGGGACCTGAAAAACACAATGCTCTTGCTACTCTGTGAATGTCCACAGTTGTTTAATATTTTATTTTATCTTGGAAACGTTGGGTATTTCTGATTTATGGCTTGATTTTTATTGAAGACCCTTTGGAAACACTTGGAGCTCATAATGAATATAACTTAATTGAAGAGGTGAAAGTGACTCAGTATTTTAAATAACTGAAGCCTTTGTTCATTGCACAGTTAAATGAATATTAACAAAATCCAAAAATGCTGAAACTTCCCCCTTTTAATTGTTCAAACTTACATTCTGTTTTTTTGGTGACATGACTAGTTTTCAGTCCAGATAATGCTTTTGTTTTTTGCTTTTTTTCCCCCTATTGTGGAGCATTTTTGTGGAGGGAGAAATTCAGCGTATATGTATATGTAGGCCCAAAGTGTACAAGTTCATGTGTGGGTTGGTTGGTTTGTTTATGGGTACTCCTAACGTTTTTTAGCCTTGGGAAGTAATCTTGCACTGAAAGAACTAAAATATGTAACCCTTCCTGACTTTTGAAATGGGGTGGGATACATCTCAAATTTACCCTTCACACTGGTGCTGTAGACTGGGATTATGTGGCTGTCTACTACATCCTTTGTTTGGTAGTTGGATCTACTCCCTCACCTACCTTTTGAAGGGTAAAGCTTTCACCATGGCACTGAAGTGAAGCTGGCACAGTTCCCTTTGTTTTAATGGCTATCCAAACCAATTTAGATAGGAATGGAAAGTAAACCGGTATTCCTGTTCATACACTCTTGGTTCTCAGAAATTTATTTTCAGTAGCAAAGCTTTGGGGAATTCTCTGTAGTTAAGACAGCACTATAATGGCTTACATTTGGAGGCCTGTATTTACAACTATATCAGCTAGAAAAATATATCTAAAGAACTAATTTTGTAGGAATTAATGCCTTAATTAGGAAACACTGATCTAACTTGGCAATATGAACCACGGTTTCATCTGCTTGTGTACTATCTCCTTTCCCTTTCATCCGATTGATAACTACAGTTATATACATGGAGAAGTTAATGCTAGAATGTTTACCTAAATTTATTTCGAACTCACAGTTGCATAAAATGAGTAACCAAAATCATGCAATCAGGTTCCTATTGCCACTGGCTTCCCTAAGGTCAGTTTGGGGAACCTCTGCTTCAGTCCATTGAACCACCCACTTGTCATGGGAAGTGTTTGCCTCTGGACAGTGAGTTTTGCTTTCCATGAGGATTTGATTCCTTGTGTATTATCAGTGAAGAAAATTCTAATGTCCAGCCTTTAGTAGTGGGTATTGATCTAATCTGTCTGTGTGGCATGTTAGTTGTCCTTGTTCTAAAAACAGGTTTGATAAATTTGAGCTCTGAATATTCTTGTCGTGAAATACAATGAAAAAACATGGGATATTAATTGACCGCTGTGTAAAAGGTACAGTTTGGTCTATGCCTGACTCAAACATGTAACAGAAGATGTTTACAGTACAGAAGACTTATCTAACTTAATACTAAAAATAATCTATAGGGAACATGTTTAGAGAAGCCTTGCTGAAGATCCTCCAGTTTGTCACTGGGTAATGTAATCATCTGGGAACAAATGTGGAAATGTACTTAATATGTACACAGTATAGCAAAGAACTGTTTATAATTATGACGTGTCGTTGGACTCAACTGCTTTTGACTTCTAGAGACTGCTGTACTACTTTTATCCATCACAGCTTTGTAGCAATCAAAATAATGGAAAGCTTTTTTTTCTCTGCACCAAACCTTACATAAAAACTACATTACATTTAAAAGTTACCTTTGTTTAAACAGCAGCACTTTCAGTAAAACTTCCGACTCTGTTCATGTATTTCATTCTTCTGGAATGCATTTCAGTGATGAGAAGACTTCAGGTTTATCCTAAAGGATACCAAATTAAAAAAAAAAAATCATTTTCTGAGAGCGAATGCAGGTAGAACTAAGTCAGAAACAGGATCCCAATGTTAATATCCAGTGAGACATGGTGGTTACTAGCAGGAGCCTCCAAAACGCTGATTAATATATAAAAAAAAAAAAAGTATCAAGTATGATCATACCCCTACATGGGATGAAATATTTTACTTTTGCAAAAAAAATTTTTGTGAAAAGTACATATTTCTTCAGAACTTAGGACCATTTATAGATGAATCTAGGAATACTGACCATCTTTTTAAAAAATATTAATTGTAGCAAATTACGGTTGAAAAGGACCTCATCCCCAACTATAGGGACCTACCAAATTTGATGGGGCAGAACATGGGACCCAGCAATCGTTTTGTGAGTGGAGTGTGGTAGGCCCTGCCATGCCTCTGGTTGAGGGTCCCCTGTGGCCCCACCCCTTGCCAGTGATTGATTGGCTGAGGGGTTATCCATCATGCACCCTTGCCCCTCACTGCCAATTGGTGGAATGGAGTGGCGCCACATGGCAGGCAGCCTTCATAGCCAATAAGCTGCAAAGGGTGGGAGCAACAGCCCTTCCCCCCCCCCCACCAAATGCAAGGTATATCACATCCACAGAGCCAGTCATGGGGTCATAGTGGAAGGCAGTCAGGTTGACTTGCCCTTGATGAATCCATGCTGACTGTTCCTAATCACCTTTTCCTCCAAGTGCTTAGAAATGGGTTTCTTAAGGACCTACTCCATATTTTTTCCAGTGACTCAGGTGAGGCTGGTTAGTCAGTAGTTTTCTAGATCCTTCTTCTTCCCTGTCTTAAAGATGGGCACTATTTGCCCTTTTCCAGTCATCTGGGACTTCTCCTGATCACCATGAGTTTTCAAAGATAGTGGGCAGCACCTCTGCAGTCATGATGGCCAACTCCCGCAGCACCTTTTGGTGCATCACATCTGGCCCCATGGCCTTTATACGCCTAGCTGTTCTAAATAGTCCCTAACCTGTTATTGTCATTATTGTTGGTTTCTTACCTCTTCCCTACAGTGTGCTGCCAGGTGCAGTCACCTGGGAGCTACTTTGCTGGTGAAGACTGCTGTGAAAAAGGCATTGAGTACTTTAGCCTTTTCCATGTAATCTGTTACTAGGTTGCCTCCCCCATTCAGTAAGGGACCCACATGTTTTCTGATCTTCCTCTGGTTGCCAGTATATTAAATCTGCACATGAGCTAGCTAATGCAAGATATTTTCACACATCCCTTTCACTGAAGAATGAAAAAATATAGCAGGCACATGCTTGCCGCCCCCCCCCTCCGCTTTTGGCTGGCTGTAGAGGGGAGCCGCTGCCTCTACCCTCCCCACCCTCCCAGCCCTGCTCCTGGTAGGCAGTGGCACAGAGTGGTGGGTGACAGCACTCCACCCCTACCTCCCCATGTGTACCCCCTAGCCCCTTTCCGTGTACCCCCAGTTGACAACCCCTGTACTACTTTAATGAAAATAGTCATGTTTTTAATGGCTACTAATCAAGAATCAACACTTTTTGAAAACAAAGTACAAATGTGAAACGATATTAAAATCTGTTTTAAAACAGTAAGATTTTGTGCTTAAGTAAAATAATCAAAATTGGAGTTTTTGGCTCCATTCTTAGAAAAAAAGCCATGATCATAACCTCGGTTTCTGTGTCTTGCAGCTTAAAAAAAATTGTATTTAATATAACTACCTTGAAGCTGTTTTAATCTAATGCATATGTATTTTAAATTTAAATCTTGAATTTGTAGAATCTTGATTTAAGTCACAACTTTATTTAACCCTCTCTTCTGTATTGATTGAATGGTGGTGTAGTTGCGATAGCCCAGGACATAAGTGAGAGACAGGATTTTTTTGTTTGTTTTTCCTTTGGTAAGATCTTTTACTGGACCAACTATACAATCCAATAAAAGATATCACCAAATGACCTTGCTTTTCATATATTGGAGGAAGCAACCAGTTTACTTGAATTAAAATTCACTTGGTTATACTGGTATGATATTTCTGGAAGAATTCATATTACTTGATCCAGAGAGCTTTGGGAAGGAGCAAGCTTGGGCTGGGCTCTTAACCAGTAGTCCAAAACCAGTTCTTTACCAGGAAAACATACTCAGTGTCCCAGCAAACCAGAGTTGGCTGTGTGGTAGAGTAAAAATCAATATGATTACTTACTGTTGGAGCAAAGCCATAAGTTGATTCTGTTATGTGCAAGATGACCTTTTTGTAATAAATAGCCCTATAACTGCAAGCTCAGATGGTTTTGTGAAGCATCAGGAAGTTTAACTTGCAGATCAGTTGTCATGGTTTTTTTGTTTGTTTTTATATGCTTGAAACCATATACAATTTTAATGGTCAGATACTAGCCGACTGTTCAGTTACACTTTAGAATGCCTGTTGGGTTTTAAGAGAAAAATCAACCAAGATGTAAGGCCTTGGACTACACAAGTATAAAAGAGCATGAACAGTGTGCTGCATGAAACTTGCAGCATGTGTGCTACAAGTGGCATGGGCAGCCTTTGTGTGTGGCACATGGGAGATCAGGGAGAGCGCACAGAACACCAGATCAGGTAGGGGGATGGGGATCAGAGTGGCAGCATAAGGGGAGGAACAGGAGGGCTTAATTTATGCCAAAAAGGCTTAGCTGCACTCCTTTAAGTGTAATATGCTTTCTCCAAACATGAAAAGCGGACATGAGCCATGAATATGTAGAAAGAATGTTTTGTATGTAATGTTTCTGTCTTCAGAATTGCCAGAAATAAGAAAAGCTTTCTGATTTAAGGTAGTTCTAAGTGTTTCACCCACCCTAGAGAATTGTTTGGTTTCGTGTGTGTGACAGTTCTGTTCATGTGAAATGCCTGGAAACGGACAATATCACCTGGTCAGTGAAATGTCTTACTGAGTCCCTCAATAAAATGTAACAAGATCTTTAAGTTTGCCACTGTGTTTAACAGCAGTTAATCACTAAACATGACTTCCTTTTGAGAGCTTGAAATACTCCAACCTGCAGGTCAAAATGGCTTTGAATCTTTCATCAGGTTTACCTGCACAGAGCAAGATTTTGTAAGGATTGTGCAGGTGTCTTTTATATAAATGTTTCAAGTGTATGGAAATAGCTTTCAGGGTAAAGGTTGTAGCTGTGTTGGTCTAAAAGGGCAAGGAGTGTGCTAGATGCAATATCTTTTATTAGACCAACTAGATGGTTGCAAAAAAACCCCTTTATTTGTAAGCTTTCGGAGAGAGCTGATTGCTTTATTTTTTTGCTTATTGGAATGTATCCAAGGAAGTCATTTTACTTCAGATTTCTTCGGAAGAGAAACTTCCATAGTGCTTGGAATTGGACTTGATACTGACGAAGTCCAGACAACTCTAGGGGCTATGGGAGAACAGTTGTTCACAACTGGTAAGCTTGAGTTCAGTTGATACAGCTTGCTTTACATATTTAGAGGAATGGTGAGCCATGTTATAGAGTTCTTAAACTGCAACTGTCATCTCGAGTTAATCCACTCAAGTTACTCTGTTTTAACATAGCTTCAAGTGAGTGGAGTAAGAGTGGTGGCACTTGGAAATAATGGTTTGACTAGCATTGAGTGATTAGACTAGCTAGCAGCTGATGAGTTGTGAGCTGCTCTGTCCCTCAGTCCTTCTAGTCTGTCAGCAATGTTCAGACTTCTACCCCACTGCCCCCTTCCTCAGTTTAGGTACTTAAAAGCTCAGAGAATATTGAACTTGATCTAGAGCTCTAATGCTCAACCTTTGAGACCTATGGGCCAAATGAGTGGTGTGGGGCTGCTGCCCTGATCCTGCCTTGTGCTGTTTAATTTAATGTGTAGGCCCATGCTATCCAGCCTGCAGGGGTCCCCACAGGTACTGAAATTTGGCAGAAGGGAGCTCCTGTGGGCCAGATGACATGATGCTGTTGTCTGGGAGTTGTGCACCCCTAATCTAGAGGTAGTCAGAGGTGAGTTTCAGCACATCACACAAGTGGAGCCTTGAGCTTGTACTGAAAACAACCCTCCTCCCCCTTTTAATGGGGTGGACAGAGGGCTTGCCATCTAAAGTAGCGATGCTCAACATGTTGGCTCCATGGGTTGGATGAATGGTGCACAGCCAGTCTGCGTGCCAGGATCGGGGCCCATGAGCTAGCATTCATTGCCACAGCCCATGGGGATTTCCATGCACCTGTGGGGAGCTCTATGGGCCCTGCTGTCTCACAGACCAAGGGTTGAGCACCCCTGATCTAAATAATAATTACTTGATCTTCAGCCATTTGGAAGCATATTGTAAAAAAACTGAGGCCTTTGTTAGGGCTATTTTTAAGGAAGGCAAACTTGCAGATGAATTATTTTATGATCTTTTTATTCTCAGGCTGCAACTGTCAGCTTCAGTTAATGCACTCAAGTTTCTGTATTTGACAGGGTTTGAGTGAGTAGAGTATTGTTGAAATTATAGGTGGATTTTGTCTCCTTCAGAAGATCTTGTTAGAATAATGGAATTATAGAAAACGAGGGTTGGGAAGGACCTCAGGAGGTCATCTAGTCCAACCTCTTTCTCAAAACAGGACTGTCCCCAACTAGATCATCCCAGCCAAAGCTTTGTCTAGCAAGGTCTTGAAAACCTCCAAGGATGGAGATTCTACAACCTCCCTGAGTAACCTGTTCCTGTGTTTTACTGTTTTGTTTTTTTTCTGGTGAGAGTTTTTCCCAATATGTAACCTAAACTTTCCTTGCTGCAACTTGGGAAATTTCCTTCTGTATGTTTAAAAAACAAGAACAAAAAGGCAAGTAAAGTGAACCTTCCTGTTAGTGAATCAGCACACATTTCTAAATGACACATATTTTGAGGCTATAGCAATATTCTCTCAAGATGGATTAAAGGGAAAGACACACAAAATAGAAACTTAAAGACTTAAAGAAGTCTAAGAATATTTTTCCCCACCTTGCCTTGCCATTCCATCCCCCCAGGACCAGAAACTTACATATGTAAGTTGCTTGCACCTCAAGTTCAAACCCTTCCCTCCCTTGCTCCCCCACCAAACTGTAAGGGAATGAAAATGGGAATTTCCAGTGGAACAGTCCCTTCAGTCTGTATTGGCTGTGATGATAGGCAGAATAAGTCATAACTTCACATTTTTATATCAGGAACTCTGTAAGCATTTTAGAAAACCGGTTTCTGTTTGAATCCAGAGAGAGGCTTACTGAAACTTAAGCCCAGACTTTTTCACCTGTTTTATGTTCCAGCATGTCTGAAAATTGAAATAAAAGTAGCACTTGCCTAAATTCCCCTTCCCTTAGGCCTGATCTCTCAAAATGGGATTCTGGTCTGTTATCAAGCTCTTTTCAAAGTTATTTTGATTTGCTTCCAGAGCCTTCAGCAGTAGGGCAGGGCCAGTACGCTCTACCAAAAAGAAGATGACGACAACAACAAAAAAAAAAAAAAGAGAGAGAACCTGTGTCTTTCTAAGGATTTAGCACTCTTTCTATAGAAAAAAACTGAACATTGTTTAGAGCCAGGTCACTGCTGCTGTAGAAACTGGCAGCTCGTCACTGCTGGAAAACCTTGGGGGTGGGAAAGAAAGGAACCCGTCATGGTGGGAAGGGAGGGGAGTTGCAAAAGTCTTTGGGGTCTAAAAAAGCAGGTGGTTGCTTTTTGAAGCCTTGTCAGCAAAGAAAACAAACTACTGGGCCTTTCTCTACCTAGCAGGCAAGCTCCTTTAGCCAGAGCCAGTGCTGTGTGTGGTGCTCAAAGCTTGACTATGATCCTGGTCTGGACTGGCCCTAGATCCAGTGCTCAGGAATTGCATGTGGCACCCACACCAGATGGCACATGCCCCAGACTGGCTCTGTGCGTTATGTGGGGCTGCGGCAGTAGAGCCTGCTTCATGTCATGTGTGGGGCCTGTCTGAGACTGACAGGCAGCACCACTGGCCAAATGACAGGGCTACATGGGACATATCTGTCACCTTTACTCTGGAGGGCTACTAGACGTTGTCCAGCTCTGCCTACATCATTGTATCATGTTTACATTTTTTGTTGTTGGTGCTCTTCTGGAATCGGGGTATGGAACCATTCAAGCCAGTTGCTTGCCTTCATCAGTACTGGAGCTGTTATTGTCTGATAGCTTTTTACTTTTTGGGGGCACCTTTTTAATAACTTTTTTGTCTTCTGTGAGTCAAGTTATATAGGCTATTTGCTGTTTAGGAGATAACTGTGAAAGTCGAATACTTTGGATACAACATGAGTCATTTGAGGTTTTTCCTATAATCTAGGCTTTCCTATTACTAGGGACCTACCCAAATCATGATTTCATGAATATTTTGAAATCCAGCATTTCCCATGTAATTGGATAGTGTCTGCAAAATCCACCAGAGGGCAGGGGGACTTGCTGAAAATTAAATGCTGGCTCTTTAGAGAAGGCTGTCTGTTGTGCAGCCTAGCCCCATAACCAATCAGTGCAAGGGGAGGGACTATATGATGGACAGCACTCACAACCAATTGGTAGCATGAGGGCCCTGCCATAATCAGCTTGTGAAAATGGCAGCTGGCCCCACAGTCTCCCTGCAAAATTGACCAGCTGCCTCCTCAAGTTGGACTGATCACTTACATGTTACAGCTCATCTTTCAGACTTTAAGACTGGTGGCAGGGCAGTTCAGAATTAGGTCAGTGGTTTTCAATATATGGTCCATGGACCTCTGAGGTCTGCAAAAGATGACTATGATTAATCAAAAATATGTGAATACCCACAGTTATAATTCAAAAGGGTCCATACCTCCATTCAGAATTTCCAAAGGGGTCCAATAATGAAAAGGTGCAAACAATTGGAATGGACTTACTACTTACTAAAATAAGCT
Organism: Caiman crocodilus; assembly: GCA_030014935.1. Lineage (NCBI taxonomy): Eukaryota > Metazoa > Chordata > Crocodylia > Alligatoridae > Caiman > Caiman crocodilus. Next base: position 57,333,292 of record JAGPOW010001296.1, read on the forward strand.
TGTATATGAACTTTGCTGTTTTGCTGTGCTGTGCAGTATTTCCCATTTCAGTTTGGAAAAATGAGCAGTATTCTGATGTGGAAATGGTGCTGTCCTGGTGCTTGCTTCCTGGAATGAAGATTCACTTCAGTGGAACCTCTTTGAATTGTATGCTTTTGAGTGGTCCTTTCCCAAGTAAATAAAAATGCTGCCTCGGTTTCAAAATCATGGCATACAGATGCTCTTTACCCTTCTTTGGAAAATGAAAACTTGCCAGTGGTACACTATGAGGCAAGTTATCAGTATTATTAGCAGAAGCTGCTTAACTTAGTGCTAACTTAAACAGCTCATAAATGTTAATCACTTGACAAAATTGCTGGAGAGCCTCTCTGTGTCCTAGAGGCACTAGCTAATATGTCACATTTTTCACAAAAACTGGTGACACTTCTTAGAGATTCCAAATAGCAACTTCTTCAGTTTGTTACAATGAAATTACTTAATACACTGTAGTCCATTCAGAACAGTTATCTTTTTAAATTACATTTTTTCACTAGCAATAATATGTCTTGATTCAGATACATTTCAATAGGCTTGGATTTGAATATGCAGTACAATGAGTAGTAGACAGTTCAACAGAATATACTGTTTGCTTATGGGTTTGTTTTTGGAGATCTCTTGCTGCTACTTCTCTAGTCTGTCATAAACTAGATGTTTTTCCAGAATCGTGAACAATTGATGGCTCTTTCTGTTGTGCAGCAAAATTGTCCTTCATGCAGATCTCACCAAGGAGTTGTCAAATGAGCAGGTGCTCCATGGTCTGCATTTTACATGTATTTGTGTCAGAGTAGGCCCATTTAATCATGTTTGTTTTTGATCTTCTACTCTGTGCAGGTGGTTCAAGCATTACCATGTTGACCAGTCTGTATCAGCCTCTCTAGGAAGATCTTTTTGGGGTTCCAGGTCCATTTCAGGGCATCTAGTTGTGCATAATCTTTCCTTCCATAACCTCTGTTACACCTCGTTAGCCATTGTGTCCAAAGGTGCTACACTGATCACAAAACTTTCATGCTTTAAGCCATTTGGTTACTTCTGTGCGTCTATAAAATGGATGTCTGGTGTCTTCTATCTACTGTGATCTTTCTTTTTGGCTTGGTACTTTTCTTCTGATATAGGGTGGTACAGCGCCAGTCAGTAAGTACAGGCTATCCTTTGGTGTTGCTTAGACATCCTGTTGTTTCATGATAACTTTTTAGAACTGGGTCTAGTTCCCTGGCAAGAACTGATCACTCCCATACTGGGCATGGATGCTGTGCAGTAGGGTAACACAAGGCAATAGCTGTAATTTGTAATTTAGTTGGGTTTGCCTCCCCACTTTTGAAGTATGTTGTTGCAGGTGGTGACTTTTCCATTTTGTCTTCTCTACATGTGACTTGAAGGTAAGTGTTCAGTGTAACATAAGCCCCAAGTACAGTGTTCGGACGATCTGTCAGTGGGTTTCCATCTTGGGTGATGTTTAATTTCTATTTGGCTTCTCTGGTGTAGGTGAAGGGCTGTGACCTGAGTCTTGGTTGGGTCGGCATTAAGTGGTTTCAGATTATTGCAATAAGAGAGGTTGCTCAGTGCGTGTGTCAGTCTGTTCTCAAAAATGGCAAAGCCGTCCTCTTGTGATGTGATGCTTAAATCGTTAACATATATGAAACACCTCATCTTACTCTGTATGGGTTGATCATTTATATGTTAGAGGATCAGTGCTAACACGCTGCCCTGAGGAAGGCTGTTTTGTTATAGTTTCCAGTAGCTGCGTTTCTTGCACAGTTCTGTGTAAAAATGTCTGCTTTTTCCAAAAGAGATTAGATTAACTGCACTAGATGGTAGTTGCATGTCATATTGTAGACGTTGGCAAGAAGGTTGCAGTGGTTGATTCTTGTATGCCACTCAGGTCCACACACACAGCACCTATTATCATTCCTTTCTCAAACCCATCTTCTATATGCTAGGTGAGTATTTTATATTTGGCCACTGCAGAACTTGCCTGGTTTGAACCCAGCATGTTCTGGTCTTAGATGTTGTTCTCAGTTGCCGCTCACTTCACATCAAACAAGATGTTTATAAAGCTTATAAAGATAGCACAGGAGTGACTCTGGCCTGAAGTATATATATATATATATATATGAGACAATATATTCATGCAACCTTTTCAGAAGTTTTATTAATAGGTCACAGGCCATGGACTATATATTAAGGGCCCAATCTTACGGGGTTCCCAGAGGCTCCTCTATAGATCAATAAAGATGAAAGATAACCACTTTACTCAATGGGACTCTGCTCAGTCTATAACAGGGGTTCTCAACCCATGGGTCATGACCCAAAAATGGGTCACAAGATTTCAAATGGTGGAGTGCTGCAGGTTGAACCATGCTGATCCCGGGAAAGCATGGAGACTGCAGCAGGGCAGAGTGGCTGGGGCAAGGGAGTGGGGGCTGTGAGGTTGGATGCTCGTGGGGGTGGGGTGGCCAGAAGACACTGCTCAGGGGGTGAAGTGGACTATGATGAGGCTGCCTGATGTGGCAGCCTCAGCCCAGGGCAGGGGCTGCCACAAGCCTCCCCTCCTCCTTCCTCCAGCTCCTTCCCCTGCTGTCCACGTTAGTCGCAGCCATTGCACTCCGGCCTGAGTAAGATGGGAGGCAGCTGGGGGCTCCTCTGCAGGGATGGGGGGACAGAGCTATGGATCTGGAGTAAGGGGCACCAGCAGGGTTGGGGGGTGGGGCTGGGAGCTGTGGGTCAGTAGCACGGTGGGAGGGGGAGGGGGAGAACTGCAGGGCCAGTGTGGTCTTGGTTGGGACAGGCCATGAACCTTTGAAAATGGGTCTCAGTAGGAAAAAGATTGAGAACCACTGGTCTAGAAGATCCCATGAAGTATCTCTTTGATGTTTAATTTCACTTCTCAAACTCTGGATTTGTGTCTCCAGAGATCATAGGCAGATGAAGTTCTTTGGCTAGATGGGATTATCTCTTATTAGGCCTTTTTTGTTGTTGTTAGCTGGAAAAAATGTTCTTTGCATGCTTTCAGGCATAGGGAGAGTTAGTCTCCAGAGATAACATCCTTGTTAAACAGCAACATATGGAGATGAGAGATAACAGATCCAATTATCCACCCATCAGCCCTATTGTGTCTCTGCAAGTTTGTGTAGACACAGTCAGGCCCTTACCTTTCTCTAAAAGTGCAAAGTTTCAAGAAGTTAAATGAATAAAGGATATCAAACAACAAGAATGTTTTCTACAAAAAGCACAATGATTAAGTCAAGGCTTCCTGACCAAGTGATTTAAATCAAATCCACCCTGGCCAGAGGCATCCTTCCCTGGCTTTAACACGGTTATTATGGGCTTGTTGCCATAGTTTAGGTATTCTGAAGGTTGAACAATTGTTAAAAAGACATAATACCAATAATACTAAATCTAATGGAAATCTGAAGTAAAGAAGACCTATGTGGTTCTCCTTGTTCTTCAGTTCAGGCAGTCTACTTCTAGCATTTTTTTTTTAAATTTAACTTTACAAATAATGAGGCACCTTTCACATTTTCCTGTTGAGTCAGGAAATATAAAATGTATGGCTAATACAGAAATGTTAACTCTGCTTTCCACATTTTCCTTAGCAAATGCTTGAACACTGATTTTATATTAAGGTTGTCGTCTAGCAAAACCTAAATGTGCATGCATGACAAAGTATAGACACTTTCTACCCCCCCACCCCCCGCCCTGTGTTTCTGTACAAAGAGTGTGCTAAAGGGGCCTGAACCTAATTAGAGTGAAAGGTAGTATTGTGCTGTTGTCTCAAATTAAAAAAAAAAAAAATGCTTCTGTAGCGACTAACCTTCAGTTTACTTTTTATACCCTTGGGGCAGGGAAGGGATGAGACATTTGAAAGGAGGGTAAAATGGTCACTGATGCATTAATTGGAGACACTGATGTCTCGTGTGACCACTTTAACCTTGCCTTTATCTGAGCACTTAAATGTGCACTACTAATTATTTCTACAAGGACTGCCTTTTGCCTTCATATGCTTGAAGGACTTGCTCCCCACCACAGTGAGGGTATGTCTGTACTGGACAGATGGATTGGACACTTGGCACTAGACTAGAGCAAGGACAGTCAACCTTTTTTTAATCTTCTGGCCATAAACCAAAATATTTTATATGGGTGAGGTCTATAGGACATGTGGTTTTCTTGAGATTTGCATACTCTAGAGCTGATGATCTGCGCTCTAGCACAGAGGATAATTTAATCGGCGACTTAGAGGAAATGAGCAAGAATACTGAGTAATAAGCTGAGGAGAAGTTTGACATTTTTAATTACTGTGGTTTTGTTGTCCCTGCACTAGACAGCTGAGCAATTGGGCTAGCTTAAACTGACCACAATAAATACTATCTGTGTTCCCTGGGTCTAGGTCCTCGCTGTATATGCACTTCTCTAAGGTTTTGTGTCCCATGGTTCTTTATACAGATCCTCTCATGTTCTGTCTTGGCCTGTGGCAGACCTCTTGTTTTTTTGTGGAACTTGAGACCAAACTCAAGAGGAACGAGCATCACCTTGGGTGATCTTAACCTGCATCCACTGCACAGTTGGCAGATTCCAGGTTAAAGCAACAAACAACTCATTTTTTAAAGTAGACTCCCAGCTATTCGGGCAAGCATGGGCTTTAAGTATAAATATACATTTATTTAAGTGTTTTAGGTATGGATTATCAAGGATTTTGACAAAAGTGTTGTCTTAGGCTGTGTTCTTACAACAGAGACTGCTATAAAATGGGTTTGATATTGCTCTCCTTTTTTCCCCCCTCTTCCAGGGGGTAAGAATTGCTTCTTAGAGAGCTACTTGTGTGTTTTTGCTTGACCGTGTATTTCAGACCTCCTCTGACTTAGATGTTAAGTCCCAGAGCCTGGGAAGATTGAACTAAACTTGGAACCATTTGAACACTCTTCAGAAGAGGGATTTAAAAAAAAAAAAAAAGAGTAGGGGACTTGGGCATTGCACTCAAAACAAGGAGATGCAAGGCTATATGTGAGATCAAGATTTTAACTGTGTTTGTGTAAGGGGTTGTGCAAAAAGAACAACATACGCACAGGTCATAGAAAAATCCTGGCTCCTTGAGCTTGATGTGTAATTTTAATTTCTAATTTTTAATGGTAAAAGCTGTTGACAGTGTAAGCAGCACCTGAAATGCAAATAGGTAAAAGAATGCACCCAAGTTGGGAACGTATGTGTTGAGCTACATAAACATTTTAGCTTTTACTTTAATTCCTTTTGGTCCCTCTTCTCAATTAGCTAAATGTAAGTAGTTAGACTTGTAGTGTTCTTATGGTCTTTTAAAATATTTTTCTTTGCAGCTGTAATGATAACTTATGTTTTTGTTTTAACCATTTAGAACTTGTGACTATGGCTTATCTAGTTTCTTCCATGTTATCCCTTTCCTCTCCCACAACATTACTTGACACCCCCCATCTAACTATTATGTTTAACGCCAGAAAATCTGTTTATTGAATTAAACAAGTACATACTTATAAAAGTCCCAAACTAATTTTTAAATTTGTATTTTTCCAGTTCTTAAATGATTTTGGTGTGTGTCTCAGAAGACTATCTACATGTCAGTTTCAAGTGTAAGAATAATAGTTACTCAGCCAGAAAAATGAAACTTTTTTTTTTGTTGCAGTTTAACTCTTTCATTCCCTCAGCGTGCACTCAACTGATAAAGGGTTTTCCTTAAGCTTAATAGAATTGACTTTTGGGCATAAGCTAAGAATATATTTTTGAGCTGAGAAAAAGGAATTGCAATAGCTTTCATTCAGGAAACTTTAGCTATGGTATGTGGCTTCAATCAAATGCAATGATGTGCTGACTTAAATTTCTTTGCCATGCATGTGTTGTTGTGTTGTCCGTTCCTCCCCCCAATTTTATTTAGGTTTTTGGGTTTTTTTAAGTTTGAATGTATAGTGTTAGAAAAGCTCAAGTGATGCCATTGGTAAGGAATTGTCTGGTATAAATCAAGTTAAGTGAACACTTTTAGCAAACAGATGTATACTTTTAATGAACAGTCTTGTTACTGGTCTCTGCAGAGTTTAAAACATGGAATGGATGGGAAACTAATTCCCTTTTTGCAAAGCTACACCTGGTCAGGTTTGAAGAAAAGCTTTTTCTGTCCAAGTTCTGTTCTTGAAATTTCCTTTACCAACTAATTGAACTTTTATTTGAATGTGTAACACAGAAGTGAGTTTAAATTATGAGCATATAAAATGAGTAAATTGCTCTTTCATTTAATTGCAAAGTCCTGAGTTCAGGGTTCTCTTCTTTTTCAGAAAAGTTCAGATATTCCCTAAGCAAAACTAGGATTTAAATGTATTGCATATATTGGTCAATTTTTAGTTATTTGTGCTCAGTTTCTAAACCTTTTAAATTTGTTTTGTCAATCCCTAGGATGCTTGACTAACAGATTAAGAATAATGCCTGGCTGGTTGGGCAAGGAAGCATTTTGCCAATAGCAGCGTCTTTTATACTGCTTGTGACTTCATGTAGAATTAGAGGGACACAGATTAGTTACTGAGTAATCATACAGGGAAAGACTGAGGAGAAAAGCAAATGCAGAGGTGAACTGAACAAAAACTACTAAAATTAATTATGCTTTGCTGGTTTATTTATGGTGGCAAAATGGTCTTTGGTATTAAAATGTATCCTATTTTCTTTTTTTCAGATCTTCAAGTGCTGACCTTTCTGCTCCCTTTAAGTTATTAACTTTTGCTGCTCTGCGAACACGTGAAGATGTCTCGCAGCCCAGATGCTAAGGAAGACCCTGTGGAATGCCCCCTTTGCATGGAGCCTCTGGAGATTGATGATATCAATTTCTTTCCTTGCACCTGTGGCTACCAAATCTGTCGCTTCTGTTGGCACCGTATCCGCACTGATGAGAATGGACTTTGTCCTGCTTGCAGAAAGGTAAATATCCTGGAATGACTACTTGCTTTGCAAGTGTCACAGGGGTCTTTATTTCGGTTAGTACATAATACACATTTACATCGGAGAACTGCATTTCAAATCCATGGTTTAGATCAAAACCGAGCTGCTGATTTGTTTGGAACCTGTGTTCATATTAAAACCCTTGCACAACCTTGATAACTCGGAACTGGATTAGCAGTGAAGGCTGTGTCAGGGCTGAAGCATGTTGGTATTCACAGATCTGTTTAAAGGAGAACTAATACATTTGGGAATCTCGATTGTGAAGTACTGGCATAACTGTTTTATGACGGGTGATAAAGATTACAGCAGCTGCGTATGGCACAGTAGAAACTGGGGTACAGTGGCAGAGCTGTATGGTGAGGGAAGTTTATAAAATACCTGCCTATGCTGTGCCTGTGGGACCTAAGCTGCTAGTCGTTTGCTTTCTATGGATCTCAAAATGGGGAAAAAATCTATCTTATACCCCCAAAGCTTTTAAAAACCTGTCAGCCCTTGGTTGGAGTGCTTGATGAAGATATTGCATTTCTTGCACTCTTGCCCCAGAAGCTCAGAACTGTTCCTTTTATGTACCATTTTAAAAAAAAAAAATCATCCAGTCTCTCTACTTGCATCTCTTAACTGATGTTTTGGTTATCCTGCTACCTTGATATAAACCCCCCACCTGAACTTCAACTTCACTAACTTCCTGGTGTCCCAGGGCCACAATTGTAGTATCTGACTTGTTTCTCTCTCCCCTGCATGTAGTTTTTAGTTAAAATCCTGTTGCTTCCTTTTTTCCACTTTACTCTTCCCTCTGTGTCCCCGTTTCTGAAGTCATAGGTGGTGATTTCATCTCCAGTCTCTATGCTTTGCTTCTCACCCTTTTCCCCCCGCCTATTGAAACCCACCTGTTGAGGTCCCTTTCCACTCGATGTTTTTAAACATGACCCTATCTTCAGTGAATACTTTTGTTTGCTTTCTGTCTCTTACAACATCCAATTCCAGCTCCCTTTCTAGACCTTAAGTAATCTTGCTTTCCCTGAACCTCTGCACTAATTTCCACACTCTACCATAAGCACCTTTTAGTCCTTTTGCTGTGTGCCTGAGCACCTGGTTTACACTAGGGAGATTTTACAAACCAGAAGTTGAGACCTTTCAAGAAAGCCTGGAATGCACCATGTATAATGCCACATAACATCATTACCAGTAATGCACAAAAAACTGTGTGTACTGCTTTGAGAGTGACTTTCTGCAAGGAAGACCTGAGTAATGTCATCAGCCACCAGAGCAGTCTCCACCAGTGCAGTGTAAGTGTCAGCATGACCATGTGAATAGTGCAGCTGATTCCTCCTGCTTCTGATAAGATCTGTTTAGATTTTAACTTCTCTACCCTGCTGGCTCAAGGGCAAGGGGGTTTTTTGTGTGGTTTTTTTTTTTTTAGCGGGTTTTTTTTCCCTTGGAGTTCCTTTTCCTGAACCTGTCTCTTCACACCTGGGATCTTACTGCATACTACTTCTCTCCAGCACTTATTTGCTCTGTTCTTGCAACCTGGATTTTGGAATCTCTTGAAGACATTGTAAAAATATGCCTCTAGTTGCTGCTAAGCAGACTGTGGGCACTGTGAATGTCTGGGATAACTATATTTGCTGAAGCTGAACACCATAATTTGGAAATTCTGATATTTGAGTAGATGTTTCAATTTGTTGAGTTGGATATCGTTTTTGGGAGAAAACAAATGAACTAAAGGAGCACTGCACCAAGACTTTGGGCGTAAAAGCCCTTCTGAGGCAGAAAGGAGAAATGGTCGTCCTTGTTATGAACCTACATTGTTTTTTTGGCATTCCTCCATCTATGGAACACAAGATAATTCAGACAGAACTGAGACTGAGGTACCCACCAATTGGAGTATTAAAGGGCCTTGATAGAAGAAGCTGAGGAGAACACTACCTCCAGGGCCCCTTGACGTTAGTGATATAGACCAAGACCCATGTGTGCCAGAGACTGCCAAGATCATTTTGGTCTCAAAAACTTCAGAGATGGTGGCAGGAGTGTGTTTGAAGTGTGTTTTGAAGACAGCACTTTTTCAAAAGTGGGAGGACTTCCAGTCAAGGTATGTTGTTTTCCCTTTGAGTTACTCGATTTATATATGATCAGGAACTAGGGTAGAGTTTCTTGAGTTCCTGTAAATGTTGTTATGAAATCAAATCAGGATGAGGGCCTGCTGACGGTATAGACAGACATTTTATAGTACCTTTTATTGGCTGAAAAGCACTTTTTATAAGGTGAGTTGGGATAGCTGTACCAACCACATTGCCGGCTCTTGTACTGCAACACTGTGCAGCTGTATTCCTTGCGTCCCACATCTTTTAGAGGTTACTTTTTTGATGGTATTGTTTAGGTACCACATTTTTACACCTGTCTGTAGATAGTTGTTCCAAAGGGTGAAATACCCTGCAGACTGCACACAATAGCTAGTTGAGTAAATCTACATGTGTTCATTCACAGTGGTAAGCAGGATAGCTTCCAAAATTCTCAAACATGGACAGTGTCCCCATAGTAGGATTACTGTAGCAAACTACATACTGAGTCTTGTGCCCCCAATATGTATGTCATACTTGTGCATACTTCAGGGCATGACGTGCAGTTCTCCCCTACTTTTGTTTAGCTGCAGTCACCCTTCGTTTTTGCTTTTGTATGCAATGCATAAGCAGTTTTCCACCAAAGAACTGTTTGTTTGGGCTGAAGGTTTGTGGTGGAACCCAGTCTTTCCAGTGCTGCTGGTGCCAGTCATTCTACATGGGATAGTAATCAAAAGTTTCTTACTGGTAACTTAACTGCAGAGGACTTGGGGAGGAGGGGAATTGATACCATAAAAACCTTTACCAAGCTAGACTGATGATACTAATTAAGAATAATGCTAACTTGTACCCAGGGTGGATTGATTTAAAGCAAAGATGTTAATTGTTTTGCATTTGTACTTATCTCCTGAAGGGTTGATTTGCCCTGAAATACTGACTTGCTACATGCATATAGACTGTCACTAAGGAAAATATTTTTGATAAACAGGAGGATATATGATTTGTGTACACTTTATTTGAGCAATTGCGTAGCTCAACCTAACCTTCAGGTTCTTAATTTTTACATTTTATCCCAGTGAAAGAAATGGGTGCATCCTTCTCACAGATAGTTGATGCATGGTGCTTCTAGGTATGACCTGCCTTCTGAAGATGCCAGTGCAGTAGAGGACCCAGAAGCACTGCACAGCTGCAAATGCAGGTCACAAGGTGGGGCTGGACTCATCTAAGATTAAATATCCCAAGCACTCTGGGGATGAGAATGGGGAAAGGGTGAAGCAGTTTGCCCACCATCATCTTTACCTTGTTTGGATTCAGATTCAGCTTCAGTTGGTTCACAAACACCCAGTCCTCAGTTACAGCCAGGAACTGGGTGTGATTAGAAAACTACATGATATACTTCTTACCTATTAAATCTCTTGCTTATGATCTGTGTCCTACTTCCTTTTAGAAGGAAAACTTGAATTCAGTTACAATGCACTTACAGTACTTTTAAAAGTTTTGTCTATTTAAAAAAACAAACCCAAGAACAAACCTGATATAAAAATATCTTGAATTATGTGGGATAAATTCAAAACAGCTGAAACTGAACTAAAGGAAGTATTTTCTGTGGCTAGTAAATTAAACTGACTTGCTTCTGGTCCACAGGTCCTCCTAAGATTTTACAACCAATAGACCTAAACCTCACACAACCTTTGGCTTTTTATTCGTAAGTTGGAAAGTGGATGGCATTTTCATTTCTCATGTGACTTCTTTATTTTGACCTAAACACTGAAAAAAATGGTTTGTACTTTGCAACTAAAGCTTTAGTTGCAAGAAAGTGGTTGAGTATTTCAGTAAGCTCTAGTTTGAGTTCCTTAGCCAGTGATTTGCATCAGTTCGGTGGCCTATATTTGGCCATTTAGAGGAAGTCAGGTTTTCCGGATCAAGAACTACACTTGATCTGAGCTGACAATGAAATTAGAGCCTGATAGGTGTTCATGGAACCTCTCTTGATTTGTTTTGCCCTTTTCTAGTAGGGGTTTCCAGAGTGGTGGTGGGTGAGTTGCGAGCTCTTTTACTTTGTGACCACTTTTGTTCAATGTGTATATAAGGCTGCTTGATGAGATCTGTGTTGAGATTTGGAGTGAGGAGTCATCAATATGCTGATGACACCCAGGTCTCTCTTTTCATTCTAATCAGAGTCCTGCAGTCTGTCTGTTCCCAGTGCCTGGTTGCCGTTGAGGACTGGATGTAGGTGAACTAATTAAAGCTGAATCTAGACAAAGTAAAGATGATGGTGGTGTGTGCAGACTGTTTAACTGAGGGCAGGAGGATGGGAATTGAGATGTTTTATCACTGATGGGATCCAGCCTCCCCTTGCAACTCAGGTTTGCAGTTGTGTAGTATTCCTGGATCTGCTGCTGCACTTGGGTCTTCAGATGGCAACCATGTTTAGGAGTACCTTTCACCAACTTGGTCTGGTGAGAATGCTGCATGCCTTTCTTTCAGACTTGTATCTGGTCACTCTCAGACATGTTTTTTGCAACCTTGAGGCTAGACTGCTGCAACATGCTATCTGTGGGGCTGCACTTGATGACCATCTGGAAGTTATAGCTGGTGCAGAACATAGCAATCTGCTTTCTGAAAGGTGGGTTGCCAGGAGCACATTACTCCAGTGTTCCAGAGTCTGCATTGGCTTCTGATAGCTTTCAAGTTGCTATTCACTTTGTTCCAGGGATGCAATTCAAGGTGTTGGTTTTGACCTAAAGGTCCTAAATGCACTTGACACTTTTGTTTGGTAAGGCTGTTTGTTGCCATTCCTGTTCAGTGTGTATACAAAACTGCTTGGTGAGATTTGTGCACATCTTTGGAGTGAGGTGCCTTCCGTATGCTGATGACAACTAGCTCTATCATTCTAATCTCTTTTCTGGAAAGAGACCCAAGTCTCTTTTCTAATCTGACCCAACTGTTTCCTTTTTGCCTTATCTTGATGCCCTACAATCAGCTAAGAATAGTCTCCTGCAAATACCATTGATGTGTGTACCTAGTTCATGGGCAAATCTAGGATTGGGGCACATGCACAGTGAAGTTGGGTTGCATATGTGCTATACAGCTGAAGGGGAGGTGGCTGCAGCCCTTTGCTTTGATCCAAAGCAAGTGGATGCAAGTGACTTCTCAACAACTTCTTCTGGGAGCTCTACCTGTCATCTCTGGGTTCTGCCCAGAATCCTTGCTTTTCAAGCAGGGATGTCTCCTTCCCCTCCTCCCCATCAGCTTTCAACAGCAGGTAGAGGAGGTGGTCAGATGAAGGCCCACAGCACCGAGCCTCAGGCTGCATGAAAGCAGTATATTGCTGCTGGCTGCTCCTCCCCTCCTTTTCCCTGCTACTGAATTTGGGCTAGGGAGAAAGGAAGGGAGGACTGAAGAGATGCAAGGACTCTGGCAGTCTGCCCTGACCAGTGGTGAGTTCATAGAGCTCAGAGCACATGTGCAGCTCCCAGCAAGAATGTGCTGACCTGTGGGTGAGCTGCGAGAGCTTGCAGCGCACAGCCAAAGGGGTTGCATGGCTGCACCACCCCATGGTTGGTTCCACCCCAGACCAAGTTCCCTTAATAGAATAATAGTTTAGCAGGTATTTCTTGGTTTCCTCTCAGTCTGCAAAATGTGTCATTGTCCCCCCACCCCCCCTTGAGGCCCACTGCAGTTCAAGCCTGGACATCTTGCAGAAACATTATAGGACCTTCCTGTGTGGTCAGGGATTTAAGATATACTAAGCAGGGATATTGGGAGTTTTTGTTATCCTGCCTGCTATATAAGTTTTGTCTCTTACTGTAAGCTTCCCTGGGCCTTTGCTGGGAAGCATGGCATATAAATCTAATAAATGATTATTAGATTGTAGCAAATTCAGGCCTAAACATACTTTGTCATTTAACTTTTAAAGTTTAAGCTCATTTAAAAAATTAAAACTTAAATCACTTTTCTACCCTGCTAGACCCCACCTGGTGTTCCATGAATGCTGTTATACACAGAAATAAGCTATGTGATTTTTTTTTTTTTTCAGTCATCCCCACTTTTTTCTCTTGAAGGGCTTTTCTTTCTGCTGGTAGAACCTTCTGCACAAAACTAGGCACAGGCAAATACAGTAGGTATTCCTTGTCAGTTGCTTGGTAAAGAACAGAACTCAAGCCCCGTCTCTTCATATTTCCCTACTCCTTCATTATCTTAACATCTCCATAACAAATGTAAAATCTGGAAAATGATGGACATTCATCCTTATTTCAATTGCATGGTAGATTGCCTCATTTGTGATAACCATGGCATTCAGAAATAAACAAAATCATTACTTTGATGGCATCCCTTTTATGTCAAGCATACCATGTACTTTATAGAAGCTTATTGACCTTTTCTATATATT
>JAGPOW010001296.1:57346825-57366355 GCA_030014935.1 Caiman crocodilus
TGTTTTATTTCAGGGACAAGTCTGCCATAAGGCAAAAACTGGGAAATGCTGGCACATCCATTACATGGAAGGAATGTGTCCATGCATCTGGGAATGCAAGAATCAGAGTACCTGATATCCCAGGGCAAGAAATAGAGAAATGAGATCCACTTTCAACATTTAGAAAAAAAGAGGGGGGGAAACCCCCTCCGCTCAAATTTTGAAGGAGAACCCCCCCCCCCCAAATAAAACAAATGTAAGCAAAAGGACAAAGAAGCCGGGACAGGCTACAGACAGCAATAAAGAAATAGGATAAGGGCAAGAGTTCACTGTAGACTGTTGATGGAGTCATGTGGGACCAAGAGCAACTTGCACAGTTAGCCCACATCTTAGTGTAAAGCAATCTGGCTTGTGGTTTTGGCTCTTTTTAGTATTCCATTATCTTTTTTTCCTGCTGCTGACTCCCACGGTTTGTGCTAAAATTGATTTACATAACTCCTGTTTCACTTATGCCTGCTGAACTCTACTTCTGGCATCACTACTTTGTCTCAGTAGCCTCCTGCATCCAGAGGCACATACAAACTACTCTTTTTATGATTTCGAACCAGAGTAAAGAATCAACGATATTGGAGTAAGTTGCTAACATTTCAGTGGCTTGGCCTAGTTGTCTTATTGTGCATCACTTGGTGCAACGTGAGGGGTTTCTTTGCCCTTTTCTTGCTTTTCTAAATGTGGACACAATACAGGCAGGAAATATGAAAGCATGCAAGACAGCAATTGTATAGTCAACAGATAGTTTCATTTTGCTTTGTCTTCCTACCACCATCCTGCACATGCTAGGTCTAAATTTGAACTGGCAAATTATAGCTGTGTAATTGGCATATGGTTTCAAGACCCATGGAAAAAACTGGTACCAAAATATATTTAAGCATGAGGTACAGTTCATTTCATTTGCTGTAGAATAGAAAGTGCCCCTTTGTCCATATCCAGATAGGGTAGAATTTTAAGATTTGGAATTTGTGTTCTTTGGCCTGTCATTCCAGCTTGCATCTCAATAGACTGCACACATCCCCTTAAGACTTTCATCCACATAGAGTCATTGTCCTTTCTTGTTGTTTCTGGTTTTGGTTAGGCACATGTGGGTTCACCTGTATCCTTGCAACGTAGGAGGGCCAGTCAGTCAAATTTAACCAGTGGTTTAGTTGTTTGCTACAATAATTGTATGCCCATAAAATGTAATATGTGTGTTGTTAAACAGCATCCACTGAGAACTAACAGTTCCCTTGTTCTTCAAAGTTGCTATGCGTAGCAGCCAGCTTCCACAGGGCAATAGCTACTCTTATTTTCCTGTAGTGACTGGAGCTCTCATTCAGATGGTCTGGCTCTGGCAACAGTTGTATAGAACTTTCTTTTTCCTGCTTAGTTCTGCAGTTATTTTCACATCCAGTATCTCGTAACAGTTTTCATATCAGTCCATAATCATATTTGCTTTTTAGGGATCAAAAACAGATTTTGAGAACTTAATATTGAAATAACATGTTGATCTAGGAACTTTTGACTACGATGAGAGAACAGAGCCTCTTGCACATGGATTACACCAACCTATTTTTATTCTGACTTATTTTTATTCCAGCAGTCTTTTCTGCCCAGAGCAGGGGGGCTAGACCTGATGATCTTACAAGATCTCTTCCAGTCCTAAACTTCTGTGAATCTATGACTTGATTGTATTACATTACTAGAATATTCCCCGCTGGTTTTTTTTCTGGGTTACCTGGGATGCTTGATTGTTAATATTGAAAAGTCTGTCAGTCACAGAACAAATTCAGTGTTCTGCTTTTCATTTAAAAGTATGCTGTAGGTAGGAAGCTGGGAAGTTTTTGTTGCTTGCTGTTACTCCCTTGCATTTGTGGATGGCCTCTTTACATGTCCTACTACTTACTTTCCTTCATAACTTTTTGAGATGCACACTCAAAGTGCATCACACCTCAAACACTTGACTAGTACCATACTAAAACATCTGGAGGAGTACTGCACTTGAGAGGTTGTACAGACACCGATCAATTACTTAACTCTAGAGCAACCAGGTTATATTTTCAATGCTGTAGTTATCTAGTTCAAATCCAGTTTTCCTTCTATTCTTGCTTCAAAACTGAGCTCTCACTTTCCTTCTCTAACAAACATCCTGTCCAAAGTTTCCTCCCCTAAAACCATAAAGCTACCTATAATTTATTTTCCATTGATAATTTTGTACATGGGTGAAGAGTTCCTTAGCAGAGTTTCTTGCTATCTGTGACGTGTCATATAAGTTGAGTGTTTGATAACCTTTTCATTAATGTATATAAATATGTGTGGTAAAGGCTAAACATGTACTAAGTATGTGTATATGACTAAATCTCAGTCTCCGTGTCCTTGCTAAAATGGGTCATGGCATATAGTTCAGTAGTTCAAGTGAAGTCTGCGTAGAGGATTGAATGGTTCCTGGGTTTAAAAAAACATTTTTAAACTGTGGTGTTGTATTATTATTTTTTTTTAATACAAATTATTGTTCCCAAGGGTAGTTCAAGATAGAATTATGTTCCTAAGCAAGGACTTGAATGTACCTCTTAGTTCATGTTACTGAGATGTTTACACTTCTAAACTCATGTTTATGGCAATGAAAATTTATTCCTGAGAGTTTGGTCGTGTTGAAAGGTTGAATACACCATCTGAGTTTTAGTCTACTCCATTCTGTAGATTTACCTCCCCTTACCTTTATGCTGCACTAGAGATTCAGTATTATCTGAGAATAAAGATAGTAACTTAAACTGGGCTTTTGCTGTTCTGTGTTGGAAGCCATTCTTGATTTATGGGAGGTTGTGCTTATGGGTTTATCAGGATTTAAGAAAGTATTTCACTGCTGTGGGAGGGACAGGGAGGATATGTGTGAGCACAGTGTATACTTTGTGTGAACCTGGTGTCAGCTCTGCCTAGTGGATTAGATTGCTCTAGACCAGCAGACGATCAGTGCAGTGTGGCCATTCCTAATTAAAACTAGTGTTCTGCTACCAACGCCAGTAAATGTCTGATCCCTCAAAGGACGGTTGTTTTCTGTAAGTGTACCTAGTTAGTTAAGCTTGATGTATATTTGTATGGGTGGAGAATTACTGGATTTTTCAGAAAGCTTAAAATTTTCCTTTACCTAAGGCACCTGGCAAACATTATTACACTTGTTAATTGCATCTTAAATAGTAACCTGGCCACAAATTCAGGCAGTAAATGATGCTACAATTACTCTACAAAATGTGTGTAATTTTTTTTGGCTAGCTTCCATCATGCCTTAAATTGAATGTGTAGCACAGTCCCCTGTTATGTTGCCGGTTGTATGGTGAGGGCTTAGTCAACAGCTCTCCCAGACCCAGGATTGCATTGGAGTCTCCATTTAGCTTAATATGGTCCCAGGGCTAAAACTAAGTCAGCTGACTTGTGGGTCCCAGTCCTGGGACTGCACCAGTTCACCAGGCACCTGGCTTTCTTTCTGTCCTGGATGTCCTGGATGATTGGAAAAGAGGCAAACATAGAGCCCATATTTACGAAAGGGGCAAAAAAGATCCAGGGAACTACAGACCAGTCAGCCTTACCTCAGTCCCTGGAAAAATCATGGAGCAGATCCTCAGGGAATCCATCTCAAAGCACTTGGAGGAAAAGAAGAAGATGACCTAAAAACAGTCAGCATGGATTCACCAAGGGCAAATCATGCTGGACCAATCTGATTGCCTCCTATGATGGGATGCCTGGCTCCTGTGGATGTGAGGAGAGCAGTGGATGTGATATACCTCAATTGTAGCAAGGCTTTTGACATGGTCTCCTGCAACTTTCTTGCAAGCAAGTTGAGGAAGTACGGGCTGGATGATGATGCTCCTGGCTGGAGCATCAGGATCAGAGTAATAATCAATGACTTGATGTCTAGTTGGCAGCTGGTATCAAGTGGAGCTCCCCAGGTGCTGGTCCTGGGGCTAGTTTTGTTCAGTGTCTTCATGAACAACTTGGAAGGTGGCATAGAATGCATCCCCAGCAAGTTTCCAGATGACACCAAGTTGGGAAGAGTAGTAGATTTGCTGGAGGGTGAGGCTAGGATTCAGGGAGACCTTTACAAATTGGAGGATTGAGCCAAAAGAAATCTCGTGAGGTTCAACAAGGGCAAGTGCAGAGTCTTCCACTTAGGAATGGAACAATCCCATCTACCGGTACAGGCGAGGGGCTGACTGCGAGGGCAGCAGCTCTGCAAAAAAAAAAAACAAAAAAAAAACAGGACATGGTGGGTTACAGTGGTCAGTAATCTGTGATATGAGCCAGAAGTGTAACCTTGTTGCCAAGAAAGCTAATGGCACAATGGGCTGTATTGCTAGACATGTTGCCAGTAGGTCCAGGAAAATGATCATTCCCTTCTATTCAGCACTGGTGAGGCCACATCTGAAATAGTGTCCAGTTTTGGGCCCCCCACTATAGACAGGGTATGGACAAATTGGAGAAAGTCCAGTGGATGGCAATAAAAATGGTGAGGGGGCTGGTGCACGTGACTTCTGAAGAAAGGCTGAGGGGAAACTGGTCTTATTTAATCTAGAGAAGGGAAGACGAAGGGGGGGATTTAATAGCTACCTTCAACTACCTGAAGGGTGGTTCCAAAGTGGATGAAGCTGGGCTGTTCTCAGTGGTGGCAGATGACAGAAAAGAAGAGGCTAGATAAAGCTTTGGATCAGATCATCTAGTTGGGGCTGGTCCTGCTTTGAGCAGGGAATTGGACTAGATGACCTCCTGAGGTCCTCCAACCCTAATTGTCTATGATTCTTAAGTTATGCAGTGAACTATATAAAGAATGAGCTATGCACAAGTGTGTGTGTGTATGTGTATTCCCATGCAACATGCCCACAATTAAAACATGATTGTAGACCGACACCTCTTTCCCTGCCCCCCTCCTCCCCCCCCACACACACGTGCTTGTTCTAGCCAACTGTGTGACCATAAAGTAAGTCTTCCTGGCAATGCAGAGTGTGGCATTCCAGGAGATGATCTGGGTGAGAACTGGCACCAAGAGCTGCCTTTGTAAATGCATGGGATTTGGAAAGGAAGAGAACACTGTCTGTAGTTTCAAGAGGACTTAGTCACACAAGGCCCATGTGAGAACGCTAGGAAGACTGTTATTTCTTTGCAGTAAGTAGTTCTTTATGTAAGAACCTGTAAATAAAGTGTTGTTTCCTCACTATACGTCTCATCAGGATACTGCCAGCAGCTTACTTGTTGCTTCAGATGCAAGTTACCATGCCCAGTAGGTACAACTGTGAGACTTAACACAGCACTCTGCCCCTTCAGCATGCTGAGCCAGACACAAGTGACAGCCATCTGGGCAGCTGCATGGTGCGCAGTGTCCCCAGGCTTGCCGGTTTTCCAGCAAAGACGGCAGCTTTTCCACCTAAGACATGCACTCCAGTTTTGGGAGAGCCAGTTTTTGGGAAAAGACAGTTGTATGCAAGGAAACGTGGCAGGTTCTTCAGCCCTTGTTCTGTGTTATTAATGAGCTTTTCAAATACTTTTCATAATTGTTCGGAAAATAACATGATCTGAGATTTCAGGTCCTTGCCTTCATTAAAACGCTTCCTGGGAAGATCATCTCTTGTGGCTATTGCCTCTAGTTACTCAGCAGAATAAAAAGCAGAATCAAAATGTGATCCTTGCCAGTTTTCAATATTATGTTAACACAAATAGGATTGTTTGAAAAGGATTTGATGCCCCTTCTTTCCAAAGGCTCTAACATATTGCTTTCAGAATGGCCAGCCAGAGAAACTGTATAACACCTTATGAATTATCTTTCCTTTTATGTTTAATTGTGGAGATTTGTTATCAGATGCTGTAATTGTTTTTTGTTTTGTTTTTTTTTATTATTATTATTTGGGTTTCATTAAATGGTGTTTCTTATCTTCAGCCATACCCAGAAGATCCAGCAGTATACAAACCACTCTCCCAGGAAGAGCTGCAAAGGATAAAAAATGAAAAGAAACAGAAGCAAAATGAGAGGAAACAGAAAATATCAGAGAATCGCAAACACCTGGCTAGTGTACGGGTGGTACAGAAGAACCTCGTATTTGTGGTAGGGCTATCCCAACGTCTAGCAGATCCAGAGGTAAGCAGTTCACGTTTGGATTTAGGTAGCAATGACACCTGTTCACTTCTAAAGATCCACTGAAATGTAATATTCTTATGCCTCATTTGCATGAGATTGCCTTACTGGTGCAGGATGAAACAAATTTCTAGAAAGTTGTCTCTGCTGTGACTTCCTTCCCCTTTTAAAGATTAAATGTCACATAGGTTGATATGCCTCCTCAATCACTGTTTCATCAGGCTTTCTTGTTTCTGGTAGCAGGATTCATTTTGCTCTTTCTTGGGGGGAACAATGTAAAATGAGACACAAACTTTCTTGTGCTGTCCCATGACAAATTTAGTTTGTCAAGTGGTTTTCACCTCCATTTGAAATGGCATCAGTGTCTCTTAAGATGATTTCAGCAGGTTCAGCCACCTGCTGTAGTTTGGAAGGCATGCTACTAGAGTAAGCAGTTAATACGATTTCAGTACAAAAGAAACTAGCTGTGGATTTCTCTGGTGCTTAGCACTTTGTTCTTCTGATAGATCTGACTGGCAGAAATTGCTGCTGTGTTAACTTCTCAATGTTCCCTCTCTCCAGTTCTCATCAGAGCCTTTCCAAGGGAGAAAATATCTAGAGCAGTGGAGGCCAGTCTTTCTGGCAGAAGTGCCACAGATTAGCTCTGCTGCCCTCCCTATGTCACTCCAGTCCAATCTTTTGCTCTGCTTTCTGATCCCTGCTTGATCTACTACTCTCTTATGCTCCCTTCCCTGCCTGCTGCTGTGCTTCTTGTCTTCTGTCTCATCTGCTGCTGGGGGCCCACAGGCTGCCTGTGCCACTTATGGCATGCATGCCACAGGTTGACTGCTCCTGATCTAGAACATTAGAAAGGATAGGGAAGTTTTGAGCAGCTAGGCAGGAGGTGACGAACACATCTATCTAATAGGGCTTTGCGACGCTTTGGTTGCCAGTTTGATTCGGCCTGATTTGGCAACCGAATCTCCAAATCCAAATCAAATTGGGAGACCCATTAAGAGGTCAGAATCAAATCTGAAGTCTCTGAATCGATTTGGAAAAGATTCAAAGATTTGGATTGGCCGGGGAGAGGCAGGCACAGCCAGCCAGCTGCAGGTTCTCCCATGGATCCTCCAGCTGTGCCTGCCTTTCCCCAGGCAGGGGGAACTGCAGGAGAAGCCCCCATGGCTGCCCTGCCTGGCTTCAGCTTCCCAGCACTTAAAGCCCCGAACTCACCAGCTGCAGCAGCCTCTGAGAGCTTGTGACACAGCGCCCCCCATGCAGCGCAGGGCAGTGGGGATTTCCCGTATAGCCACTGCCCCATGGCATGGGTGCAGTGCAGCTTGGCAGGGTACTATGTGCTCTCTAGGAGCTGGAGTCACTGGGGCTGAGCACTGCCAGGCTCTGGGTGACTGCTGGAGTCACCCCAGCTCTGTGACAGTGTGCGGCACCCTGCTGAGCTGCGCTGTACCCACACCATGGGACAGCTGCTGTGCAGGTGCAAGGTGTAGGGGGGATCCCCATTGCCCTGCACTGTGCGGGGCGGGGGCTCTATCACAAGGCCTCAGGCTGTTGCAACCTATGAATACAGGGCTTTTTTTTTTCTTTCTTTTTTTTAAATTTTATTTTAAAGGGCTGGGGCTGGACAAGGAAGCCATGTGGGCTTCTCCTGCAGATCTCCTCGCCTGGGGAGAGGTAAGCACAGCTGGAAGAGAACCTGCAGCTGCCCAGCTGTGCCTGCCTGTCCCTGGCTGATTCAAATCTCTGAATCGGTGCCAAATCTCTGATTCTAATTTGGCCGAATCGAATGGGGACAGTGATTCAAACCACTGAATCAAATCACTGTCCTCCAAATCAGCTGAATCAAATCTATTCACACAGACCTTCTGCCTAATACCATCGTCTTTCATTTCTTGCTATCATTCTGTTCCAAGCAGGAAAAAGTTTTCCAGCTTAGTGGAATTCAGTGATTAGAAATTGAGTACACCTCAGTTTTTAAACTGTTGCTAACCCATAGTTGTAAAAAAAATTCTCCAAATGTGACCAGCATAGTGCTGTTCCTTGAAAAAAGGTGCCTGCACTTTAGGGAGGTATGAAGTATCTCAACCTAAATATTGTCCTAGTATAAAACTTGAACTGCAGGACAAAATACTGGAGAGCGTGAAGATGGGGCTAAAGAGAAGCTAACCTGTCTTGTTTTCCTGGGGCTATTCCCTTGAAGTAATCCTCTTCCTCATTTGTTAATCCACCTTCAGAGTTTGAATAGCTGGTACTTTTCCATGTATGCTGGGTAGAGCATGAACAGATGGATCCACAGACCTCTTACCAATTCCATGATGGTCCCCCCTGTAGTTGCTTGGTAGATGGTCTTTTTAGCATTCAAGAGGTGTCTTTTTTTTTTTTTTACCGGTTCCTTAAACTGCTTTTCCATACAAAGTAAAAATTATTGATTCTGCTAAAACAATCCATTGCTAAAAAGGTTAGGGAAGAAATTTTTGTCCCAGCAGAAGTGTAATCTACTCCCAGTTTGACTCAATGGCTTGTTGATACTGAATCTTGCCATAGTTTTGTCCTGTGAAACTGCAAGATGCATTGAATTTCTGGGAGGCATCTACTGTTTTCCAGCTCATAATTCAGTCCCTGCATCACTTCCAGTGGTATTGGCACATGGGGGCTATATCTGACCAGACTTCTCAAAGTTTGGAGGAAAAGGTAAATTGAGCCTCTCTCTTAATGTATCCAAATGTGTCTGAACCTGAATTTTAAGGATGCCTTTAAAATAAAGACTAATTGGGCTGTTTACATCAAGTTACAACTTACTTTTTCCTGTTTCTCTTGACGTTTACTTTACATTAGACTTGCTTGATCACTTAGTGTAGTTTTAGGCTGCAGAGGAGTTCTGGAACAGCTGTTACATCCCCTCCTTAGCATGTACAGTTGCTGTAAGGCAGTGGTTCTCAACCTTTTTTGTACCAGGACCCATTTGCAAATTTCAATGGCTAGCCCCCCCAGTGTGTGGCGTATTGGGAGGGCAAGCAGCTCCCTGCAGGATGAAACTCTGCCAGCCTGAAAGCAAAAACCCAGAGTTTCCCACCTTTTTCTCTTTTAAAGGAGAATCTATTGTTAAAGTTTTGTTCCTGACCATTTTGTATATTCTTGTGACTAACTTAAGTTGCAACTCATGGGTTTAGAAACATTGTTGGAGAGCAGGGGTGTCAAACTCATCCAGTCCTATGAGCTGGATTAGAGTTGCTGGGCTAGTCTGTTGGCTGGATCAGGACATACCCTCTGTGTAGCATCTGTGGTGCTGGGTCTAGTTAGCACACACTGGCCCCTGGGGCCAGCACGGGGTGCATGCTACCCATAAGATGCTGCATAATGCTATAAGTGCCTTACATTAGTCCTGGAGGCTGCATGTAGCCTGAGTCCCGGGGCCAGTGTTCATTGCATGTGAGGTTGGAATGGCTGTGGATGCTGCAGACAGTGTCATAGAGGGCTGTCATGGGGCGCATGCTCCATGTGGTACTCTGCCAGACTGGA
Organism: Caiman crocodilus; assembly: GCA_030014935.1. Taxonomy (NCBI): domain Eukaryota; kingdom Metazoa; phylum Chordata; order Crocodylia; family Alligatoridae; genus Caiman; species Caiman crocodilus. The sequence continues at coordinate 57,356,472 of JAGPOW010001296.1, forward strand.
CCTGTGCGCTGGCTGTGGTCTAGCCTGACGCGCTGCATGCAGCACATGCTGATCCCAGGATCTGCCATGTACTCAGCCTCTAGGGCTGGCACTTGGTCTGCCCTGCTCATGGCACATGGGCTGGACATGGTGCTGCAGGTGGACAAGGGGTGTGGGGTACAGGCTGTGTGCAGCGCTATGGACTGGCCCCTCTCCCCCATGCTGTCGGCAGCATGTGGTATTGGGGCTGGTGCATAGGGTTGGTCCAGAGACCAATGGATCAGATCTGGCATAAGGACCATATGTTTGACACCCTGCTGTAGCATGTGGGCCAACCCATTTTAGTAGGAAACAGCTGGCTGTGGAAGGTGTTAGATGCTTTTGATCCCAAAAGGCACTAAATTTCAAGTGTAAAGTATGTTCAGTGTCATAGAATCATAGATTAGGAAGAGACTCCAGGAGAGTCTAGTCCAACCCCTTGCTCAAAGCAGCACCATCCCTAGCTGTATCATTTAGAGACAGAACTTTGTCAAATCAGGCCTTAAAAACCTCCAAGGATGGAGATTCCACCACCCCTCTAGGTAACCTGATCAACTTGACTCCCAAATTGGTTCTAGTGCTTCACCACCCTCCTAGTGAGAGAGTTTCCTAATATCTAACCTAAATCTCCCTTGCTGCTACTTGAGATCATTGTTTCTTGTTCTGTCATCTGCCACCTGAGAACAGTCCAGCTCTATCCTCTTTGGAACCGCCCTTAAGGTATTTAAAGGCTGCTATCAAATCCCCTCTGTCTTCTTTTCTGCAGATAAAATAAACCCAGTTTCCTCAGCCTCTCCTCAGAAGTCATGTCCCCAACCCCCTCACCATTTTTGTTGCTTTCTGCTGGACTGTCTCCAATTTGTCCTCATTGTTTCTAGGGGAGTGGAGGTGCAAAATTTGACACAGTACTCCAGATGTGGCATCACCAGTACACAATAGAGTAGAATAATTACTTCCCTTGATCTGTTGGCAATGCTTCTACTAATGCACCCTACTATGCTGTTAGACTTCTTGGCAACAAGGGCATGCTACTGACTTATGTCCAGCTTATTGTCCACTGTAACCCCCAGGTCCTCTTTCTGCAGACCTGTTTAGCCAGTTGGTCCCCAAGCAGTAGCAGTGCATGGGATTCTTCTGTCCCAAGTGCAGGACTTTGCATTTGTACTTGTTGAACCTCATAAGAGTTCTTTTAGCCCAGTCATCCAATTTGTCTAGGTCATTTTGAATCCTAGCCCTACCCTCCATTGCATCTAGTATACCCCCAGCTTGGTGTCATCTGCAAACTTGCTGAGGGTGCAATCCATCCCATTTTCCAAATTGTTAATGAAGATGTTGAACAAAACTGGAGGACCAACCCCTGGAGCACTCCACTTAATACTGGCTGCCAACTAGACAGAGCCATTGATTGCTACCCATTGAGCCTGACAGTCCAGCCAGCTTTTTGTCCACCGAGCAGTCCATTCATCCAACTTGTTCTTCATCAGCTTGCTTGTAAGAATGCTGGCTTGGGAGACTGTATCAGAAACCTTGCTAGGATCAAGATATGCTGTTGCCCACTGCTTTCCCTGTATCCACAGAACCAGTCATCTCATCATAGAGGGTGGTCAAATTGGTCAGGAACAACTTGCCTTTGGTGAATCCATGTTTTCTGTTCCTAATAACCTTTTCCTTCAAGATGGATTCCTTGAGGATCTGATCCATGATTTTTTCCAGGGACTGAGATGAGGTTGACTGGTTCACGGGTCCCTGAATCCTCTTTCTTTCCTTTCTTAATAATGGGCACTGTACTTGCCCTTTTCCTGGGATGTTCCCCAACTGCCACGGGTTTTCAGAAATGATGACCAGTGGTTCTGTAATTGCATGAGCCAATTCCCTCAGCACCCTCAGATGCATTGCATCCAGCACCATGGTCTTGTCCATGTCCAGCTTTTCTAAATAGGCTGTAACCTGTTATTTCACCACTGAGGGCTGCTCATGTTCTCCCCAAACTGTGCTGCCTGGTGCAGTAGTTTGGAAGCAGATCTTGCCTGTGAAAACAGGTAAAAGACATTGAGCACTTCAGCCTTTTCCTCATAATCTGTAACTATGTTGCCTCCCCCATTCAGTAAGGGACCCACACTTTCGCTGACTTTCCTCTTGTTGCTAATATACTTGTAGAAACCCTTTTTGTTACTCTTCCTGTCCCTTGCTAGCTGCAATTCCAATTGCTCTTTGGCCTTCCTGACTTCATCCCTGTGTGCCAAAGCAATATTCTTATACTCCTCCCAAGTTGTTTGTCCAGGCTTCCACTTGTAAGCTTCCTTTCTGTGTTTACTGTCACTGAAGAGTTCTCTGCTAAGTCAAGCCGGTTGCTTGCTACTTTTGCTATTCTTCTTGCATGTCAGGATGGCTTGTTCCTGTGCCCACAGTAAGACTTCTTGAAAATACAACCAGCTTTCCTGAACTCCTTTCCCTGTCAGACTGGCCTCCAAGGGGATCCTGCTCATCGGTTTCCTAAGGCAGTCAGTCTGCTTTTCTGAAGTTCAGGGTTCACACTCTGCTGCTTTCGTCTCTTATTTTTGTCAGGATTCTGAATTCAATTATCTTGTGGTCACTGCTGCCCAACTTTCCATCCACTTATAAATCCCACACCAGTTCTTCCATTTGTGACCAGTAGCGCAAGAAAAGCATGGCCTCTAATGGTGCAGCGTCATTCACCCTGGATCTTTTGCAAGAGGGTATTCCTTTTTTAATTTTGATAATAATATGTTTGCCTCTTAAAGTTTTTTCTTTGCAGAAACACCTACATCCATATGATTGCCACCTCTTTGTAAAAAAGTTTTATTTTTCACATTTTCTTCAAGTCTCAATTGCAAAGTTGTGCAAATAAATCCATTTTCAAACAGAACTGCTATATCATTTGTGTTGCTAATTTCTCAGTGTATCAGTTTAATTAGTTCATTCTTCCTTCAGGTTTTGAAACGACCAGAATATTTTGGGAAGTTTGGTAAAATACATAAAGTAGTTATCAACAACAGCACATCATATGCAGGCTCACAGGTAAGGCAGTGGGGGTTCTAATGGTTGTGGCCACCCCACCCTAATTTCTGTCTATAGTTATAGTGGCAGTATTCTAGGATGGATTTTTAAATAAATTTGGGTTCCCCATTCCTGTTCAGGTCAAAGTAGAGTATAATGGTAGATTGTGGGCCTGGGGTTTGGAGAAGAAGAGAATACCGGACAATACTATAAATGACAGTCCAGTTTATTATTTATACAGTGGTGTTGTCTTCAAGTGACTTGCTCTAATTACAGAAGTCAGTAGGAAATTTAATTGAAATATAGGTAGAAAAGTTAACTAAAGGAATTGGTAGAGGGGAAGAAAAGCTTCAGAGAAGTGGTTAAAGGTTATGAATATATGAACAATTTTCTATAATGCAAAAAAGTGAAAGATAGATGGTTTTATCATGCATTACCTGTTCAGCAGTAACTGTACATAGACATGTTCCTAGTGGTAACTTATACATGCCTTTCATTAAGGACTGATGTTATCATCTGCCTTCCATTTATCACAGGGTAAGAGTGTACATGTGAGCATTTACTGCAGAGTGTAGGTGATCATGGTAAAAAGTGTCATTATCATCTTGCTGTATATTTTGTATGTCCATTCACCACTATCCTCATTTTCTTAAATCTCTAGCATTTATTTAAAAAAAAAAAGGGGGGGGGGGGAAACGCCCCATGAATATAAAGCTTTTAGCAAACTTCAGTTTTTAAGAATCCTTTTCCCCAGCTATTTATAATATTTTTAGTTGGATAAATTTCATCAGACTTTTACATTTAAATACTTAATCTCAAATTTAGTCAGATTGCTAATGAGTCATCCTTTCAAATAGATAACAATACTTATCCAGAAATAATTGAACACTGTGGGCTACTTCCATTCTAGGGTCCGAGCGCAAGTGCATATGTAACCTACATCCGGTCAGAAGATGCTCTGAGAGCTATACAATGTGTCAATAACGTGGTGGTAGACGGCAGAACACTTAAGGTAGTATTATTTTGTGAACTGTTGTCTGCATGTGCAATGACTGTAGCAATAAATGCAGATTCAAAAAATCTGCTTCTTCAGGTGCATTGATATATTGGTGAAAGAAAGCTGCCAGCTTACATGAGCACTGCACCTAACTAACTTTTTCAGTCTTCAGTTGTGTATATATATTGGTTACTAGTCAAGTGACCTTCCTGAAATTTTATTTAAACTTGTAGATAACTTGTCAAGAGTCTTAGTGAGTTTGGAAAAAGCAACATTGCAAAGATTTTCTGTATAAATTGGAACTATTTTGAAAATGGCTAACACTTGGATTTCCACAGTATTTCATCAAAGTCTGAACCTAGAAACAGGTCAAGCTAAAAATAGAGAGATGTTCTCTGTTGTGATATAAAACACCTGGCTGTTTCTTTCTTGCCTTTCCTTCCTTTTGTTGCTCTGGCATGCTGACTTTCTTCAGTCCCTCTTGCTAAGATGTTTATCAGTGATCACTTGTGAAGCACCTTTTCCTCCTGAGTTGTTTTTTTTATCAGCAGTCAGTCAGGGAGCAAGAATACTGGTGCAAAAGTCAGGCTCAGGGTTCTTGTGAGACCAGAATAACATTCCATGCCAACCATCTTAACTTTAGTTTTTCTCCTCGACTTCTTCACGAGCTCCATTTTATTAGTTAGTTGTGTGCTTTACAGACGGTATGTAAAACTTGAATTGAAAGAGAGTAGTTATTTTTGTCCTAAGGCACTTGATGTTGTACAGTCAACAAATTAGAAAAGTTAACTCCTTGGTGAATAAGCAGGCTGGGGGCTCATGGCAACCATCCACAGGTGGCAGCCAGGGCAGGCCGAGCGGGGACTGTTCTCGGACGACTGCAGTGATGTTGGAGGGGCCATGTCTGGTTCTCCTCCCCCCCCCCCCGCCAGACTTCAAGCCCAGAAGTGCTATTGCTTGCTGGGTGCAGGGCACCAGTGTGCCACCTACCAATCGCCTAAGCTGAGAGTGCTGTCTCTTGGGGGGTGGGGCACATGCACCCCCATACACCCTCTACCCATCACCTATGCCTAGGCAAATTCTAGAGATCCTTTCATGGTAGGATTTTTGTAGTTGCTGAAACATGCTAAGGAAGTCCTGTAAGGAAGGCAAGTATGTTTGTTTGATTTTTTTGCCTTTTCACACAGGTAAATGGATATGTAGGTTGATTTCCTAAAGCTGGTGGCAGAACCACCTGTAGAACCTACGAGTCCTGACCCTGAACTCTTTTATCTTACGTTTTGAGGAATGGCTTTGGAATGAATACACCGAGTAATAAAATACAGGCTTGTAATTTGAAGGGTTTTTTTCTTATTCTTCATAGGTATGAAAATAATACTTACCCATGCTTGGCTTTTTTTTATTAGATCATAAATTACTTGAAGTAATTCTGATTGTTATAAGTCTCATGTCACTAGCTTCATATTTAACCCTCAAAAAAACTTGTTTAGATAAAACTGATTTATTTTAGGAAGCTGTGCAATAATTTGACATTGACTTAACTGTTTTTTCCTATACTGTAAATATAACTTGTCTCTTTCTCCCCCCCCTTCCCCCCCACCTTATTTCAGGCTTCTTTAGGTACAACAAAATACTGCAGTTATTTCCTAAAGAACATGCAGTGTCCAAAACCAGACTGCATGTATCTACATGAGCTGGGAGATGAAGCAGCCAGTTTCACAAAAGAAGAGATGCAGGTAGATACACGGAGAGGAACATTCTCTTCAGAATGTAAAAGGCTCTTTGACAAACTGGATGTAGCTGGTGGTGCATTTGGCTACATTTCCTTTTAAGTATGGTGCTTCTGTGGCCTCAGAAAAGGAATTCCTCAACAGATGGAAAGTCAATGGGATTGTAAGAACGTTTAAATGGCAGTTTTAGGAAACACTCCTGATTTTACATCTTCTGCACCTGATGAAAAGGGTGCTAAGTAGCTGCAAGAGTACAAAGATGCTATGAGTGTAATTGTGCTACAGCAGAATATTTCTGTAAAGGTACAGCGTTTGTCACAAATGGCTCAGAAAAGTATTTTATTTGAAGTGGGGGAGAGAATAAGGAGGTCTCTCTCTGTTCCTGAAAGCTACTTGCTTCAAAGTGATCTTTGAAGGATTGTCTTTTTGAGTCTGGTTCAGTGTAGTGTGTAAGTGGCACAAGTGCAAAATGTTTGTCTCCTTTGGAGAAGTCTAAAGGTTTGTGTTAATTGAAGTGGGACATCATGTGTGTAATACCAATTGAAGTGTCTGTGCACTTGTGAAAGTGGTGGATGTACTGACCTTGAGTGAACCTTAATAGGATACTGTTTGGAGACTATATTTTAAATGAGACAATACTTTTGTTGCTTAAACATGTAAGGCTAAAAAATTGCTTTTTAGTTAAGTTGTGAGGTAATAGTCCTCTGAGGTCTTGGCACTAAATAAAATTAAATTTACTGGTGTCTTAATTTTGGCATAATGAAGAAAGCTAAGTGGTCTTCTGAAACTGAATTAGTATTAAGAGTATATTTACGATTTTAAAAGGGTGGGGAGTTTTCTTCAGCAGTAGATACTGTTGGCTGTTGTATCTTTTTCTGTTGTGCTTATTATAGTGTCTAGGAATGCTGCATGGAATGAATGGCAGTTAAATTCATTTGTTCCCACTTGCAATTATAGATGTTAGACAACATTAACAATTTAAAATTTAAGTTGCAACAATTGTATTTTGTGATATCAGATTCCTTCAATTAGCTGTTGAAACACAAGAGAAGGAAAAGCAGAGTTTTAATATTGAGCATGAATCCCTTTCAGTTGCCAGTCACTTTTATGTAACTTTTGAAACAAAGCCACACTGCATTGGGTTCTGAGTAAACTTCAAAAAACCATCCTAAGGATATTCTGCTAACATAAATAGTTCTGAACTGAAAGAATCTAGTGCCTCTATCCCCTCCAGATAACCAGGCTCTCTGCAGTGTGAACAATTCCAGGTTGAGAAATCTTTCCCCAATTTCTGAAAGTAATATATTTCTAGTACTTCTGCCCAAAAATCTGCTTCTTTCATTGAACAGCTCCCATTCAACCAGAGTTTTTATGCAACTTAATAGTAGCAGTATAATTGCTTTTGAAATAGTCCTTGAAATTCAGGAGTTTGCAACAGGAAAGGAATTCTGAAATGAAGAGAGATTGTTTCTCCTCTTTCCTTTTCTACCCTTAAATAGCTTAATCTGGCTGGGAGATGTAAAATGCAAACTTCCTTTGGAAATTTGTTTAGTTTTATTTGGAAGGTATCCTAGTGGTTACATCTCATTCTCCAGTTTAAGTGAAAGGCTTCAGCAAATTAACTTCCAAAGCAGAAATTGTCAGAGGGGAAGGGAAGTGGGGGAGGATAAATTTTGCTTTCAAAGCAGCTAGTGGATTGCCGGATTTAGCCAGCTAAGCGAGCCTGTATGTGAGCCTCAGACTGCCTGGAACAAACTCTTGACTGAGATTAAAGAGCACCAATTTGAATTTATTTAAGCAAAGTCTTAGTATATGCCCAAGATGTTTTAAACGCTTATTGTTAGGGAAAAGGAGTATGTGCTTATAATCCAATGCCATCTGCATTTAACTTTTTTCCCAGGCGGGCAAACACCAGGAATATGAACAGAAGCTACTGCAAGAATTGTACAAACTAAATCCCAATTTCCTCCAGCTGTCTACGGGTACAGTTGACAAGAACAAGAACAAAGTGACAGCACTGCAGAGGTATGATGCGTAAGTACTGATGCCAGGCTGGCTGGCAGCACTTTCCTTTTAGTTATCTCTTAATTCCTTGTTTCGGTATGCACCCAAACTCTTACTACTGCAGTAGTATGTGAATTAATATTGTTAATTGGCAAATATTGCACGTCTGTCTTTGCGATAAGAGGGTGATCTGTGCTGTTACAGCTGAAGGGTTTAAGTGATTTTATGTGTTTAGTGTATAACATATTTTGATTAGATTTGGATACTAAACTTCAGGTAATTCAGTGCTGGGGGTGTGGAATGAGCTTTCATTCTTTCCCTCTGAAAAGATAGCAAAGCAAAGATATTTTGTTGTGCCCAGGAGACATAGTGGTGCCATTTATTTTGACTACTACATCTGTTTTTGAGGGAGAAGGGTGCAAAGAGAAAGGGTCTCTTTGAAAAAGCTACTTGATAGCTTTTATCTGCTTGGTAAAAATGTTAAATTTAAGATGGATACTTGGGAGTTATTAGCAATTTTTATTTAAAAAAAGCACCTTCATACTGAGGAAAAAAAATATATATATGCATTATTATATATATAGTGCTTTTGATCCAGGATTTGAGTCTGTTTTGGGTCAGTTCACCAACTATTGAAATGAATTTTGACAGAAGTTTGCTATTAGCAGCAATTTTGCACTACAGCTTAAAAGGAAGAAATACTGTATACAGAGAAACTTCTAGGAAAGTACCACAGCTGGAATTTAACTAGGATGCTTGGATAATCTACCCCTGCTCTTGCAGAAAATGTCATGATTTTTAATGACTGCAAGTGATCAGGACTTCCAGTTTTTTACCTTGTCTGAAAGACTGCGGTACCTTGTTGTGTCTTGGGCACTGGTTCAGTACTGACTCTGTAGAAATTTGCTAAGTAAAATTTAAACACCACTTCCTGCAGTATTCAGTGGTTGATGGTTTTAAATCCAAGGTCTAAACCATCTCTGCTTGACTTGAAACTCGATGGGATGTCTAGCACATGATGACAGAATACGGGAGTAAAGAATTACTCTTTGAAAATGCAACACAGATTTGAGTCATTAGTAAGCATCTCTGATTGTTGAAATCTGGTATACCAGTGCTACATCCTGGCATTTATCAAAAGTACCATGATACTTTCATGACTGCAAATGGCCTGAATTTTAATTATCTGAATGACCCCACCACATACAGATTTGGGTTAATACCGACTCCAGGAGCACTATCTCGAGTTGACAATGTAGTTTCCTTCTCCACCAATGGGATTTTGAAGTCCATTTAAACACTGATTGATATTTGTTGTATGCAACTCAAGCTGGTAGAACTTGACTTGTCTGTTCTATTTTAATGAAAATGGCTAAGTCCCCAGCTTTCTTCTCTGTGATCAGCTTCTCATTTATGTCTTATTCACTGGTATACCACTACCTTTCTCATGCTAGGCTGAATTTAGAATCTAGTGCCTCAACATATTTCATAACCGAGTTAGAATTACAGTTTTCACTGTGGGATCAAGCAGAATCTGAGCTGCAAGGGCTCCATATTTATATTCAAATGCAAACCTCCATTAATAGCCAAGGAGATGGATAATTACTGGTAAAGACCACTGTTGTTCTCCCTGTTCCCCCATGCCAGGTTTTGTTCCTGTTTTGAAGTCCCTTTTTGCACTGTTTCTCTTCCCCCTCCCTCCATCCCCACTCCCTTCCCCACTTGTACTAAAGGCAGATGCTGAAATTTCTGCCTGTGTATGTCTGTACAAGTATCTCTTGGCATATCCTTCCATAGTTATGCAGTCATAAGTATAGCTGCATACATAGAATCTACAAATGAGAACTAATCCAAAGTTGGGTCCTGATTGGTATCAGTGGGTAATTAAAACATTCTGGGACTTTTTTTCCATTTTCATATTTTGTTTGTCTTAAGGACCAAAATTCCTTATTATATGAAGATGTTTCCATCATGAGGGACTGTAGGGTTGAGGACATGGGCGTTCACAAAGGGTGGGCGCTCCTTAAGGAGACGATCCTCCGGGCCCAAGGGGTGACCGTTCCTACCCGATACAAGAGGGGCAAAGGTGCCCGGAAGCCCCCGTGGCTTAATAGGGA
>JAGPOW010001296.1:57366455-57398937 GCA_030014935.1 Caiman crocodilus
GTGACCCTGGCACTCGTTTCCTGCCAATTGGCGGGGGGTCAGACTAGATGGCCTGCTCTAGGCCCCTTCTGACCCTAGGTACTATGATACTATGATGAGTACGTAATGAATGAGGCTTACTGGTTCATGTGGAAAATGACTCTTTTTAGAAGTTCGTAGTTATCATAAGAACTTTCACATTTTTTCTTTTACTGCTTTTTGCCATTTTATTCTGAGGCAAGATACCAGTTCTTATTCTGGACAAAACTTCAAATAAATTCCATCCTAGTAGTGATTTTTGGACTAAGGGGGTACTTGATCTGTTAGTCTTCTGTTAATTTTATTTTTTTTCAGAAATGCACTCAACATTAAGGTGTCCTAGTAGATTCAAATTATGGTTCAAATTTCTTTGTGGCTGAGAGAGATTGGGGAATGGTGAATAAATTGTCACATGCCTTGAAAGATTTTTTTTTTTAATTGATCATTTGATGAGAAGGATTTTAAAAAGGATGCCTTTTTTTTCACCTTCTCTTAAGGTGTGTAGGTTGAAGATGAGATTGGGTACATAATTGAAAGATTTGACCTGGTTTATAGGTGTATGTAGGAGCTGATGCCTAGAGCAGGGTAGTTGGAAACAAAATGGAATATTTTCCAGTAACATATGTGGACAACTACTATTGTGTTCGAAGATAAATGAATAAGACTTGGAGTTCTACTGTAGCAACAGACTTGCTTAATTGCGTATACAGGTTGTCTCACTTACAAAACAGACCAGAAAGACTGGTTGGCTTTCTTTTAAAAATGCACACAGTATTGAAAATGTTTGTACACTGAGCACTTGCTTGCCTCCAAATGGGATGCTGTTTTTCAGAGTGGGGCAGACAGATAAATAAAAAAAAAAAAAAAATGAAGGTAGAAAACATGGGATTTAAGATTTGTGGGATATGCTGACAACAAAAATATTGACATCTAAGTGTATCTATATGGAGAGAAATGAAAACTAGCTGAAATATTGCCTTCTGACAGTATGCCTCCCTACAGCAATAGCTAACTTCTTTTGAGGTCCTCTTTCCAGATCAACTATACTCTGGATTGAAGCCTACTTCCTTGACTTTCATTTTAATCTGAAGAAAAAAAAAAAAAAAAAAAAGTTGGGCAAATAACTTGGATAGACTGTTCTAAAATGAGGTGCCCTGGCTGACCTCATGGTCTGTTGATGATGCTGTGGACTGTCATACTGGCAACTAGATTCAGTTTACACTCTCAAGTCAGCCTAGGAAAATCCTTGTTTTTTTTTTTTTAATCTGAAGCTGTCAAAATGGATTTTTGCAAATGGACATGTTTGGACTCCATTGTCGGTGACCCAGTTACCTACCTAATCACTGGAGAAAATGGAGAGTTCTTCTCATTCTTTTCTTGCCAAGGAGTCTTTTTATTCATCAGCCTTAAGATCTGTGAGAGCTGCCCAGGTTATTCCATTCTTATGGTCTGTCTGGCATGAGGATTAATTTCCTCAGTGTTTAAAACTTTTTTTTTTTAAACACTTTCTTCATAACTTGAACTCTTTTACTCTTGCCTTTTTCCAGACCCAACAGTAATAACAAAGATGCCTGGCCATCATTACAGAGTTCAAGTAAATCAGCCAACGGTTTAACAATGGAACACAGGAAAACGCCTCCTATATTAGAAAATGGCACAGACCCAGAACACATGACTCCAGATGGTGCAGACTCAGATTTCGGGTAATTGTGCTGCCTTTTATACTTCAGCTAGCTTTCTTTCTCTCTCACTAATTGGTGTGGAGGGATGATTCTCCAGTCTCTCTGGTTGGAGAGCTGGATTTAAATCCTGATCAGGTCACAAATGAAGAAACGAGTTTCAGCTCAGCCTTGCCCGTGTCAGAATACTGCTTAATTGGCAGTTTGTTCAAGAGACCCATTGGCACCAAATAGTAGATGATGGTACAGGTAAGAACTAAGATGTGTTGACAGAACTATGGGCATAGGAAGCTTCCATAGCTGTCCACAGCATTGTCTTAGCCATAGCTAAGTGCCATACTTCTCTGAATGAATATAAAAATCCAAGGAAAAACAGGGTTTTTTTTTTTAAATAGTTCATCAGGAGGCCTTTTAACTGATTGTTTTTGAGAAGTTGACTTGTGATGAATAAAGCAGTAAATGCCAAACTGATCATTTTAAATTCCATCTTTTCACCTTGATGTGTTCTAGGTAGCTTATGGCAGTAGTCAAGTTTTCATGTACTAACATGAATCACAGCACACTAGATTCCACTGAAATTGCTTTGTTTGGGCAGAGGAAGTAATTCATTCCATGAGTGACATTTTCCCCGCCTCCAATATTTTCTTCTTTCAATATCCCCTGCATTTCTTTAGAGTGCGTTGACATTCACTTCCCATCATATATCTTGGGCAAATCTTGCTGTATCTTGCCGTCATATTGCATTAAGTTCTGATTACACTAAATCTTAGCTATGCTGAGCTGGATTATTCAGAACTTGGATGGGACAACTCTGAAACCCCAAAGTATTGCAGGATGTGGTGTTCCTGATTCAGAACCTAACATTCTTTTTAAGTTAATATTGAACCAATGCCTTAACAAGGTGAATAAGGATCGTTGTATTGCTGAAGGTGACACTTATTGAAAATTAAGAGGAGTCCCACTTAGCTGTAGTCAGAAATCCTGTGCCTATTTTACCCAAGAGTAGAAATACCAACAAAAGTTGTGGCAAATGCCAGATAATTCTGCATCTAAACTTCCCCCAGTTCTAGTTGCCTCAGGTGTTCATCGTTTCATTCAAGTGGTGGTTCTACATATAGTTGAATAGTAGCTATGTTGCCCCCCAGATTTGGTTGTATTTCAATAATGAGCAATATTTAAGCTGTTCTTCCATCTTTCTTGATGGAACACATTACATGAGAATGTTGAAACAGTGACCGATGAATAACAAGTGTTATTCGTTCATGTCACCTGAGCTTCTAAAACCTACTTGGCATTTAACTTAATCTCTTTATGTAGCTCCCAAGTATAATCTGTGTTGGCTTTGGTACTCCAATTGCCATAACCAGTCATATTGTTGCTACTTGAAGCCAAGTATATGATTTGTTAACATTTCGTAGGACTGAGGTTCTAGTTAAATCTTTCCCTTATGGAAGGCTGAATGCTTTATGAAGGGCTTGCAACAGAATTATTGCTCTGTAGTTGGGCCATAGCACATATGGTAGCATGCTAATATGGGAGCATTTACTTTTAAAACAAGTGAATGTACTCAACTGTAGAGTGAAATCTAATTTTTAAGGGACTTCCAGTTGAAACAGATTTACAAAAGACTGGTGACTCTTCTTTTTGCCCTAAAAGATTTTAAGCAATTGAGGCTCAGTTCTAATACTGAATGTAAGGTGATGGTTAACCAACAGGCACAGAAATTGCTACTGTTCTTCAGTACTCTGGTATGCACATAATCAGAGTGGAAGAAAGAAGAAACTGTTCTAAGCCTAGGCCACTAATTTTTTACTGTAAAAAGAAAAAACAATATCAAATAATTAAGTGACTACAGCATAAAATATTCAGACTTCACAGTACCAAAATGCATGGACACTTCAGTTGGGTTTAGAGAGCTGCACTAAATGTTAATTATTTTATTGTACTTGGTACAAAAATAATACAAATTAATGTCCTTTAGATGATGTTGTACATTGAGCTGCGAGCTTGTAATTTTCATAAGCTCATCATGTTAGCTCTGACCTCAAGGCAAATGTTTATGGCTGCTCAGCCTGACATTCACTAGACCACTGCATCCACTGGAGTGGATAAGATGCAAGCCCAAAAGCTGCATTACAGGGACTTGGCCAGCCTACCTTAATGCCTTTAAACTAGATAATTGGTACAATTATGGCTGTCAAAATGCCTACTAGAATGGCTGAGGTTGAGTTTACAGGAAACAACTTTACTCTTGACTTAACAGAATATTGTAGTGGTGTATTTTTTTAAGTTTTATTTATTATTTCCATTGCCTCCATCTACTTTCTCTATATTACCATTTTTTTTTTTTGAACTGGTGCCCTCAGATTTTTCCTGTTTCTTGGAGACTGAACTCCCTTTTGTTTCTAGCAGTTCCTCTGACAATATCATGCTGCTGGCCGTTTAGCTTTAAACAAATCTCAAACTGCAAATGCCATCAGATTCCTTCTTTTAAATCTAAAGGCTATCTCTAATATTAAAGGTGGTCGCTTGTACCTCTTTCTAGTACTAATGCATTTCGTGGTGCTGAGGATATTATTCACTGGTCATTGAAATAGCAAAACTGAGGCACCTGTTTTTGTGGAATGTGCAGGACTTGGGGATAATTACTTAAGATTGAAAATGGATACAGTACTTCAGTAACACAAGAATCCTGTCTGAGTGGCCTAGCATAGGACTGACCAACTTGGCAGCACACATGCTACAAGTCACATGGGTAGCTTCTATGTGGCACACAGCAGATGAGGGAGGGGACAAGTAGCACAGCAGCAAACAGGGGAGAAAGCAGGAAGCAGAGCAGTGAATTGGGCAGGGAGCCTAGGGCAAGAAGCAACACCCTTCCCAGCCACCCCTTCGCTCCCCCTTCCACAAAAAAACAGCAGCTGATCAGGTAGGGAATACAAGGCAGGGAACAGAAAAGGAAAACAGCAGGCTGGGTAGGGGAGGGGATCTGGGTAGCACTTGGGACAGGTGCAGGGCTAATTTGTGGTACACCTGCCAAAAAGGTTGACTCTCACTGGCCTAGAGAACATTCTGAACACTTTAAATCTTTTGGTTTGTTGCTCCACAGGAAAAAAGGAACAAGCAGAGTGGATTATGAAAGTAAATGGGTGGATTTTCCTTCATCACCTTCTGAAATTTGGTTTTGTGTGGTCTTTAGTGGTATAATACTCATGAAATAATCTGTTTCTGTGTACTTTGGTGGTTCTCTTGGTTCCATACATCTTAATTGATTTTTTTTTTTCCTTTTTTTTCCCCTCCCTTTCTCCAGCCCTATCGACAAACCTACAGATCCTCTCAGTATAGGAAATGGTGACAACTCACAGCAGGTACGGTTTGAAAGTATAACAGATTCAGTTGATTTAGTTCCTTAACACAGAAGCCCAACTGCAAGCTGTCTTTTCAGAAGCAGATGTTTTATGAAATATTAATTTGTTATGCAAGTTTTATCTGATAACTGATAGCTAACTTTAAAATGTTGTTAAAAAACAGTCTGCTTCTAGCTCACTTGACATTGAGTGCTCAGAAGACTAGTATTTAATCAGACCCCTTCTCCCAGTCTTTAAGCTGAATTTTTTTTTAGAGGTTCCTGAATAAAGAATACATAACTTAAGTGTAAAGATACATATCTTGTTTTCTCTCTTCTCCTTTGCCACTAGATATCAAACAGTGACACACCTTCACCACCACCTGGTTTATCAAAACCCAATCCAGTTATACCCATCAGTTCATCCAATCACAGTGCACGGTCTCCCTTTGAAGGGGCTGTAACAGAGTCACAGTCACTCTTCTCAGACAACTTTCGGCATCCCAACCCCATCCCAAGTGGGCTTCCCCCATTTCCCAGCTCTCCGCAGACTTCCAACGATTGGCCAACAGCACCAGAACCACAGAGCCTCTTCACATCAGGTATGAGGGTGGTTTAGTTGCTAGGATCCTTTTTTTGCTTCTTTTTTTCTGATGGCTATAATGACGTGGAAATAGAACTACTACTGTAGTCGCTTCCCAAGTACCCTATCTGCTTGTTCTTTACAAGTGATTTATATTTTAATACTTACAGGATATTTGAAATGCACAATATTTTTAAGAAAAATGTTTATGTCAAAACTTGCTGAAACCGTGTTTAATAATGTGTAGCTTCTGCCTACACAAGCGTGGAATGGTATGTAAGGTGGGGGTTATTAGTTTTACCTTTTGGTCACCTAAAATAGCTAAATTTTTTTCACTTTTTTTTTAGAGACTTTTTGTGCATTCAGAGTTGTCAAATATGCCTGATTTGTAAGATCTGAAAAGTGCTTGCATTCTAGAGCCACAGGGAAGTAGGGTTGGAAGAGACTTCCACTGCTCATCTAGTCCAACCTTGTGCCTGAAGCGGGATCATCCGTACCCAAACCATCCCATACGATCACAATCTAAACTGTAAAACCACCCTCCACCCTGACACAACATAAACCTCTAACACCATAACCTGCCATAGGTAAAACAGGAAAACCATGGTAGGCAATGTCCTGCTTTTATAAAATGTCAGTAATACACTCAAGAAGTCCTGGGCAGAGGGTCATGTCCCTTCTGCCACAGGAAGGCTAAAACCTCCACAGTTCATGCCAGTCTGACTATAGGGTAAAATTCCTTCCTGACCCCAAATATGGCGATCTGT
This sequence comes from Caiman crocodilus, assembly GCA_030014935.1. Taxonomy (NCBI): domain Eukaryota; kingdom Metazoa; phylum Chordata; order Crocodylia; family Alligatoridae; genus Caiman; species Caiman crocodilus. The sequence goes on from JAGPOW010001296.1 coordinate 57,372,849, forward strand.
CTGACCCTGAGTGTGTGAGGCTAGACCCTCTACCAGGATGCTCTGGCTTTACTCCTAGCAAGAAAATTGGCACACCCCAGTTGAAGTCTCCATTCTTAGCTATAGCCAACACCCATTGTCTCTGGGGAGGCTTATGATATTCTGATATATAGCAGAAAAAGGTGGTGGGGAGGTGGGGAGCAACTAGCAGAGCCCAGAATCCTAGGAAGTATCCATGGCATAGCTGTTACCTAGGTCATCCTTGACCGGTGGCTGTCCAGCTTCTTGAACACCTTCAGCAATGGAGAGTCTACAACTACCCTAAGCAGTAAGGGTGTGCAAAACGGGCCGTATTCAATTTGGACTCAGCCCAAATTGGGGATAGGGATTCAATTAGTGATATGATTGAAACATATGATTCAGATCACTGTCCCAGATTCGATTCTGCCGAATCAGAAGATTAGAAGCTGATTCGAAATAAACACAGCCTTAAATGTTTTTTCTATTTACCTTGTACCGCTTGTGAATGCTGTGATGCTGAGGTGGATGGTGCATCCCACAGGAGTGCAGCCCCCCTGGTGCTTGGCAGTGAACTCTGAAGTGAACCAGCAGCACTTCTGGTCTAGTTCTGGGTCTGCCAGGAAGCATGCAAGGGGCTCCCCTACCCCACCAGCTTAGCAGTCAGCCACAGGGGGACCCTGGTTGCCCCCTGAGACCAAGGAGGCACCAGTCACTGAGCTGGGGAGGTGCAGGGAGGCCACCGCACACTCCCTGGCGGACCCAGAAGTGCTTCTGGTCCACTTCTGGGTCTGCTGCCGAGCACACTGGGGAGCCTCCTGTGCTTCTGTGGGACACTTCATTCACCCCAGTTACTGCAGCATTCATGAACCTCCTGCTACCTAGAGGTATGTAGACAAAACATTTAAAGCTGTGTCTATGATTGAATCTCTCAATCAATTTGGAGGGCTCTGACTCGATTTGGGGATTAAAGGGTCTCCTGATTCAATTCACATTTGGAGATTCGGCCACTGAAATCAGGCTGAATCTCTGCCAAATTGAATCGGGGACCGAAGCTTTGCACAGCACTACTAGGCTGTCTAGTCCACTGCCTCACTATTTTTACAGTTAAGATGTTTTTCTGGATATTTAATCTAATCTAAACTTACTTTGCTGCAACTTCAAGCCATTGGTCCATGTCCTCTGCAGCAAGAGAGAGAAGGTGCTTTCCCTCTTCTGTGGCAGCCTTTCACATATTTGAAGACTGCTACCATGTCCCCTCTTAAACGCCTTTTCTGTAAACTGAACATGCCTTGCTCCTTCAGCCTTTCCTCATATGACTTGCCTTCCAAGCCCTTGATCTCTTTGTTGCTTGCCTCTAAACCCTCTCTAACTTCTCCATGTCCTTTTTTTTTTTTTTTTTAAAAAAACATGTTGAGCCCAGAACTACATACAGTACTCCAGATAAGGCCTAACTAGTGCTGGGTAGAGAGGTAACATAACCTAAGTTGCTTTCCTGATTACATGAATGGCGTGTTCTGTATTTGGTACGTCCACATTGTGTTATGTTGTTGATCACTACAAAGTACTTAAGTGCACAAATGCTTTATAGGAATTTTAGTTTTTGGAGAATTCTGCATCTTGGAAAGTCTTTTTAGTTGAACCATAGGGACTTATTTTCAGCTCATTTTAATTTAAGATCAGCATAACTTTTGTTTGAGTTAAGTATCAAAAAAGGTAAGCTACATACCTACTTGAAGTTATAATCTTGTTAGTAAGGAACTGTGTGGGGTATTGCAGGTTGAAAGACTGCATGCAAGGAATGAGAAACATGGGGAAGAGAACTTTCAGGCAACACTTGTATTTCCTCCCCTTCATCTCCCAAAGGATTTTTTTTTCCCCCACCAGTGTCAAATGATGATGGTCAAAAGCATTGTTGCTACTTAACTGACCCTTCATATTTAAAACTTTTTTCTTTATACATAGTGTGTGTCCATCTGTCTGCATACATCAAATGTCCAGCTCAAGATTAATGTGAAAGTTAATAGATCCAATTTTTTTCAAGAAGTGAAATAAGCAACTTCAGAGATCTTTTCCAGTCATCTGAAGCAATAATTTTTCCAGTAATCTGTTTTACACTAGCTTCATTCACACTGTCAGCAGGAGGAAATGATGCAGATGAGTGAGAGACTGCCTTTATATAGAGAGGCTTCCAAATGTTTCTCTTCAATACATTCTCTGCATTTTTCTTCAAAATCTAATGACCATTCCCAGCATTCATGGAGACTATGAGCTAAATAGCTTTAAATATAAACAACTGCATGAGAAAAAGAAAGAACAGAAATTCAAGGAAGTAACTTTGAGCATTTCATGCCTGCAACAGTCATTAAAAATGCATTTATTTTAGTACAGCTATTTTCTACAGCTTTTTTGTTAAATGTGCACTTTGATAAGAAATCAAGTAATTCAGCTTCTTTTATGCATTGTCAACAATCAATTTCTGGGCTTACTTAGAATTATTTAATTACACAATAAAGCCAGATTTTCGCTCCCCTCCTACAGAATTTGTTGCATAGCAGCCCTGAAGCACAGTAGAGCTAAAAGCAAAATATTGAATTGAACAGAACCTTTATTTAATCAGGCTAAGGATTTTTTTTGCTTAGTCACACTTCCACTGAGTAATGTATTAGTGGATAGGTCTTTTACTGGTACAAACTAAACATTCAGTAAGAGCATCTATTTAGTTGGACTGTATGTATTTTGTTTTTTGTTGTTAAAGGTATTTATTAAAGGCTGTGTTTGTGTACTGAACTTGGACTGTTTGTTTCTGCTGGTTCGTGCAATAAAAAGGAAGATTGTAAATCTCAAATTCTCACAAATCCCTAGTTAGGTGTAACAGGAAGATAGGACGATCTATGGAAGTAGATCTGATTTAAGTAGCAGATGATTTTGACGCAGTGTTGTAAATGGTATATAGTGTGAAATAATATTAACATTTAATTGGATTGAGGTTGAAAATACTGCCTTATTAAAAATGGTCTCTCCCTCCCCCACCATCACTTTTTTTTTTTAAGGGCTAAGGAAATAAGTATGCATAATTAAATATAATTATTTTTCTGTCCCACAGAAACCATCCCAGTATCCTCCTCTACAGACTGGCAAGCGGCTTTTGGATTTGGTTCCTCCAAACAGCAAGAGGACGACTTGGGGTTTGACCCCTTTGATATCACTCGCAAAGCCTTAGCAGACCTGATTGAGAAGGAACTGTCAGTCCAAGACCAACCTTCCCTCTCGCCCACATCTCTTCAGAACCCTACCCCACACACTACAACCGCCAAAGGGTCAGGCTCTGGATTCCTGCATCCTGCTGTACCTCCAAATGCCAACTCTCTCAGTAGCACCTTTCCAGTCTTGCCACAGAGGTTCCCACAGTTTCAACAGCACCGAGCAGTTTACAACTCCTTCAGTTTTCCAGGCCAAGCAGCTCGCTATCCTTGGATGGCTTTCCCACGCAATAACATCATGCACTTGAACCACACAGCAAATCCCACCTCAAATAGTAATTTCTTGGACTTGAATCTCCCACCACAGCACAGCACAGGTCTGGGAGGGATCCCTATATCAGGTAGGTGAATCAGGGCAGCCATGAACATGATCCAGTTTGTTCATTTTTTTCAGCTTCTCTGAGCCAGGGTGGGAAGAAGAGAGTAGCCAGCTATCAAAGCTAGAATGCTACTTGTGACTTACCTTAGGATTTGTTATGGGGAAAATACTGTTTTAAAAAAGCCCTTTTCAGCTTATTTTCAGAAGGTTTAATGGGTGCTTAGCCTTGTAACATTGAGCTTTATAAGGAAGGTGGAGTATTTTGTGCCCAATAATTTTATGCTAAGATATTGGTTCTTCAGTCTTGTCAGGTTTTGGCCTTCCATGAGAACTTAAAGAAAGTGTAGACAATGCAACTCCAGAGTTGACATGCATGTGCTCATCAGAGTTTAAAAACATTGTGCAAAATATTCTTTATGGTAATTTTTGCAAACAAAAGGGATAAAGCCAACCCTCAGCTGGCTTGTTCCCTTCAACACATAATAAACTTGCTACATATTACAATGTTCAGTGCTATTTTATTTCTGTGCTTGAAATGGTTTTAATGTTATGCTGATTTTATACACATGGTCATGAACATTCAGTCTGCAAAGAGGATTTATCCCTACTGAGAGGTGCAGGCTATGATGTCCTGTGAAAACAAATGTTGATTTTAATATGGTAGTTCATGGCTTGATTGCTATGATATTGCAGCTGGCTTTGTAACTGGAGGGCTAAATGGACAAAAATGTTCTGATTCACCATTTATTTTCAGGGTTTGGGAACTATTACGTTCCCATGCCTATTCTAGTAGCTTTGCCTCAGCAGGTTCTTCTGCAAGAAGGAGAGAGATTGAATACTGTTTATGCATTAAGTTAACTAGCAGCTTAAGAAAAAGGGACTCCAAACTCTATAGTCATAGGAAGAGAAAAGTTGCTCCATGAGACATTGCCACTGCTGTGATCTTTGCAGCCATTTTGCATAAACACTTAAATGATTTTAAATCTAAAAATAGAGTGACCTTGGAAGTATGTACTATGTCTTCTTGCTACTTGAGTGTAGACTCTTATTTTTTTTCTTCAATCTTTTTTTTTTTACAAGAGGCTTGTCAGGGGCTTAGGGTTTCCATAATTTTTTCTAAACTTATCCCTAGGTGAAAAAACAGTAGCATTTGTAGCCTAGAATAAATGTATGGAGTTTTTTAAGCTATCCTCGACAAAGATGTTGGCTGCCTCGAATTAGCTGGCACTCAATTTGGAGGGAAAAGGGAATTTTAATTTAGACAAATAAGTGAGGTTCTCTACTCTCTTTTTTGTTAAACTGCATTTTGGGGCTGTTTCACCCAAATGACAGTTTAGTGCAAAAGGTCTTCTTCCTTTCACCAAGTGAAATGTACACTTGAAGACCCTGAAAACTATTCTTGAGTTCTGACTTGCTATGTTTTTTTCTTGAACCAAGACTGGTGGCAGGGTTATGGTCTGATTTTATGAACCATTATGGCTAGAATATCCTGGAGTGTTGCAAAGTAGATAATCCCACCTGTGTAATAAGGCTTTGATCCTAAATGATGGGCTTGCAAGATCAAATCTTAAAATCACATCATTTTAATTGCCTTCAGTCAGAGCTTCCTTGGCGCTCTTTTTTTAACACGTCACAGCTTTATGCCCACTAGTGCATTTTCCCTGTCTGTTTTGAGAATGCTGGGATAATGCCCATAAATATCCTTGTTCTGATGGAACAGGTTTTCTAGATAACTTCCATTATAACTAAGTTCTAGTAACAAAACCAGAATTTTTTTTTCTGGAAGTTGCATGGTATAGTTTCTAAAGTAATTGGAACTACCTTTTAAATTACTTCCTAATTACAGAAGATGTTGTTATTGCCTGGTTCTCAGCTGAGGAGGAGTCTGTTTGCTCTCCAGTAGCTGTAGCTAGTTGTCCACACCCAATACAGTCCTTGGAAAGAAATATAATCTCCATATAAATATACTGACTGCTCCAAATCTGGCCTACCTACTAATACACCAAATTGTTTTGTTAATTTGTTTCTGTACTGAGCAAAATGAGATCGTGGTCTGCGACTAGGAATTGGGATGTTTCTTCTACAATATTTTGTCTTATTACAGTTCATCTTTAATATTCCAGCTCTTGGCAACTGGCATTTCAGCTGGGTCTCTGAGCTACAGGCCCCCCCCAAGAAAAAAAAAAAAATCATTTTTTTCAGGCAATTGACTACATTTAGACATGCCCAAAGAAAGACACAGGAAAGTAGTAAAACCATGGGGTAGGGTGTGGATGCCTCTACTTGCATAATAATGTTTTATAAAGGATTGCTTAAATTCCTGCAAGGTAAGCTTAATGTGTGTGCTTACAATGGTTTGGCTACTGCATGTGAGCTGTCTGTACTTTATCCTGCCTTCATGGAGGGGCAACCTATTTGTTGCCCCTATCCTTATTGTGGGATAAGAGCCAGCATATAGTGTCAGTTACTAGAGAGTAGCTGAGATGCTGTAAACTCGCACCCAGGCTTATCTTGTGACATCATGTTCACATGTCCATACTTCTTACAAGTTTGTTTTATAAAGGAATAAGCCAGCCTGGTTTAATACATCAGTAAAAGCGCACCCACACAGAGGACTGTACTGGTAAAGGGCAGGAGAGGAGTGGGGCAAAACTATCCTTAGCTAACAAGTACATCAGCATGAAACCTATATGTAGGCCAGGCCTTGAAAGCTGCATTTATGCTAATGAACCTATTATTGTACACTAATTTACATGCTAACAAGGCCCTGTGTGAGAATTTTTTTTTTACTGCAGAGTGAATTTAATTGAAAAGCATACATGAAATTCCTTTCAGTTGGGGAGAAAGCAACAATAAAGCCCATACCAATATTAGAGAATTTTAGGAAAAATAGAAGCAGCATTTAGTTTAGCAGCAGGACTCCAACTTCCAGCATTTAACTTACATGGAGGATTAAAAAAGCCAGGGGCGTTCCTGAATCTTGTCTGCAAGCTCCAACTGCACTGCTTCTGTCAAATTGAATGTTTTCAAGGATCAGTCATTGGAAAATGAACACTTCCAGGACTGCTTTACCAATTGGTAATCCTGAATCAGTGTTTAGGCTGAAGACTTGAACCTCTTATACATCCAATTAACTTTTTTATCATCTCACTCATTTTCATCTTTTGTGTTCAAAATCAAACTGATTTAAAAAGAGACACTTCACAAAACTTTGCAATTTTAAACCAACAGACTATTTTGCTATTCTTCAAGCCTAAAATTGGTTTATATTTATACAAACAATTTGGACATAGTCAGTTAAATTTAGCACTAAAAGTTCAGCAATTTTTGTATGAAGATAGTGGAATGCTTTAAATATGGCTCTTTATTTTTTTTTCCTATTCTAACGATTCATATTTTATTTTAGAGCTGTAAAGGGAGACCACTTCATCATTTAACTTTGGTACTCCAGTGCAGTTGCATTTTTCAGTGCTTTAATAAGGTGTCTTTAAGCTACCTCCTACCTAATCTAAAACAGAACTATTTATTTTCTTCTTTCCAAACCTTGAAAACAGTGCTGTTGGTAGTGGTCAGTAACCATAAATAGAGGGATACATGGGGCAAGATAATAATATTTTTAAAAAATTTAAAGGACCCAAATTAAAAAAAGAAAATCCAATGTGTGTTCAATGGTTTTCTATCAACTAAAATAATGCCAGTTAGACTAAACACCTCTGCTGTGATTTACAAATGATATTAGATGGTAATAATACTATGTTTATAATTGAAAGCTTTTTAATACCTATCTAGGCAGTTGGCCTTGTACTCAAATGCGTAAAGACTCAAGACTGAAGTGTTCCTGGGTTGCATGTGCCTGTAAAACATTTAATATTTCCTTTAACCCCCTGGCAAACAGATTTGACTGGTTCTAAAATTAATTACTAGAGACTTTAATTGGATTCACTAATTGTTTTAATGGTATGGCTTCTGATTGTGAGACTTTTCATGGTGACATTTTGTTTGGTATAGAGTGGCTGTTTTGGGGGTGAGTGGCTGAAAGACTTGTCATACAGTTTTAATTCTGTCAAAATACTGCTGGAAAAGGCAGTTGAGTTGCTATCTTCATTGCTGGGCAGTGTGATTGATTCTAGAGAAGACTTGTACCTCAGAAAAATATAGGCTTAAAAACTGGTTCTCCAGTGAATCATGGCATAAAATATCTGGTTGGGTGCTTACAGACGTGGAAAAAAAATGTAAAAACAGTGCTTTACAAAAAAGCACCCAAAATCCCCACTGAAACACACAAGCTATACAGATGCTGGAGTGGTGGGTCAAACCGATGTGATTCCTCTTTCAATAAAATGCCGAAGTTTCTTGTGTTCTTCCCCCCCATGTCTTTCAGCACCCTTTAATGGCCCAGAACGGGGCATTAGTTATTGGGAAGTGTTGAAATAGGTCTTGGATTAGTGTTTATGGACTCTTTTTGTTTTGTATTTTGAGAACTGATTGTCAAAATCAAAATGTTTATAAATGAGACACAGATGTTTGAAACTTTTTTTCCCATCTTATTGTCCTTTAATACCTGTAGTGAAATTTATTCTTTTATTCCCTTTCCTCTCTGCTGCTTTAAGCTTTGAAATATTAAAACTTATTACATAAGTCGTGGACCTCTCTACATAGCAAAAATGTATGAAAACAAATTTTATGTGAAATGTATAAAGAAAAGTTAATGCACACAGTAAACTTTGCTTGTAAATGACTGCTGCACATTTCCTATCAGTTCTGTGCAAAATAAAGAAATTGGCATTATTTAATTATTGGCTTGTATTTTGCATCTGAATCTCACTTTTCATTTGAGCTTTTCTTCCCAATAGTTAAAGACCTTAAATACCAAATTTTAAACAATAATGCACAAACTTTGAAAGGATTCCAGTTTTAAACAATCTTATTTGAATGTCCTTCACACATTCATATATGGAACAGCCTAAACCCTTTTTTTTGGTCCGTGGAAGCGGGGGCGGGGAAAAAGTCTGGTGGCATTAGGTAGTAGTAGGTGGAGCAGCACATGTAAAAGACCAAACCTTGTTTGGAGTTAAGTATGGTACGGAGTAGGAATAGCTAGGATGGTGGAAGACCTGCTTAATCTCTCTACACCATCACATTCCCCTGTTTGTGGAAACTTGGGTAAAAGCATATGAAAGCTGCTTAGTTCTATACTGTTTTTTGTCCCTTTCTGGATCTGGTACAAGATTCATCTTGAACCTTTTGCTTGGGCCTGGATATAACTGAAAAAAATCATACTAGATTTGTTACCAGGATCCATTTTTATACTGATAGCAAATATTGTATTGTCTACATACAAACTAATTTAATGGGAACATTTTAAATTTAAAAAATAAGGCCTGAACTTATTAAAAGGGGAGATTGGTCCCTTTAAACTCAGATTGAAAAGATGGTCAAAACACAGCCACTTAATAATTCTACATAGCAACAGTGTACAAACTATATTGTTTGTTACCTGACATCATGGTGTTAACAGGCAGGACTGTGCCTTTGTCCCTTGCTTGGTTCATATTTGCTGAAGAGGAATTACTAGTAATGGAGACTGCAAAGCGTAAGAGGTATACACATACTGCACATACAGTTGGTGTTTTTATTGTAACATACCTTTTTACCATCTCCACATATGAAACCTTTGCTGTTTCTGGTCCCAATTGTTACCTGGCATCCTATCACATTCAAATCCCTTTTTATTTGCTACCATATTCTGAAAAGTATCAATTATCCCTGTTTTACAAAGAAGTTGGCCATGACCAGCTACTACTGTGAGGGTTCCTGTTAGTCACATTGTGGAAGAGTGTAACCAATGGTGCTTTAACAGTAAAGTGAGACCATGTTCATTTAACAAACCATTGATACCAGTTTTTCATCTGGGATCTTGGCAACCCCTTGCTGTGTTACCTCCTACTCCTTTAAACCTTTTTCAGTCAGCCAAGACTTTCAAAAATAGCTACTGAGTTCCTGGGCACTTCATTCCTTGGCACCCAAGATTACTATTATGTTGAGAGTCTTGGCTAATGCTGTCTTTCTCAGCAAAAGAATTGTGGTTGTCTTCCATTAAAGCTCCAACCACCATTTTTGTATAAGCGTTACCACTTCTGCAGTCATTCTGGGGTTGGTACTTGCCTTCACCAAGTATACTTTTTAAATGTAATCTTTCACTTGCATATCTGTCACATGCTTATCTGGATTTCAAACCTTTTTTGCCTTCTGACTGACCTCTCATTTGCCTCTGCATTCATTTTTTACCTTGACCTCCACATGGGTTCTTTGCAGACATGTCCACTATAATTTCCACAACATTGGCAACATGTATCCGTAGCCTTTTATCCTGCCTCTACCAAAGTCTTTATCTATACAGTGCTCTCTTCATGCTTCAAATATTAACTTCTTTTAGTGCTTACTTTTGTCCGTATTCTTGTACATGCAGAATGCTGCTGCCTATATCTTTTATATCAGATAGAAACATCTCCATCAAGTGTGCTCAAAGATCCTTTCATTTAAGCAATCGGGCCAGAATTACTTTAGTTTTTAAAACCCAGTTTTAAACTTCTGCCAGTTGGATCTAGTTTTTGGTTTTGTTTTGCTTGCTTTACTCCAGTTAATAACGGGGCCCTTCCTTTTAACTGTCTTGACACTAATTGAGAGATGCCTCCAGAAGTCCTGCCATTTGGAAGTCATACTAAGTTTTTAAGTAGGTGGAGGATTGCTTTGAACTTGCTGTTGTTAATTAGCTTTAACTATGTAACCGTAAAGTATTCCTAATGCAGTAGTATGAAAGTGCTGTTGCAAAGACAGCTTGCTGTATAAATACTGTACCAGTGTGTTTGATCGTCACAATTTTGCCTAGAATGCTGCAGATCTGGGGGAAACTTTCACTTGTAAGCTACTATTATATAGAAACTGCTAGGCTTTGAGGCATGTTTGAGGTTCTGTATGTGGGTTTTTTTGTATTTTGTTTGTTTCATATCTAAAATGTGGAAACATTTAAAGGAACTGTCATGAAACAGTTTCTTCTCCCAGCTGTAGCAGTGTTTGAGGGACTTATAATCAAATGTAACAGCTAAGGTTTAAATGTTGTGGGGGAGATCTCTCAGAGGATTGAGTGACTTTCTCTTGTAAGCTGCTCATTTGCTTTCAGGGCCAACAGTTGTATGAGAAGATCTCTTGGTACTTCATAGTTGTTGGCCTCTCCCAGTTGCTAGGGGACAAGGTGTGTTTAGTGTCAGATGTCGCCTATCATGATACTTTTTATTGTAGTAAGTCTTCTCTGTATAAGATCCTATAAAATCTTCTGTTTATGGTAGGCTAAGTTTTAATGCCCAAACCAGGTTCAGAAAGGACTTAAGTCTTTGTGCTATAAATCTAGCACTTTAGCTCCAAACTCAGTAACATTTTTTTCAGAAAGAAAATCATAGTCTTTATAAAGAGGATGTTTTAACTAAAAATTGATGTATATACACTGATTTAATACAGGACCCCTAGTTCTTCTGAGGACTTTTTTAGTTACCACCATGATAGCAATAATAGGCTTTTATTATGCATGAGTTTGACCTGTCTTTTAGGTACTCATCCTTAGTGGCTCTAGGTCCTTTGTACTCCTTTAAAATATAGAAAGTGAAATTCTAAATTACCTAGCTTTCTTCGTAAATCGGTCACAAAAAAAAAGCACATGCTAATAAAATGTCAGCACAGGCTGAAATATTCTAGCTTGGATAAACTGAAGGGGAGAACAAAAACCAAGTCCCTTCATGGAAACTGCCCATCTCTCTTCTGTCCTAAATCAGGGAACTTTTAGCGTGTGCCAGTCACAAGTTGCAGCTTAAAAATGCTTGATTTTATACCTAGACCCCAAATTGCTATAAAGGCCTACCAGATCAAAACCAGCATCTGAAATTCACACTTACTTATGATGTGAACAAATGTACCAATTAAATTCTTTGAAACAGTACCCCCAGGGGACGCATCCCTGCCTCTATGCCGTTCCTTTTGGGAGCACTTCAAAGCGCTGCAGCCTTCTCTAGTGCCGGTCAGGGAGTGCTAGAGCAGACCTGTTTCAAAGAGGTACTACTATCTTTACTTGATTCCAAGGTGAGGTGTCCCCCACTTCTTCCACCCCCCCAAATTTATCATGTCAACCTCATTTTACAATTTAAGTATCAGACTATTCCAGCTGGGAGCTGTGGGGAGCAGTGGTGCAGGGAGTCTGGTTTGGTGGGAACAGTATCGGTATCAATTCCTGTTCTCTGGCTGCTGTCCCCTCTTCTCCCTTCGGCCGCTCCCTTCCTGCACAGGCAGGCAGCTTCACAGGGAAGGAGGAATCTGTGCATGGCTGTTTTCCACATCCCAGCTGGAGAAGTCTGACGCAGGCATAGGGGAGTCCCAGAGCTGCTTCTGAGCTGCTCCGAGCCTCCTCCTGGCCAGGGTGAAGAAGTAGGAGGGGAGCTGGGCAGGGAAAGAGGAACCTGCATGCCACTACTGTTCCTCTCTGATCTAGGCTCCCTGCACAGCTGTTTCCTGCACTGTGGGTCAGGAGAAGTTGTGGGACTTCCTTTGTGCTTGGATCAGCCATGGAAAGCAGTGGAAGGTTGGGGCAGGTGGGGAGAGTTGGGGGGGTGGGGAGTGGATGGATGGAGTCAGGTTCCTATTTCCTGCCTCCATGCCACCTTACCTCCCCTGGCTGCTGCTTTCCTGCTGTAGTACTGGGTGGGTGGGTAGCAACTTTAAGACAACCATTCAATTAGATTCTAGACACAGAAATTATAAGAAATTTATAATTATCCATGTCTAGAATATAGTTGGGGGCTCATCATATTCAAATTTGTCTTGCATTTGGACAAATGTGATATTTTGGAATATTTCAGAGGGCCTGTACAGCTGCCCCTTTGAAACATTGCAGTGGCCTTTGAAACGTTGTAATAGGTTTGTCTGCACTTGTAGTAGCAACAAGTGTGGACAGCTAAACCAGTAAACTTTTACTTAAGCATACAGTCCTCAATGATTGCATGTCTAAGTTTAACTTTTGCCTGATGGAATGTATTTTTTACTAAATAATCTCTGTAAAAAGATGAGGTAACATAATGAGGTAATTAATAAGAATTTGACTCTGCTAGAAGGTGTTGTATTTTTTTAGTTACAGGCAAATTCCTTCAGCAATTACAATTCTTTCTTTTGTCAGCACTCTTCTCTTGTACTGGACAAAACGCTCAGATGAATTCTAACCTCTGGTTACCTGTAGGCATATGTGTCTAGAACAGCTCTGTCCTTTACTAAACCTGTCCATTCTCAGCGTGGAGTATAGGATGTCAGAATTTTAACTAACTTCTAGATGTCCTGTATTTTTATTGTATGGTGAAAACTAACAGTTAATGTTTAGAGTACATTTTATATACAAGTTCTTGTTGCACCAAGGTTGATAGGAAACTTCAAATGTCTGGTTAAAAATATTTTTTTGCAAAAGCCTACTTGGCCTAATAAGATATCGCCTCTACCAGGAGGTAGAGGTCCTGGTTAAAAACACTGGATCAGGTAATCTAGTCAGTTGGAGTTTGTACTTTTAAAGTGACTTCAACAGCCAGTATACCCTGAGTAGTTAATTTTGGTTATTCAGAAGGACTAGGGAGATGTACTTGAGGTAGAGATCAAGTACAGGTTTTAGCATTCTTACTGTTTTCCTGTCTTCTCTGTCCAGAAAGTAAAAATACAGGTGGAAAACATTCCTCACATCCAAATGTTGGAAATAATTCCAGTGTTCTTCTCTTAAATGTATAACCTTTTTCCTTTTCAATATCTCATTCCTCATGGGTTTTATAGGAAGAACATCCCTTGGAAATCTTTGACTTGGTCTTACTCAGTCACTGAAAACTTAATTTTACTTTTTTTTAAATCGCAACACCAAAAAGTCTTCTACCATGGGATAACTTCATAGTAGAGGGCATCTTATATGTACCTTATCAACTAACTACATTTATATATAGTGCTGTACATAGATGTACCTTACCAACTAACTAAATTTATAAGATGCCTTCTACTATGATGCCTTCAGCTTCCATGAACTTGAGTTCACTTCATCAAATGCTGGAAAAGGACAGGGCAAACAGAGTATATGTTGATAGCCACAAGTCTTATTTTAAATGGCCTGAATTCTGATGCACAAAATGAGGCACCAAGTAAAAGTACTGATTTGTTGTATTGCTGTTTTCTAGGAAGCAGTGCATTTTGAATAGTGGGTCTGATATGCATCAGAATCTTTCTGAATTTTTAGATGTGGGACAGATGTGAACATATTGTAGGTCATCTAAGCTGTTTAAAATAGCAGGTGAATACATCATTGGTTCAATGTTCTAAGGGCCAAGATTAGTGTTTGGCTTCCTCTACTTAACCTTGAATCCTATAAGACTTGGACTTGTAGAAGGAAATCTGGGAAATTTGTTCTACTTTTGTTTACCATGTGGATCACCAAATTCTGGTCAGGTGTTGTAGTCCACGGGGCTCTAAAGTGTGCTGTACAACCAGATGCATCTTTCACATGCACATGTAGTAATAACAGACATGATATGGCAGTCACTGGCCGTTTTTATTCTCCATTGGAGTACAGACTGCATCTACCTATCTTACCTAAGTTTGGTTCTCAGGTTCATGGAAAGTTTGTCACTGAAGCCCTCACTTGAATTAAGTGTTGTGGGTTTGATACAGATCATCAATATGAAATCACAGACATTTTGGATATAGTGAAGCCTCATTTTCACCTAATCCAGTGTTTAGTAGTTAAAACCAGGGTGGATTTGATTTAAATCGGATCTATTTTAAATCATGATTTAAAATCACTGGTCAGGAAGCCTTATTTAATCATTGCTTTCTACAAAAAGTGTGTTCTTGTTTGATATCAACTTCATTAAAAGATTCCCAACGATTTCCAGGGCAGGTGATTGCACCACCTCTGGAGGGAGTTTATTCCAGTCTGGACACCCTGACTGTGAAGAAGTTTTTCCCAGAGTTGAGCCTGAAACAGTCTTCCAGGACTTTGTTGCCATTTACCCTTGGTTTTCCCCAAGGATGCCCTGGTGAACAGTTGTTTGCTGAGCCCTTGGTATATTCCTCTGATTATAATGGTAAACTGGTACCAAGTCTGCGCTCAGCCTTCTGTTTCTTTAGGCTGAAGAGACCCAAATCCCCCAGCCTTTCCTCATATGGCTTGCTTGCAAGTCTGATCATATGGGTGGCTCTTCTCTGGACTCTCTCAAACTTTTCCACACTTTCCATCCAGAACTGCCACACTTTACTGCTGTCTCACCAATGCTGAGTAAAGCAGAAGAATCGCTTCCTTGGTTTTGTTTGAGATGCATCGGATGGTGCATGCCAGAGTATTGTTTGCCCTGCTGGCTACAGCATTGCACTGATGGCTCATGTTCATGCTATGGTCTATTAGAGTGTTTCCTGACCTTTTCCAGCCCAGGGAGTACTTGTATTGATAATTTTCTGTGACATGCCTGTTAAGGCATTCCCCATCCTCGTATCTATTGCACTTCATTGCCATGGCAAAATTTCATGGCATACCTGTTCATTTCTGATGGCACAGTTTGGTGCCACGGCACACTGGTTAGGAAACACTGGTCTATTATTACCCCTAGGTTCATTTCAGCTGTGGTGCTAATCAGCTTGGTGCCAAGTAAGTTAGGGATTGTTTGTCCCCAGATGGAGCACTTTACACTTCTCAATGTTGAACTTTTATCTGGTTTTGATCCGCCCAACTTGCCAGCCTGTCTAGGTCCACCTGTATCTGCAGCCTATCTTGAATTGTGACCACGCTCCCCCGTAACTTGGTGTTGTCTGCGAACTTGACCAGCTATTCATTTAACTTCTTGAAATTTTGCAGTTTTAGAGAGAGGTAAGAGCTTGAGTCTATGTACACAAACTTGCAGAGAGACCATAGGGCAGATGGGTAGGTAATGAAGTTTGTTATCTGTAATCTCCATATACTGCTGTTAACAAGGATGAGAGACAAATCCATAGTTTGAGAACTGAAACCAAGCATTGCAGAGATGTTTAATGGGATCTTCTAGACTGAGCACTGAATCCCATTGGGTAGAGTGGTTTTCTTTAAATCTTTACTAATCTATAAAGGAGTATCTGGGAACCCCATAAGATTGGGACCCTAATACAGTCCATGGCCTATTGTGACTTATTTATAAAACTTTTCTAAAAGGTTATGTGAATGTATTGTCTCAAATAGCTTATAATCAGAAATTATGATCCCTATTCCATGAATGTTATCTTTGAGCTCTAACATAAATTAAAACTATAAATAGTTTTTTTAAAAGCATCTTAAATCAAAATATACAATTAAATTAAAGTCTGATTTTAATTTTTTTAATCTGATTTTTTTTAAATATGTTGATTTTTATTCACCCTGGTTAAAACCTGAGCAATGCCTTCCTCATATTTTTAATTCCCTGAATTGTAAGGTCCTTGTACATATTAAAACTAAGCCTAATTTTCTCAAATTTAAATTTATTCTTTCTACATAGATTAAAGGACCATGTCTTAGATGAGTTCCTAGTTCTTTCCTGTAGTCTTGTATTTACCCCATGACTATAGATTGTTTCTTCTTAAGATATGGGACTGGTTTATGCAATACTTTGCAGAAAGTGCCAGTGATCTACATCAGATAACAGCACCCAGTAAAAAGGATTAGCTAGGGCTGAACAAGGCAACACTTCAGAGAAGGATCAGTTTCTCCAAAGTGCTCATTTGATGATGTGACCAAATTGAGGAACTCTGGCCTGCTTGATATGATCTTTTGGTATTTGTCTTGTTTCAGTTACCACTTTCCAACTTATTTTTCTGGACTGTCCATGTTTTTTAACTTGATGTTCTTTATATGCCTACAATCTGTTCCTACTTTTGTCTTGGAGTATTTTGAACTTTTTGTGGCAATTAGTCATCCTTTCAAAATAGACTGGTATTGCAAACTTTTTGGGCCTGACAGACCTTCAAACATTCAGGCCATTTTAATGCTGACTTATTCAGCTGTTTAATAGATTTTTCTTTCTTGTCTTCACTTACCTTGCTGTTACCCTGCTTACTCAGTTCTTTTGTATTGGTAGTAAATAGATTTTCTTTCCTCCATCTGTTTTACTGAATTTCACTTGTGTTGGAATATTTGGCATTTGCTCTGTAGGGCTGCTGTGTGAGACTCTTAGTTACCTACGACCACTGTGTTTAAATTCTCTTAATGCAAATATACAGGGGTTTGCTCTTAGTGGGAGTAGAATATATTTAGAAGTTTGGCACAAAGATTATTCCTCTGTCCACATGACTTGATTATTAAAGCATGTGTGTTGTCATGTAAGTGAGGCACTTATCTGTTTGGGATAGGAAATTTGGTCTAAAATAGATAGTAATCTATTTCCATATTTTTTTTTTAGAATTCCTGAGCTGGAAAAATTACATCTGTGTGGAATTGGAGTGTAGGAAGCTGCAAGGGTCAGACCTACTCATATAAAAATAATAAAAGTACCATTTATTTCTCCATAATCTGTCAATTATATTAAGTATTACAGTTCTAAAAATTAGAAAACAGTTTAATTTAGAGAGAAGTATAGTCTCAGATTATTCATTATGTAAGAACTTCAGAAAGGGATGCCACAAGATCATGCTATCTCTGGATACAGATCAGCATCCAATTCTGTTACTTGCAGTATCTTAAGATACAGAACTTGAGTTTAGAAAGGCAAAGAATTGCATCCGTCTTGAATATTTTAGAATTTAATCTTTTGACATAACAAACTCAAATGTTTACTATTAGATTTACTTATGGCAAAAATGAAGTTAGGTCCACATGTTGACTGTTTTGATATGCATAGATTCTGGGGTCAGAAGGGACCTCAGTGGGCCATCTAGTCCAACACCTTCCCCCTAACAGGCAAGAAAAGGGTCACCAAACCTGGGGTCATGTGAGCCCAGCCAGGTGCCTGTCTAGTTTCCTCTTGAAGACCCTAGGGTGGGGCAAGCACCACCTCCCTTGGAAGCCCATTCCAGACCCTGGCAACCCTGACCATGAAGAACTTTTTTTCAACTGTCCAGTCTAAATCTTTCCAGTAGCTTATGTCCATTGTTCCTTGTTGTTCCAGGGGATGTCCTGGTAAACAGATGGTCACCTACTTCATGCTGCTCTCCCCTTTATGGATTTGTATGCCGCCACAAGTTCCCCTCTCGCCCTTCTCTCAGAGAGGCTGAAGAGGTTAAGGTTCCTTGGAGTCCCTATGGTCTAGGCTTGGAGGATTTTCCTTCCAGTAATCTTGTCCACTGTCTAAATAAATTGAAATTCAGTCATTTAAAAAGATGCATGATGCTGTTATATCCTTAAAGCTTCAAATCTTCATTTAGGCCACTCAAGGTTGGAGGTACCCCATAGATAATGTCCCCTAAAGTGTACATTAAACTAGTTTATTTGAATAGAAAAGTTCTGAAAACCTGTTTTTTACAGAACTGACTTCCTATAGGTATTTCCCTGACTTAATTTTCTTCTGGATTCCAGCAAGTTTAGTTTGCCTAAATTAAGACATTCTTATCTTTTATGGAGACAGTATTTTTCTTGGTTTGAGAAGGTTCATCACCAAGTGTGTGTATACTTTGATTTCCATTATCTGCCATAACTGTCCACAAAACTGTCATCATGAAAGCAGTTTTTGAGATGGAGAAACCTTATCATTAGAAACTTGAGACTCAGTTTTCTACATAGACCAAGGCTCGTGTGTCATTAATGGCCAGAAGTTTACTATTTGATTTGCTCACACCTGCTACTTAACCCTGTTTTAGTTCGTGTAAAATTGACTAATATGCTTAAATCATTGTGAAAGTTGAAACTATCTTGGTCCCTATATTTTCCTAATTTGTTCATTGTAGCCAGGGCAGGTTTGAGGTTCTTTAGATTTAAAAATATTCAAACACACACACACACACACACACACACACACACACACACACACACACACACACACACACACACACACTCTCTCTCTCTCTTACTTTCTTAAAAAAGCAGAACAAATTCAATCTAATAGTATACTGTGAAGTTTCCTAATCTCTGTGAGGGCATGAGCATACTTTAATTAATCAATGAGGATTATGAATCTAGTGAGGGAAACAAACTTTTAGGCCTTTAAATGTCTGCTTTTACTAAGGGTATTTTTTAAAGTGAGAGAGAGGTCTTTGTCAGATTATTCTGTTTCATTGCCCTGAATATAAAGGTCTATCAAACCTGGTTTTTCTTCAAACTGGAATATAAAACTTCCAGGAGATTATAACGTAATCAGCAGATTTGGGTACTTGAGCTCCTGTGAGAGTTCTGCATAAACTGCTGAAAGAAGCTAGGAGAAGAACCCTGGTATGGGGATGAGGAGGGTTTTGTCAATTTTGCCTTAACCTTACTAGTTTTAATGTTGACAAACTGAAACAAAAATATTCAAAAAAAGCCTCCTAAAAATATTCCAACTAAGACTTCTCTTCCTCTACTCTAAGTCCACTTGGTAGAATATGGTAGGCAAATGCTTTCTCTTTGCTTGATCACAGTTTAAAATTGTTTGTAGCTTGCTCTTTTTTAATATTATTCCAGTCTTATGGGGAATCTTTGATTAAAATTTGGCTTCATAAACTGAAGGAGAAAAATAGTACCAGTGGGATCTTTTTGCATAACCACATCTCATAAGATTTCAACATGCTACTTGTTAGAGGTGGTGTGGGTAATGACACCCTTGTTGGCAGGGGTAGATCAAGGGTTGGCAACATATGACCTGTGAAGCCATTGGGTCAGGCCTGCTGAGCCACAAGGTGTTGCCTGTGCCCATGCCAGTGTTGGGGCTGAGCAGTTAGGACCTGAGCTAGGGCCAGTCGGCTGGAAGCTGTGCCCACACTCTACCACTTCTCTCTGTGCTGCCTGCCCCCTTTCCCCCAGGCTGCAGCATGGCTAGAGCTGCAGTGGGGCCAAGGAGCTGGAAACTGCCCGTGCTGTTGCCCCTTCTCTCTGCCCCCACTATCCGCCCTCCTCTTGCTGCCTGGCTGTGGTGTGAGCACAGCTTCCAGCCAGAGGGAAGTTGTGCGGGGACAGGGCAGAGAAAAGCAGCAGCATGGAAGCTATTCCCAGCTCCCTGGCCCTGGTGCTGCTCCCTTTTAAGTGGAGGCTGTGCTTACGTTGTGCCGGAGAGTGGGAGATGCTGCAGTGGCACGGGCACAGCTTTCAGCCAGAAAGGAGCTGTGTTGGGGCCAGAGAGCTTGGAAGCTTTCCCCACTACTGTCACTCCTTGTCACGAGCCGGAGCCCTGTTTCCAGCAGGCCCCGTACAAGAGTCGGGCTGAACCCTAGCTTATTCCGTGCTAGCTTCTCGTTCTCCCGAATTTAGCTGCTAGATTGATTAGGTTTTGCGAGGTTGTTGAAAATGAGGGTACTTATGCAGCTTGTTGTGGATAGCTGTTTATTGAAGGTCGCAGTATTACAGCAAGTAGTTTGTTACAGGGGTGTGGGGGAAGATTCCGGGGGTCTCAGGTGTCGCTGTAGTCTCTTACTATGGCTTAGCAGGCACCTGTGTCTGACCTCTACATCGACCTCTGTCTGTGGGTCGTGAGAGGGAGAGCTCTGCCTAGGCTGGCTGCGGGCGGGGTTATATAGCTGGCTTTAACCTATGAGATTTAGTTTCTTGTTTCATTCCTTTTCTGGTATTAGAGCTGGCTTGAGGTGCTGTGGGGGTTTGGCCTGTCAGGTGGTGTCATAGGTCACCACCTGCAATACAGTTTGCACATGCCCCCTTGACCATGGCACCACCTAGACAGCATTAGCGTCATAGATGATCTAGTCGTCGGGATTATTAGGACCATCGTGGTCGGGGAGCTGTGTGTACACAAAGGCAAACGGTTGTTCAATTTTCTTTCAGACACAGGTGATGGCACTGCATACTACGCAGAGCAGGATGAGGAAGGGGAGGACGAGGGTGAGAATGGGAGCAAGGATTTTCATGACCAAGCTAGAAAAGTTAAGTCCTAATCCCCTGAAAAGGTCGGGAAGCCAACCTTGGGCTATTTTACCCGCATCGTTTGCTTTTTTGGTGGCATCTGTTAGTTTAGTGAGTTGTTCTTCTAGGGGGAGGATAATGTTTGGGATAACAAGACAACATTGGTCGGTAGAGAGATTAAGGAACTGGCAGACTCCCCCGTCATGCAGTAAGAGGACATCTAGGGCAAGGTGGTTTTGAAGGGTCATTTGGGAGGTAGCTTGCAGCTGTGTGTTTAATTAATTCTAGGGAGTGGCATTGAAGCCTTGCTCGGTGGCTTGGGAGAGTAGCGTGAGGAAGTTGGCGAGTTGGATGGATGTAATGGTGGGTGCGAAGAACAGGCCGACAAAGTACTGGAGGACGGTCATAAACCGCTTCCAGTGACGGTTTCCGGTCCGTGGCGCAGGTGTGTCTTCTGTGGCGCGCGGTATGAGCCGGTACAAAGTTACAGGGTTACGGGAGGAGTTTCGGGCGCGGGGTGGGCATAGGTCTACTTCGGCTAAGAAGCATTGGGTTTGGGTTAAGGTGGCTGGTAGCGCTGAGTATACCAGTCCATCACTACACGCCCAAGAGTAGCTGGGCATTGGTAAGGTGGATAATGCGCTGCAGGGATATTGGGTGTCACCTGTGGGGAACTGATCGGGCATTGCAAATCCCGGGAGGATACTGGGATCGACGACGGGAATTGAGGCGTTGTGGCACAGGAGGCTGAGGAAATAAGCTCGGAGGTAGGGTACCGGGGGGGTAGGTAAAAAGGGCAGTGAGGTTCAGCACGGTGGAATTTCACCGGTCGGGCACCTGACGGTCGTCCAGCAGGGAAGGGATGAGGAACTCCTGCGTAGTCTGCCCGGGGGGGACATCCGAGGGAGGGGGTAGGTTGAGCACAAATGGGGGAGGGATAGGGAATGTTTCAGGGTCCCATGGGAGGGTAACTATTGGGTTTTCGGTGGCGTCAGGGTGGAACCCCAGGGATGAGAACAGCCCCCACGCGATGCCAGCACAGTGAACAGGAGTCGCTCTACCATTTGCAGTGTAGTTGCACAGCTTGCTAGTATAAAAGTGGTTAGTTGAGTTCAGGGCTGTGTTCCAAGACCAGGTGATGGGGTAGCTTCTTTTGCCTCGGGCAACGCGTTCTCGCATGAAGTTCCTGGGTTGTCGTGTCAGTGCGAGGAGCCACTGCGTCGAGTTTAGCGGGGTGACGGTGACTTTTAGAGGGTTGTCAGCAGCGTTCTTTGGCCTAGGAAAACAGACAGTGACTCCCTCTAGGTGTGGCCTCGTGGCGTTGGCCCACTCGAGCATGGCTCTAAGCACAGTGTTCTGTAGGAGGGGTTCCGTGGGCTGTGGGTTCGCGGTGCACACTGCGGTGATCATAAGGATCTGCAGGGGTATCTTCATGGTTCCAACAGAGCTCTACCTGAAACAATAAAACTTGGTAAAATTTAAGATGGGTGCTTTGGTCTGTCTGTGGGAGAACCAGTTATGGTGTGCCAGGACGGATTTTGGTGGTTGGTCTGTGTCGCTGTTATTGTCGAGTGTGACGCTATACGTGTTGGGGTACACTTCGGGCTTTATGATGGTGCCTGGGGACGGCGTGAGGTGGCATTGTGTGTGGTTGGGGATCATGACCCATACTGAGTCATGGGGAGAGAATTTTGCAGTCCATTTAGGGGCCACCTCGGTGGGTCTTTTGGCCCATAGGCTTTTGCCATCATTTAGTGATAAGAGAGCGCTGGGAAGGTGTTTTGTCCAGCTTTTGTAGGTCCCGGCTCCAAGGAGGCGTAGTTTTTCTTTCAAGAGTCCAATGTGTCTTTCTACGACCCCTTTGGACTGGGGGTGATAGGGGAGGTGAAGGTGGCAGTGGATGTTGTGTTCTGCGAAGAAGTGGTTGAATGGCAGGCCGCCGTCTGTGTGGATAGTTTCGGGGATCCCCCAGGACACAAAGGCGTGGGTAAGTGTGTTTATGAGGGCGGCTGCAGTAGTTTTTCTCATGGGGAAAGCATTAATGCGGCGGGATCCTAGATCGACAATTACAAGTCCTTTGTTTGGGCTCCCGCTCGACGGCAGAGGGCCCATAAAGTCTATTTGCCAAACTGTTCCTCGTGCAAAACAAGTGGGGTCAAGTGCCCCTTGTTGGTGATGATGAGGGTAGGGTTTCTCTTTCGCGCATGGAAGGCACGCTTGTGCAGCGAGGGTCCACTGGGCATGGGTCCCATATTTTGTTTTTCCTGGTCCACCGGTTTCGCGGATCCAGCGTTGCGTGGCGGCTTTGGGTCCCGGATGTCCCCACCGTGCGTGTAACCATCGCAAGAAAGGGTCGGTTGTTGGGGGTTGTTCAGGTGGGCCAACTGCCAGGATCTCAGGATTTAGATTGCGTAAATCGACGTCGCTCCTCAACGGATCTTCTAATAGCTTGTTGATGGCTTCGTGGACTGGGTCAGTGTCCTTGCGGTGGGACTTGGTGTGTTTAATGAGGGGATGGGTGGTCATTTTGCGGAGCACCTCCCAAACCTTCTTCCACACTTGGGGGTTTTCTGTTGGTGCAGCTTGCCCGGTGACAATTTTGTAGATGTACTGAGAATCAGTAGCGATTACCGGGACGGGTGAAGTGTTATCATGACGCATAAGGCAGTGGGTCAGCACTTTGAGAAATCCGTGGAGCTCCAGGAGCTGGGCTGACTCTCCTTCTGAGCCCGACTGTAGACTGGATAGCTTGCATGGGGCGCAAACATACCCGTAGCCTCCCTGCCCCCTCAACGTCCCGTCAGAGGCCATCCATGCAGGGCTAGTCGTGCCATACAGCTGCGGGGCTGGATTGTGAGGCATGGAGGAAGGTGTTGGTATGGCTCGCAGTTGCCAGTGTGCCCAGCGGTACTGGAATGTTAGGATAAGGGTGGCCCAGGTGGCTGGCTTGCCCGGGAATGATGGGTGAGGGGTTCCAGGCTGAAGTTGGGGGAGCAGGGTCACTCCCGGTGCTTGTAAGGTGCCGTTACCACAGCTCAGTTTTTCGCCTAGCTTGGCCGCTAGTAGGACTTTGGCTATGGTGTCATATCGGAGCTCGGGCCCCTGAAGGGTGCGGTGTGCTGAGAAGACAGGCTGACTATCTGTGTTTTTGGCCGTGAACCAAAGATGGGTGTCAGCGTAGCTGGCAGTGGCTACAACCGATGCTGCGAGGTCGATGGCCACGAGCGTGGTGTTCTCCACTGTGAAGAGGAGGCTGTTGAGGTTCTTCTTGTTGCTCTCGGTCCACGGTGTCTTAAGCTTTGTCTTTTCACGGATGCGCTTTTGAACGTTGGCGAGGACCGGCAACTGTTGGGGCGTAATGTAATATCAGTACCAGTTGAGGTAGCCTAGTAGCTGCTGAACTCCTTTCAGGTCTGTGGGGGGCGTGAGGGCGTTGTTTGGGTCAGGGGTAATGAATGGGGTTTTGTCTTTCGCTGCGGGTTTGCGGGCCCCTTGGGCGAAGCGGGTTCCTAAGAATATTATGACTTGACTTGGGGTGAGTTGCGACTTGGCTCTGTTTACAGCCCAGCCCTCCTGTTCGAGGAGGTTTGCCAACTTTTTGGTGGCATCAGCGACCTCAGTGGGGTCACATCCCATGATTGCGATATCGTCGACGTATGACCAAACTTGGAGCGTTGTTGAGTGGGGGTTGAAGAGCCACAGGGAGCTGTTGAGCGTGGTTGTGGCGAGAGCCTGCAAATTGCGGTACTCCTGGGGGCACATGTTCCACTTGTACATGATACTGCTGACACACATGTTTAGAATCCCCTTACAGTCTTGGATGGGGATGGAAAAGAACATACCTTTTAGGTTGAGCGTTACCCGCCAGCACGGGCGCACCTGATACTTTGCCATATCAATCAGAATGTCCGGAAGGTTGCGAGGGTGGGGTTGTATAAGGGGGGTGCAGCGCTTGTTCGCCTCTCTGTAGTCGATGACTAGACTGGCCTCTGTTGGGCGGCCTGGTTTCTGAATCCCCCGGCCTGGTTTCTGAATCCCCCAGCCTGGCGACAAATATGTGCTTCTCTGTACTCATTGTATACAGCCTTTTGCTTCTAGGGTTTCGAGCAGCTGTTGGAGCAAGTCAGTTTGAGGTCCTTTGGTTTCTATGGGCCGGTACCTCCACTGGGTGGGATTAGTCACTGTGGAGGTGTGTTGGTTTTGGAGGGGGATGGAGACAGGGAGGGCTGCGAGCACTTGGGTTTTTAAATTAAGGGCTTTGATCCCCGGGATTCCCAGGAGGTTATGGCTTCCCTTGACAGCGATAAGCAGCCACCGATTACCCGTCTACGCAAAAGCGTACGACTGGTGCGTCAGTGATGGAGTTGAGTCCTTGGACTTTAATGACATGGCTAGTGAGGTCATGCGGGGTGTCCGGCGTCACAACATTGACTTGTGCCCCCGTGTCTAGTAAAAAACGAACGGTCTTACCGTGGCTCAGCCGGTGGTAGGCATGAACTGTTAGGGTTGCGTATGGACGTAGGTCTCCGGGGGTAGGCAGGTTGTTGGAGAAGGCTTGCTTGGGTGTGTGAGGTGGGTCTGGGCCACCGGCTTCTTCACTGGTGGCCGTCACTCGTTTTTTGGCTTGTCCTGTTGGAAAACAATCCCAAGGCTTTTAGCTAGAACTATTTGGCCTTTGTCCCCTAGCCCCCTAATTTGGGGCTTTGTTAACCCGGAGTGATTGAGCAGGAACCCGAATCGTGCTCGCTCTTCGAGGGTGTGGGTAGGCGCCATTGCGGCCATTCCCCTTGGGTCGCGGGGACCACCCCGTGGGGGTCCTGACTGCTCGGGCATCACTGGGTAGCAGGACACTCCCTTTTTCGTTCCTGTGGCTGCTGGTTCCGTGGCTAGGGTGAGCTTTTGTTCCTTTACTAGGAGCGCAGTAAGATTGTTTCCCGGCGACAGGCTTAAGAGCGCGGTAATGGCTCCCTGTTGGGGGCCCTTGACATATACTTCTATGGCCGCTTCTAAGGTGTCCGCTTGGAGGGTGATGGTCCCCGCGTTCGGCAAAAACGTGTGGGGCCAGTCCGCCACAACGTGATGCCCCGGCAGGTTACAGGGGTCGGCAAGGGGGGTCCCATGTTAGGTATTGCAAACCTATCACCGCATGCAGGAAGGCAGTACCGCTCATTGAGTCGTTCCCCTTCCCCTGGTGCCACACTTGCGGCTTGTGCAGAAGTATAGCAGCCCCTTGGGCGGGGAGGGGAATCGGCCAATTAGTATTACCCTGTATTACGGGGATGTGGGTGGGGACCCCTCCTCCCCAGGACAAGTGTCGCGCTAAGTATGAGCTCTCCTCAATGTCGAGGAGGTCAGCGCAATTTTCTATGCATAGCCTTCCTAGCTACTGGACCGGAGTCTCGTCCGGTGTGTGGCGGGTACTCTCAAAAACATCCTTCATTTTGGTGGCTGTGCGGGAGTGCAGGG
>JAGPOW010001296.1:57399037-57429004 GCA_030014935.1 Caiman crocodilus
CAAAAACATCCTTCATTTTGGTGGCTGTGCGGGAGTGCAGGGTGACTGTTTCCTGTATCTGCTGGGCTTGTTGAGCCCCCCCCCCCCGCCTTTTTGGTCGGGTGCTGGACCACTTGGTGACCTGGACGGGGAGGGCCTGAGCCTGCAGTTGACTTTGGTCGGATCCGCGGGGGTTGGCCTCCGGATCCTCCTCCACCGGGAGGGAGGGGTAGAGGCACAGAGGCTCGGGTGGCTTTGGGGCTGGCTCGCTTTCAGTCTTGTTTTACGGGGGAGAGGGCAAGGCTGGTGCGTAAGGGGGAGGCAGGGCAGAGGGTGGTACTTGCATGTCAACGGGTCTGGGCGGTTTGTCGGCGTGCTCCTGGTCCTCCTTCCCAGGGCCATCTTTGGGTGGCGGTTCGTTCGGCTGGCAGCCTTGGACGTCTCTCGCCTGTGCAGTGGCCGTCTCTAACTGTCTCTCCCAGTTTTCGAGCGAGCATGCGGCGTGAAACAGTCCGCTCATTAGAACATTGACCATTTTCCCTTGGTTCCACTTACACCTCCCCAGTCTGTTCCGGTGGCGGCACTCGGTTTCTAGCTCCTCCTGTGCTTTTCACAGCAGCGTGTGGCCTGCCCCCCCTTGCCTGAGCCTGGGTGGGTTGAACTGGTCCACGGGGGTGGGCTCCCCTCCTTCGCGGGCGTAGCGGACACAGGCCGCGAGGTCCTGCACCGCCGTGGATGTTCCCTCCTTATTCGGCTGCACCTTATGGAGAGTGGCCATGCCGGCTGCATCCTCAGGGCGGAAGAGTACCCTGGGGTTGGACAGCAGGGGCAACCCAGAGCGGCCGGGTGTAGGCCAGAGACCGTCTACTCCTTTGAGTGGGTCTCGGGGTTGCCGGTGTCACCTCGGATGGCATCGAGGGAGAGGTACCCCGCAACCCCGTTTTCCGTCACTCGTCTCGGCTTTCCTGTCCCCTCTGTGCCAAGGACAGGCTTCTAGCAGCATGTTAACTGTCCATGAGCATCCTGTTCATGACGCCATGTCGCGAGCCAGAGCCTTCTTTCCAGCAGGCCCCGTACGCGAGTCAGGTTAAACCCTAGCTTATTCCGTGCTAGCTTCTAGTTCCTCCGAATTTAGCTGCTAGATTGATTAGGTTTCGTGAGGTTGTTGAAGATGAGGGTACTTACGCAGCTTGTTGTGGATAGCTGTTTATTGAAGGTCGCAGTATTACAGCAAGTAGTTTGTTACGGGGGTGTGGGGGAAGGTTCTGAGGGTCTCGGGCGTCACTGCAGTCTTTTACTATGGCTTAGCAAGGGAGTTCTAGCGGGCACCCGTGTCTGACCTCTACATCGACCTCTGTCTGTGGGTTGTGAGAGGGAGAGCTCTGCCTAGGCTGGCTGCGGGTGGGGTTATGTAGCTGGCTTTAACCTATGAGATTTAGTTTCTCATTTCATTCCTTTTTTGGTATTGGAGCTGGCTTGAGGCGCTGTGGGGGCTTGGCCTGTCAGGTGGTGTCAGGTCACCGCCTGCAATACAGTTTGCACACTCCTCACCTGGTCCCAGTATATGGCTCCCTTCTGGCTAGAAATTGTATTCGCACCATAGCTGGGGACTGGGAGAAGCAGTGGAGGTGTGGGCATAGCTCTCTGCAGCATGGGTGCAGTGTGGCTCTGGCAGAGTGTAGGGAAAGCCCTTCCTCTGCGTGTGTGCGCACATGCATGCACATTAGTTTGCTATTGGAGGCCACCCAGCCCATGCCAGACTGGAGCCAAGTTGTTCTGGCTTCAAGCTTGAAAAAGTTTTCCAGACCCTAGTTTAGATGGACCCTCCCCTACTTACCCTTAATTGAATCCTGTTATTTGCTTTATAGCTTTGCCAGGCTTCAGCACACGTCTAACTTTTGGAGTTGAAAGTAAGAGCAGTGAAGAAGGGTTTTGTGGTATTTTATCAGTTTAGCCAGGTGTATTCCAAATAAAGCTGAAGAGGAAAATGTGAGGAAACCCATGGTCAGAGAACTATGAATTAACCTACTTTGTAGAGGAGCTTCTGAAGAGCAGGGATCAGGAGAAGGCACAGATATCTGGAAGTTTGGCTAAGTAGCTGTGATTTAATTGCTTAATTTTATAACAGGTTTCCCTGGTTGTACTTGGAAAGGGGAAAGGCAGCAGATGTTTCACCTGTTATCTGGTCTTGTTCTCAAGTCTAAAGAACACTTTATTGCAAGTATTGAACCCATCCATTCTGTACCCGGCCATACCAAAGCCATGTTACTTGCTTTTCCATTTGGAGGAATGGAATGTTAACGGGTCCTCTTCCGTTTCACTTAGCTTTTCTGTTGACCGCTCTGCTTCAGTCAGCTGAACTAGGAGCCCATTGCAGGCACCTGAATTGCCTAATCCCCAGTAGTAGAACTTGTACGCTGGCAAAATGGTGTTTATAGGGCAGTGTGATGTCTGTAGCCTGCCTTTGCTATAATCCCTCAAACCATGTTAGCCGTGAAGGCCTGCCTTGCTTCCTTCCTAAACTTGTCAGTGTAGGTTGGCTTCTGTGCTGAGCATAAGATTATTTTGTATCCTTAAAAAAAAGGCCAACAACAAAAGGCAAAAAAGGTTTCTTGCAACTGTGCTTTATCCAGAGCAGTGTCTAATTTTTGCAGCCTTTAAGGTTTTGATTTCAGTGATACCTTGTGGAGTTTATTGCTATAGATTAATTATGCTGAGTTAAGAGAGGTTTTTTTTTAAATAAGTAACTATTTCAATTGTACTCTTATACTGAAGAGACTAAAAAAGAATTGGTCCAGGTTTTTTCCTTTTTTATACTACGTTAATTTGTACTTTGTCCAAGCAGCCCTATTTTTTCCATATCTCCTTGTATAGGAAATCTTGTACATCACCTGTGTGGTATCTCTTTAGACTTCTGTTTCGTTTCCAGTATGCCTTTTTTGAATTTGCAATAGGGCAGTTGACCAGAATTCTACACAGTATTTTTTAAGCTGCATCATAGATTATGTTATGTTATTAAGATGTGGTATGTTATTAAGATGTCTTTGCTATCTTTTCACTGTTCCTTATGCATCCTGAGATTTTGTTTCCTTTTTTAACTGCTGTTACACTGTCCAAACTGATGTCAGTTTCTCTTCTAAGTGACAGTGTTTGTCACACAGCAATTGATATACCATAGTGCCTCTAGTTGCTACCATGATGATTAAAGTAGGGAATTAATAGCATCTGGGCATAAGATCATCCTGCATATCCCATGTTGACAAGTTTTTGTAGAGGCAGTGTGCTCAGCCCTTACTTAGTCATTGGAGAGCATCTTGTCTTTCACAATTATATGGTGCTGACTGAAGAGATCCAGCTGCCATGAATTTGTTTGTGCTGACATAGTAGGCTCATGAAGGTGGCGGTGAGAAGTTGGTACCATTCAGAATGTCTTGCCATATCATTCACCCAGTTGGTGAGCCAAATCTTTGTACAGATAGCTGACTTGACCACAAGATTCACAGAAACTTAGGGCTGGAAGGCATTGGGTCCAGCCCCCTTGCTCTGGGCACGAAAGACTGCTGGAATAAAAATAAGTTTGAATAAAAATAGGTTAGTGTAATCCACATGCAAGAGGCTCTGTTCATTCACCATAGTCAAAACGTTCCCAGACCTACAGAAAATTAAGTTCTCAAAATTTATTTTTGATTTCTAAAGAGTGAACATGATTACAGATTGGTATGAAAGCTGTTAAGAGATACTGGATGTGCAATTAACTTTAGAACTAAGCAGGGGGGGAAAAGGAATTCTATACCATTGTTGCCAGAACGAGACCATCTGAATGAGAGCTCCAGTCACTACAGAAAAAGAAGAGTAGCTATTGCCCTGTGGAAGCTGGCTGCCATGCACAGCGACTGATAAGAAGCAGAAAACTGTTAGTTCTCAGTGGACCTGCCTTTGCAATTAGACATGTGACCAGGGCCCCCTCAAATGACATTTAACTTTGACTGCAGGTGATTTTGAGAAAATTTATAACTTGGTTTTCCCATCTGTTGGCTGAGCAGAAAGTTTGAACTATATCAGGTCTTTCAAAACCCTTAATTGTGGGTTAGCATTAAAGGGAATAGAATCTGATTTGAGAGAGCATGGCTAGATTTGATTTAGAGTGGCAGTGATGAAAGCACACATCAGTAAGAGCAGGTTGTATGCCTTACAGTTTTATGCTGAGGGACAGATTGGTAAAAACTAGCCAGTTCCCTTCTTCTAACATACACCTAGTCACTTTGCTGCTAAACATAGTAAGATTGAGGTCACAGTGTTCAATGGCCGTTTCGCATTCCTGTGAGTTAGAGTTGAAGCCAAGTTGTACTTAAGTTTGTCATAAAAGGCTGCTGTTCCTTTCAGAGTAATGATCCTGTTCATTTTTGCTGTAGCACTTAAGAACAAAGTGGTTCAAATCTTAAACAGGCTTTGAGATTAACTTTTGCTGTTTGATTCGTTGACCCATCTGTTTCTTACCACTGCTCACTAGCTAAGACTTGAGAACTGGTATTGCTTCCCTATTCCTGGGAGTGCATTACCTGCTAATTTGTGAAGCAGGAGTAACTCTTGCCTCAGTATGCCATGGTAACATCCTATAATTGCAAGGCTTAAAATTCAACAAAGAAGAAAGAGAAGTAGTTAAATAATAGTAGTTTTTGTCCTCTCTGCTCACTTTTTCTATTTTCTTCACTATTTGTTATTCTAAGAAACCTTTTAATGGTAGATTATTTGAGTTGAGATACTTTGCACAGTTTGCTGACTTAGGGGCACACATCTTGAAAATTTGAGGCTCTCAGCCACATTAGGATTTTAATCTAAATAGGAAGTTTGACCATTCTTGGCCCATCACTTGATTGTAGCCCATCCTACCCTGTGGGTCAAATATTGTGGTTTTTGCTTTGATTCCTTTATCTGTGTCCAGGTTCTCCATACAATATTTTCGTATAATGGTACTATACATGGTTGTGATATATGTGCGTATAGTGATTGCTTGAAAAGGCTGTGACCCTTTTTTTGACTCTCACAAGGTCAGAAAAACCCTGTCATTCTGTTGCATTCGATATAGTGGTTGAATCCAGTAATTTGTGTTAATGTTACTGGTATGGCCTCAGGTTTGGCTCACAGATTTGCAAATAGCAATTATGCAGTCTTTTGTCACTCATCCATACGAAAGTGTATGCGGAAGTGTGAAACATACGCAGGTACTCCTCACTTAACATCACCCAGGTTAATGTTGCTTGGTTATTACATTGCTGATCTGTTAGAGGACATACTTGTTTAAAGTTGCACAATGTTCAGTTATAATGTTGTTTGGCTGCCACCTACTAGTAGGTAACTACTGTGACATAATTGGATTCGCTTAACATTGCTTTGTTTTTTCAAGAATGTAACTGCAGTGTTAAGCCAAGAGTAGCTGTACAGAAGTATGTGGAAGTGCATGTGGAACTGGGTTTTGAGAACTTTAGCTATGGAGAAAAAAGGTGCTGTTATAACAGGGCAAAGTAACAAATGTAAACATTTCACAGTGATCCAGACACTAAAGAATGGTTGGAGGTGAACATGCCTTTTCTGTTCTTCAGTTTGCTGAGGAACTGCACGTTGGGTAGTACTACATTGTGCAATTGATTGTAGTTGAAACTTCTCACTAGTGCTTTATTTCATCCAGGACTGATGGTATGGTAGTGCCCTGCAAGTATTTCACTTGAATTTTCAATGCTGCTCTTCATAGTTGGCATCAAATATCTTTTTTAGGTTGGCTCTGGCTGTCCAAAAGAGAAGAGATTCTGTGACCCTCTTTTAAATTGCAGGTGCACATGTATGCACAAACTGGATGGATGTATAAATAGATGCTCACAGCATATTTACTTGAATATAGCACAACCCTGAATATACGATGACCCCTCCCCCAATAATTAGAGCCTACTTATGGAAAACTTATACATTGGTTATCATTTCCCAGGTATGGAAACTAAGTTTTGGAGGTTTGCCTTAAATTTGTTCCCTTCCCACTGCTGTAGAAGGGAAAATAAATCTGGGGGGTCAAGTAGCCCCCTTACCCTCTGCCTCCCCAACTTCCTCCTTCCTCCCCCCCAACACAACTTAACTGTCAGATCCTGCTCTTCTTGAGTACAGGGAAGCAAGCAGCAAATCTGAAAACACTTTGAAATAAACATGCCTGTAGTAATTTGCATATGGACAGATTACCATGGCTATCCACAGATTTAGTTCATCCAGAATTGATGCATTTTACATTTTTTCAAGCTTCTGCAGGTTTTAATACAGCTACTCCATAAACACACTTTTAAGCAGTGCTTTTGTAGCTACTTGTATTTTTTTTTAGTTTTTCATATTCCAGGTCAAATTAGCCAAATCAGTTCTGAATCCTTTTGATGAAGCAAAATTCAGTCATTCAGACATGCATGTGGCAATGCAGCTGGCAAGTATCTTCCACCCCAGACTTTTTAGTCTGGGCCTTCATGTATACCCAAATACATTGGTGGGCAGCCTACATGCAGGCCCAAGCCTGGAGGCTTGGGGTATGGGTGCCTCTAAATCTCACTTGACCTTAGCCAATGGCCACTGGAGCAAGTTAAGGAGGAGTCCCCCATTTCCATAAAGTAGGCGTGTAGCTGCAGTTCTTTCACTGGAAGCTGGCCAGTGGGAAGCTAATTACATGACTGGTAGGATGTTTTGTCCACAGTGCATTGGACAGGGGTTTACCCTCCACTACACAATGCCGTTCAAATCCATCTCAATCGGGGCAACAGACCTTGACCTTAGCCCACAAGATGCTGAGTTGTATATAGTATAGACCATGCATAATATTGGTCCAAAGCCATAAAAGCTTATGATTTACCATATACTTTGTTGGGCTGGGTCTCAGCATAGTGGATAGCATTTCAAGTCATGATGACCCTGTATCTCAGCACTGCTCAGTATGTGTATGTATTCTAGATACCCCTCCATTTCCCTTCCCCCACAAAGGATCTGTGTGCTAGTTAGCCCCCCCACATCACTGGAACCTTGTCACGAGTCCTGGGATCCTCGAAAAAATGTATATTTAGATGGGGCATAGGCCAACTTGGTTTGGCTTCACCTCACAGAGGTCAAAGTAACACTAATTATATTCAACAGGCTGAGATAGGGGGTGACAGGAGTTCTGTTTGGGACCCTGTTTAGTGCTGTTTGCCAGATATTTAAGGCTGGTGAAGAAATGAGCATTATTGGAAATAAGAAAAGCACAGCTTAGCTGTGGAAGTGAAGAGGAAGCTGAAATGTATTCAGTGTAATGGCTCACCATGACTTCAAAAGAGTCGACACTGAGGGGGACTGGGCACTGTGGCACTAGCACATCTTATTCAGATGGGCTATACTAGCCTGCTCTTACAGTATCTTTGCCCAATATGGGCTATATACTTCATAGTTATGCTGAATGTTGCCTGCATTTAATCAGTTTCATAAATAGTTTCCATTACTGAGCATATGCTGCTTTTTGCAGCAGTTTAATGATGGACACAGTATTTAATGTGGTTTCTTTGTATGCAAATAAAGGCAAGGGGGGGCATCTTGTATTCAAGTGAATACCGTATATACACATAAAAAGTGTGCATGTGTTTGTCTGTAGATATAGATTATAAATAGATATATCTATAAAAGAGGGTCACAAAATTTATATTAAATGTATGTTAATATACATATCCAGAAGGTCATGGAATCTTTCTTCTACACGTGCACCCAAACACACGCATTTGTGGCCATTATTTCCTGTTCACACATGCATACGTGCGCACGTGTTTGGACATTATTCCTTGTTAAATAGGAAACAGGTTCTTAGCTGACAAACTTATTGGTAAATGTTTCTTTTTGAATGCTGACAATCACTGAGCTGCCAGTATTTGGCTTCTTGTGAAGTGCTTTGGGATACCCGGAACAGATTTATGGTATAAACTAAAGTCTGTTCTGCTTGGCATGATCTTAACCCTTGCTGTTTCTGTAGAAGTATTCCAGGAATCATTTAAATGTAATCCTCTATAGCAAGTGTATCCTGTTTATCTTTCTTTGGAAATATATGCGCTGATACTGTCAGAGCTAACTAGTTTATCCTTAACAGTTTGTCTTGCTTCAGTAAGAGTTGATTGCTCTGCTGGGAGTTATTCTGAAAGGTCTTTTAGGAATTTCCTCTTACCTTCTGTCTGCAGGAAGAAAATATATTCTTTCTACCTTTGTTAGTTTATTACGGCCTTTTCCTTCTGAAAAGCATCTGTAGTGCTGTGAATGAGTGAGCTGAACCCCAGGGAAACCCTTTTGCAATTTTTTTTTAATTATAAAAGTTGGGCTTCTATGGCAGAGCCTCACCTCACTTTTCAGTTTAATATATTCCAAAGACAGTTCGGTCACCTGTAGATTTTGACCTTTGTTAAAACAGGTGAACCTGGTAGCTTGGACTTGTACAAGGGTCTCTTGCTAAAGGATCTAGTG
Organism: Caiman crocodilus; assembly: GCA_030014935.1. Classification (NCBI taxonomy): domain Eukaryota; kingdom Metazoa; phylum Chordata; order Crocodylia; family Alligatoridae; genus Caiman; species Caiman crocodilus. Next base: position 57,407,516 of record JAGPOW010001296.1, read on the forward strand.
CGTCTTCTCCCACTAGTCCTGAAGGAGAACTGTAATGTTTATAACTAATCAGTTCTCTAAATTGAGCAAATGGTGAAATGTAAATGGTGGAGAAGTGAAATCTTTTTAGCCCACACTCTCGCATACAATGTAAAATAAACATGCGAGCCCCTGATTAAACAGCTACCCTCATTTTTTTTTGGATAGGGAAACTATTAAAATGCTTAATAGTAAACGATCCCCTTCCCCACCAAAGGAGGACATCTGTTTCTAACTTCAGCTTTTTATTTTTTTATCTTTCATTTTTTTTGTTGGTAAATCTCCCAGACAACAGCAGTTCTGTAGAGAGTTTAAATATGAAGGAATGGCAGGACGGGCTAAGGGCACTTCTACCGAACATTAACATCAACTTTGGTGGACTGCCCAATGCTTCTTCCCCCTCCAACGCCAACCACAGTGTACCAACGTCCAACACTGCCACCACCGACAGCCTGAATTGGGACAACCCTGGCAGCTGGATGGACCCTGCAATCATCACAGGTAACCGTTTCTCACTCCTTCAGCTCCACTGGCAACCATCAAATGGGTATTTGGCACAAACTACAGTACAGTATGCGGTGGTCTCTTCCAGCTTCCATCCACAAGACATCCACGGGGTCAGGAATTCCTGTGGAACAAATAGGTATAATAAACCATCACATAGCCCTTTCCAGTGCATGCCCAGGACCTTTACAAGCAGTCAGGGTGCTCAATGCATTTTCGTAGGGCCATGTAGTATCCCCTTTGCTAGATGGTATGTCTGGTATGTGCACTGCTGCTCCTGAGGTGCTGAAAGCATTAGCTGTTTTTATGTATGTATTTTACTTAAAAAGGGACATACTCCACTTGTTTATAAAGCTCTCTTTTATAAGGCTGTCTGTTTGCACATCCCGGTTTAGAGAGTGGGAAGCATGATTCAGGAAGGGAAAACAGCAAGCATGCAGTGTGCTGGCAGAGCTAGGTTTACTGAAGTTGAACAAAAGCAGGGACTCAATCCTTGTGATTAGGTGGCTTGGCAAATGTATAAGAGAACCTGTACTTAATGAAGAAAAATGCTCTTAGGAGAGAAATGCTGAATAAGAGTTTAAATGTTTTGTGGGAGAAGTGAAATATGTGTGTATAAACTGTATAAAATACTTTTTTGTGCAAACTAAACTTTTTCACCACTGGCATAGGTTAAAATGACTTCCTTTATACTTGGCCTGCTGCTTTTGATCTGATTTGCCTGTTTCCAACTTTTCTCTTCTTTTCGTAGGTATCCCAGCCTCCACAGGAAACAGTTTAGACACTCTTCAAGATGACAATCCACCCCATTGGCTAAAATCTCTTCAGGCGCTCACAGAGATGGACGGCCCCAGTGCAGCCCCATCACAGACGCACCACAGTAACCCCTTCAGTACACAGATCCCTCTTCACAGAGCCAGTTGGAATCCCTACTCTCCTCCTTCAAACCCCACCAGTTTTCATTCTCCCCCTCCAGGCTTTCAGACGGCCTTCAGACCCCCCAGTAAAGCCCCCACAGATCTACTACAGAGCTCAGCACTGGATCGTCATTAGGAAAGGTGGAAAAAAACGTTAGAAATGCAGGAATTGCCCCACCCTGACTCCTTCCCACACCTACCTGCTGCTCTCCTTCATATCTTTCTTTCTGAAGAATCCAGTTCCTGATCAAACCTCCCCCTGCCCCCAAATGCAATGCGATCACAGGGTCATGACCGTATCTTTTTTTCGTTATGTTTCTGCTGAGCCAGTGTTTGAAATTACACTGATTTAAAGTTTCCTTAAACATTCTAAGAAAAAAGAGAGAGAGAAATCAAAACGCAGTCTCAATGCTTAAAGAGAATATTACTGTCTTGTGTCTTTTTTTGCACATGAGTATTTCTGCCTAGTGGAAATGTCAATCTACAGTAGGGGAAAAATGTAATGCAAAATGCAGAATCAATTGCAGAAACATAAAGCAAGTTATTTAATTTAAATGAAATTACTGAACATGTGGAGCAAGCAGAGGCCTAGCATTTATTTTGCATTCAGTGTGTCACTACACAGGGAAATTGCTATGTATTTTTTTTTTTGTTGGAAAGGGGGACTTTATTGTGTCAGTCAGTAAAAGGTTTGACATGAAGTGTGTTGAAGGACAAAACTTGTAGAAGTAACTGGCATGTTGCTAAAGAGTGGTTTAAAGAGGGGAAAATAAGATTTCTTTTTAAATTTTGGCTTTAGATTTAAAGTAAACTTTAATGTTTTAAAAGTATTCACAGATTTAATACCTAGTGTATACATAATATAATTATAAGCAGCTGAAACACGAGTGATATTTACTTCAGTCTTTCTGTCTCCTCTGTCAGTCTCTCTTTCTTTTTTTTTAAATTCACCTGATTAGGGCACTCTGGGATAGCACTGCATTGGGGCCACATGATCACCATCAGGAGCACAACCTTTGACCTCCTTTGCCTGCAGCTTTTACTTAACCCTGTAGTTTCTGGACGTTTGTGCAGTATTGAAAAGACAGAAAAAAGAAACAGATAAATAAACATGGTTATAACCCGACGCTAAAACTAAAAACAAGGAAATGTACCTCTTTCTTCAGAATTAAAACTAAAAATCTTAAATAAAACAGAAAACTTGACAGTGACTTTGTTTTCATTTTTATTGTTCTGTTTTGTTTTTTTTTAAACTGCCTGGGATTTGTGATGGTATAACTCGAAAATCCATCTGTCCTAGTATGTTCACACCCATTCAGCATGAACCTATTTGTCACATTAATGATACTGTTTCATGGAGGTCCAAAATACTGTCTCGTTGAACCTCTTGTCTCAGAACATGGAGAGGAGGAATGCAAAAATATGAATGCAAGAAATGAAAGCGTATGGGGAAAAAGAAGGGTTCTGATATCACAGCACCCCGCATAATGGTATAAATATTTAAGAGGTGATCTGCCACGGCTTCATTTCTTCGCCTTTGTTATAAAGAATATGAAAAGCCCTTTGTTTGTTTTAATGGAGACTAATCTGCTCGGGTCTCTGAACAACAATAGTAGTAGATTGGCTCTTAATATTATGGGACTGAAGGCTCAGCCACTCAAAGGGGCAGGGAGTTCTAGTTACCACTTAATCTTTGTTTCCCAATGTCCAGCAAAACATCTTTGTCTAAAGACTGAAGATGCCTCCCCTTCATTGCAGGTGTGCCAAGAGCCCACAGCATATGAGACTTCAACTAGTTATGAGCAAAGCCAATCCCGATATTTAAAACCAGTGAGCTCTTTGGAGTAAAGGGTTGAAGCTTTCAAAACATCAAATAGTTGACGGGGGGGGAGTGGGGGCAAAATAGCCCCTTAGTTTTTAAAAAAAAAAAATCTCCAGTTCACATTCTAATGAATGACCTTGTTCACAGTCTAGCTGCAAAGCTGGCAACTTCTTGAGCAGTAGTAACTTGTGAGCAGTTCCCTGGTCCCCCTCTTCTTTCATACCTGCTGTGCTGTTTAGTGCCATTTGTCTAGAGTGACTGTTTTTCCCAGGAAGCCTTTATTTACTCACCAAGGCCTTGCTAGTGGAACTGAATGTACTGGTTCTAGACGCATATTGTAATTAAAATTAAGTCCTGTGCTCCAGTTACTCAGAAGAATGCTTTCAAACTTTATGCCAGTCCTTGCCACTACCACCTTGTGCACACAGCTTGTCTTAGAAGTGTCAATTGTTGAATGTCCTCTTGATAAAACTGATTTTAAAAAAATTAAAGCTTGTATTATGCAGTAAAACCAATGTGTGAGCGCCCCCTACTGTAACACAGCAATCCATTATCTGTTTGGTAAGCATACAGACAGCTGAAGAAAACTGAACAGAAACCATGTTGACTTTAATCCTCTAGAGATGGCGGAGAAGGTTAGGGTTGTTTTCCTCATGGAAAATATCTATGTCTATCATTAGCAAAATTTGTAGCAGTCTATGAAAGTTATTTATAGGGGTTTATAATCCCCTTAAGGCAGCTGCAATCAGTTGATGCTATTTAACAGCAATTTATAGAGCTGAACCACTATATATTTGGATTCAGTCCCATTGACAGGTTGGGGCACTTAACAGTAAAGCAGCTGTATACCTTATTCTCATGTCTGGTTCCATGCGGGCTTTGAAGTGTAACCTTTAAAAAAAAAAAAAAAAATTCATACCAGCAATTGTATTATTTTCTTCCACGATCTTTCCCTTCTACTTTGACCATAGAGGCACAATCCCGAACTGGTAACTTTGAGTATTAGACACTGAGATGTGACCTACATGCAGTCTGACACTGTTAGGTTATGGGTAACTGCCTTTCTCAGATAAATCTAGGTTCATCAGAGCATGATGGTGCTGCATATTGACTGGCAACACATCAGATGGGCTTGCGATGCTTGTTGTCAGATGGGCTTGCGATGCTTGTTGTTACTTATCTTGCCTGTTTTGTGGAGCTTTGCTTCATAATGGGGGATAAATCCAGGTTTTGCTTTTCAGGTATATTGCATCTAAAAAGTTTTATATGGGACCGTTGTTATCAGTGCAGGCTTCTCATGCTCTGGCCATGTATCTGTGCAAGGTTTTTGTTGCTCTTTTCAATGTTTGCTACTTGTAATATCTTTAGTAGTTGTTTTTTTTTAATCTGTATATGTGCACATGTGCAGATTTTGTTTTCCTCCAGGAAAGAAAAATGCATGGACAGTCACCGAATGATCTTTGATCAACAGCAAATGTGGTGGGATGCCTCCTTGTACCAAATTAAGTTTGGGGGAGGAATTGGATCAGCTACATCTATAGAAACAGTACAAGTATTTTTGGTATGGGTCTACTTAGTAATGAAATTGTCTTCAATCAAAGATTTCTGATTTTATCAATGCTCTCTCTTTGAGACAGAAGATTCTAGACATATATCAAATGAGTTAAATAGTTAATGATCTTTCTCAGTATTACAGGTCATTATAAGGTTTTTAGAAAAAGTGGTGAAATAGAATAATCCTTAGAACTCCCACACTGGGTGAAGTACTGAGAGAGAATCCATTCTCTGTCAGGGATTGGCAACTGATAACCCACAGGCCAGACTGAGCCTACAAAGATGTTTTAACCAGTCTACCAAGCTCAGAAGTTCACATATCCCACTGTTATTAGTAAGTTTCACATGATGTGCAACTGCTATCCAACAACACCCGGTTTGCTTTGCAACTGGGCTGTGTTAATTTGGTCCGCTCTTAGTGAAAAGCTGCCTACCCCTGGCCTAGGTAGATCTTGGCAAATGCACAAGTGTCTGCCACTATAAATGCCAAGTTCTACAATCTGTAATAGTATTGCTAGCCTCAGATATTCCAATACATGAATGGTTTGTATTACGAGGGTTTTTAATTGGATTATTTGCCTCCTAGGGTTTGAGACCTTAAGATTTGTGTTTTTTATTTTCTGCCACCATACAGGGTAGAAATGGTGGGCCTTCCTTTTTCAGTGAAAGTCATGGTTCTCATTTAATCAGATGGCTCGGAGCGGAGACGAACATATCAAATGCTATAGAACTAGTGGCTAAAATGCTGAGAGCTTGCCATGTTTCTGTTCAGCTTTCTTTAACATATTTCCTCTATAGACTAATGCCAATTATTACCTTTCCTGGTGAAGGGACAGAATTTTTGGAAACTAGATGTGAAATGTGAACATGAAAACAAAATGAAAGGTGACTGAAGTTCTTGTACTTGCTTCTTGCCTTGGTATACTAAGTCACAGGTGAGTTTAGTCTTTGTTTTGTGTTAGCCTCTAATATGCATTTATCCACTGAGTAAAAACACCATGCACATAGCTTGATTAGCTACATGTCCTGAGAGAAGTCTTAGGACTGGAATAATATTAAATGCTGCAGCCAAGAGTTGAGAAGTGTTGGCAGTAAGTGTATGTGGAAGGAGGGAAAAGTAAACTAAAACTTAAAGTAATAGGAATTACTGCAGGTCATAATTGAAGAGCAGTAGCAAACTTGATTTTTCTGCAAATGAGATAAATCTAGGTTTATCCTTCCCTCTTGCAACCTGGATTCCCTCTTGCCCTTCCCTCTTGCAACCTGGATTCTTTTTGGCAGATGAAAAGTGGGTGTGAAACATGACTGGCATGTTTCTAGGAAGTTACTTAGCTACATCCTGTTCAGAAATAACAAGCAAGCAAATGAAAATTAATTTCAGTGCCAAATACAACATTTTTGTTCTGATGGGTCTGAATCAACAATTCTAAATAATTTTTAATTGGAGTACTTTTTGGGGGCAAAATGTCATTTGTTTGTTCCCCTGTTTCGGTGGAAAAACATGTCAGCTTCTGAATTACTTTCAAGGCAGCAATTCTGGTTTTTTTCCCCCTAACTGGCTGCATGTAAAGCCAAGGCACTGATTATCCTCTGAGCATATCCCAGAAGCATATCTGCATTTTAAAAGCCATTAGTGAGGGATGAAGGTGTACACATTAGACCATACGATATTTTTTTTATTGACATTTTCTAGTTTGACCCAACAAAAGCAGGAAGAAATTAAGGAGTTTGTGTGAAAATCCCATCTGTTTCCAGGGGGGTTTTTTCTTTTGCCCACATCTAATTCTCATCTAGCTGAACCAGGCATACACAATGCTGCTCTTCTTCAGCAGAAGCTGTGTTGATTTCTCATCTGTGAAATCTATTTCAAATAAATGTTATGCTTTTATTTATTATTGTATGCACAGTGTCTGAATATCTTATAATACCTTTTGATGGAACAAAATTCCACTAAAATTATACCTTCTAGGGATCATTTTAGTAGTGGCAGCTTCTTGAAAACAATGCCATGTTCTTTGCCAGAGAGCCTGGACAGTTTCAAAAGCTTCAAGAAACACATGAGGTTCAATAATTTGCTGAAGCTTTTGATTCTTTTCCCATGTAATAATGGCTTTTAGTACTGATGGAGCAAGATAATTCAGCACTGAACTATCTCCCTAGGGATAGAGGAATTTTCTTTTGAGAGAGCAGCCAGACCAGCCCACTTTTATTAGTTACTACCACTGTCTCAATAAAATTTGTGACCCTGGCACTCATTTCCTGCCAATTGGCGGGGGGTCAGACTAGATGGCCTGCTCTAGGCCCCTTCTGACCCTAGGTACTATGATACTATGATACTCATTACAGTTGCCAAACCTTTTTTCCCCCCATAACATTTTTGCAAAGGATGGTTTTAAACTGGATTTCTGCTCTTTACACTGCTTTGTAGCATGAAAGGAAAGTCAAAGAAGTCCCTCCCCAACCAATTCCTCCTTTCCATCTTTGCTGCCCCCCTCCCCGCTGCTGTCCTATCTTAGAAATAGAAAAAGAAAGGGAATAAAACCCAAACCTTTCAGGCTTGCTTCGTCCTTCATATAAAAAAGGTGCAAACTCATTCCTCCCCATCAGCCATTGGCTTGTTGCTAGCTACTTTTTAAGCATTTGTTATTCTACATTGCAGCTCCAAAAAGTTGATTTTTTGAAAGTGGTCAGATGTCTAGTCAAAAGGTCCATCTCAGCTTATCAGCTCTTAGGGCTATTATGGTTAAGAAAAAACAGTTTCTGTAGCACATAGCCCACAGCAAAGTGATGTAGTTACCATCACATATGGATACTTGGTAATTCACCCTGGAGTTATTTATAGTAGGGTCCATGGAAAAAGCCTTTGATGTGATTCTGGAGTGAGACTTAAACTGCCATGCCCTTGGAACCACAGTATCTTCATTGTTCTTCTGAGGTGTGCCACAGACTATATGGAGAACTAAATGAAATAATCCTTTGCACTACTAATCCCGAACCAGGCTATTTAAATGAGAATCAGTTCCAGTAGTTTCAGTTACACCACCAAAATCCCCTTCCATGACCTTTTCTCAAGGAGATTTGGATATTAACTTTTTTCAGGGATAAAAAATCTTAGTCATAAAATAATGATCAGACAAATAATAAAAAAATCTGACTAAGTATGCATGTGTTCAGATTGTATTTTTGAAATGGAGATATCAGAGTGGCGCTTTATCACTGAAACAAAAAAAGTCCTAGGAACTGACATCTGAAATGAGCACTTTTAACAGCCTGCTCAAATAGGCTTTCAACATGAAACATCTATTTTTACTATCATTCTTTGCAAGAGCCCAGTTGAAGACCCAGGCAAAATAAATAGCTCTTGCACCTTGCTGAGCCCTGTAGTTTCAAGGAGCTTGGGTAATGGCTTTGCACCATGGGCTCACCTCTATTAACACTTGTTTAAAAACTTATGTTCATCATATCTTCTGTGATAGGCCGGGACCAATTCCCTGGGGAAGCTGGCACGGCAGGGCATTACTGCCAGTGGTATCTCTCCTGTCTTCTGGGGCAAATGAACATACATGGAGGCAGATGGTGTTGCACTTGGGCGCAGAATCACCTGGGGGTAGATATGGATTTCAGAGCATAAGCTTTGCACAGGCAGCTTCTGTAAATTATTCTGGCTCCTGTTAAAAGCAAAAGTGAGACAAAAGAGAGTGAGAAGATAGGCTGCAAATAGGATTTCCTCCTACTTCATCTCAGCCCACCTTAAGCTACTCTATCAGGTATACCAAAGGACAGTGGAATTATGGTTCCTGTAATGGTGGCAGCATGCCTGCAACCTTCTAAAAAGCATCTGCATTTCATTACTTGCCACACTGCTGAGTAGGCAGTAAGTGAGGAACTGGGGAAATGAATTAGCAGTTTCCCACTGCAAATCTGCCTCGGTCTTTCAGCAAGATAAGAACGTGAGTCTTGCCTTAGTTGCCAGTAGATTTTTGTTGTTAGATTAAAAAGTTAGCACATGTAAAAAACAAACAAAAAACCCAACAAACACCTAAAAGTGACTCTTAATGCCAGTGGCTTTCACCTGTTTTAAATTCAAAGCATCACTCTCAAGGCAACCCTCAGAAAATGCCAGCTCTTAGTTTTCACTATTGTTTTTTGACTACAGAGCATTTCTGCTGCTGCAAATGACTCAGCAAGCCCACAACTGGTCAGAATGTTTTTGATGCAGTGGAAATTCCTATTTGAAATCTTTGGGCTTATTTTATTGATCATATAGAAGTTTGCATGTCTAAAAGTGCTAATATTGTGCATCACCCTTAAGGATCTTATGGTACCCTGACTGAGAATCACTGCCCTATGTAAGCCCAGTTTTAACAGTTGTTGGTGTTACAACATGAGGATGTTTTAGCAGGGCCCAGGATTAAAATAGCTCAGTACTAGGCCACAACCAATGTAGCAATGTGATCACAGAACCAAAAGGAAACTTTGGGTACTTCAGTTTTGAAATGTGATTCTAGTGCAGGGGCAGGCGAAATACAGCCTGTGGGCTGCTAAGCCATTCTATCCAGCCCATGAGGCCCCTAACAAATTTAGAAAATTAATATTTATTTGCTCCTGGATGCCTGTCAGAAATGACAGGACCCAGGGGCAGCTGGCAGCAGGACGGAGCAGTCCAGCCCCAGCCATTTCCTTGCCTTCCTGTCCTCGCACTGCTCCAGTACCATGTAGCTCCTGACTGCACTGCTGGACCACAGGAGCATAGGTCTGTCCTGGTACTCTGGTGTGTGTGTTCACAGAGTGAGTTCCACATGCACACCCCAAATACACATGTACCGACACACCCACTGCCACATATGCAGACTCTCTCACACACCCCTCACAGTCACCCTCCACCCCACACAGTTCCCTACAAACCCCATACCCACCCACAACCCACATATCCACACACACACACACACACACACACACACACACACACACACACACACTCTCTCTCTCTCTCTCTCTCTCTCTCTCTCTCTCTCTCTCTCTCACCCTACACCCACAGTCCCTCAGAAACCTGTAGCCCCCCACAGTATATAAGACTTCATTTTTATGCTATTATATACAATCACCTCCATGTACACTATACAAATGCATGTAAATTGGAACAAAACTATTTTTTTAAATTGATTAATGTTTTAGATGTTTGATTTTTAGAATGTAATTTGGTATTTTTCTCATTCTGAGATGTCAAACCCCCCCTTGCTGAAAGGAGTACTTCTGGGGGCAAGGGGAGAGACTTCTGGTGGCAAAGGTCAGGGGGTGGTACTTCCAGTCACAAGATGGTGACCAGGGGGCAGGGGACCTGTCAAGGGGCAGGGCTACTCTTGTGGCCCTCAACAGCTTGCCAAAACTTGGTAAGCAGCCCTGCACCCAAAATAATTGTCTGTCCCTGTTCTAGTGGATCTGGAATAAACACTTTTCCCCTGTGAAGAGTTCAAGCCTGCTGATGACTTCCTACCAACTTTGGTGGATGTTACCTCCACAGCAAAAATGTACCTTTGGAATCCCTGGTTACTGCGTCCTGGAAATGCCCCAGGGTATGCAGAGCTGTACAGGGAAGAGATCCGGTAATGAAGCCTGTGGTTCTGCTTTAGTTTCCCAAAAATGCCCTTGTGCTTCTTCCTCTCTTGTCCAGTGGAACTGGCTTGCCACCTGCCCCTGCATGTCCTGCTGTGCTTTTGCCTAAAAATGGGAAAAGATAAAACACTGATGTCTATGCAAAATTGCTAAAGCAGAAAAGTTGCATAGCATTTGGATATTGGTAGAGAAGTCATGTCAAGACTCTTCACGAGTTTGGTTGAAAACTATGAAACAATGTCGTAACATAAGAATTTTTAATTTTGCATGGTTCACAGTGTACTCGTATTTCACAGGGATGTTCAAGGTTAGCCAAATTCCAGTTAGACAATTCTGGAATAAATTGTCCCCTAAAAAACCTACAGTACCAAATGTAATTGGTTATTTGCACATATACCAATATTTGATCTATTTCTGATTCTTCCTGAGTGCTCTTGGCTTCTGTGCTATCCTGTGGCTATAGGTTCCACATGTTTTAATTATCCCTTGCTTGCGCGATTTATATTTCCCTACTGGCTTTGTCATCTTTTTGGATTCACAATTCTAAACAACTACTAATAAAATTCAGTCCATTCAGTTTATTTCCTTTCAGTGTCTCTTTGAACAAGTGGCTGGCTCAACTATTAGCAGTTGTTTTTGGCTCTTCATTTGTTAACAAGGGCAAAGCAATGGCTCCAGTCACTTACAGGAATTTTTCTATCAATTTTGGTCAAAGGAGGCATGGATACCACCCTACTTAGCTGTAGGAATATTTTGGCAGCTGCTAGGTAAAAAGGAAAGATTTCTCAGTTTGTTCCTGTGCCTTTATATACGTCTGTATGACTCCGCGTCTTCCTCTTTGGACGTTGGATAATTCTTTTTTCCCTACCAGTGGTGCTTCAGTTTGCATTTATTTTTCTCTTTGTCCGCTAAAAACAGTGCAGGAGGTTTACTCAGGAGGTAAACCTCTGACTTTCCCTGTCAACCTCACAACAATTGCAGAGTCTGCATCTATAATCCATTATATACATACAACCCAATAGTGTACAACTGTCGCATGTAGCCACGTTGCACTCTTAAGGCAGGAACTGATGAACATAGTATTGAACTGAAACTGCAGTAAGAATATATGTGAGCAGAATTTCACATGGGTAAAATTCCAGAGACCACTAGTATCTACTAATTTGTAAAAGGGGCCATGGGATTTTTTTAATGACCATAGATGCTTGAGAGAGAAGGTGCAGTAGCTCATTAGAAAGAAACCACTCCTAGCAGTACCAGTACAGAACAGCAGGTTGGGGAATGCTGTGATTTACTAGCTGGGAAGAGCATCACTGAATCTTGATGCTGATCGTAGCTCATGGTTACAACCTATACCCTTGATCCTAGCTCACATCATTTTAATTTAACTTTAGATTTTGAATCCAGTCTACAGTGCAGTAAGTTTGTTGGAATTTCTTGCCATCAGATTTAGTGGAGGGTTGTGTAGTTATTGGTGGATCGAGGGTTTTGAAAAGTTGGGTGCAGATAGTGTGATGCATCATTACATATACCACAACACACATTTTTATCCAATTAAAAACAAACTAGAAGCTTTACTAATAGGTAAGGGGCCTTGGGCTGTATTATTCAGTTTAAAATCGAAGCAAAAACAAGTGAGTTTACAGGAATGTGCATTAATTTGCTGTATCATATATTATGCATAAAAACGCAACAAACTAGGCAAAAATCAAAAGATGTTTCATTAGTCCTGTAGTCATTAGAATTAAATGTACATCTCTTTCAGATTCATAATACAAAATCTAGCCTTAAGCATCTTGACAGTGCATCTAGTGCTTCAGGGAAAATTATTTCCACACCTGAGTTAATGTTTTTAGCTAGAGTTTAAAACAGTCTGCAGGGCTGTGAAGTGGGAGATATATTACCAGGAGCAGCTAACAAACAGCAGAATTGCAGAAAAAAGTGCAGCTTGATTGGTGGAACCATTGAAGTCTCACCAAAATTAAAAGGTCATTAACTCCTGTAGAACGGAGAGGTTAGAAGGAAGCAAGTGTATTATGAGTCAGGACTTCAGCTGACTCTCATTCCGCTTCTATAGAAATGCTGCTGCCGCTGCCACTGCCAAGCAGTTGATTTTCAATTTTGGGTGGAACAGGAATCAAAGTGCAACAGCACCACTGCACTCCCTCCCCCCGACACACACCACCAGTATCGCCACCTGCCTTTGATTGTGGCATTTCTCCTCACTTACCGTCTTTCATTAATGTATTTTGGAAGAATGATCATTTGCCTTTGTAATAGACCATTTTACACTAAATTAGCTATTTTTTAAATCCTTCTTAAAGAAGGATACTCTTCTTCCTTTCACCTCGTTGTTTCTGATTATAGAAGTGAAGTCCTGTATTGTTTTATTACTGAGCTGTTTCTGTTTCTCTGGACAAGAGCAGAAATATTCCCATCAAGTGCACTTATTACAATCAACTGCCAAGTTACGTTGCTGCTTGCTTTTGTTACCAGAGAACATATAAAAATGGGACGAAATGAATAGGTTCTTCCAGGATCCACCTCTGTGTTCAGTTCTATTCCTGTGCCTGTGATTTTTATCTTGGACTAAACTGATGGACTTGCAGGAGCTTTTTATGTTCAAGTGTTAGTAGTGTATCACTCTTAGTGACACAGTTGGCATGGGAAGGGGAACTCAGGGGGCTCTATCAAATCCAAAATACCAAACCAATTACACTTTTTTGCATAGAAGTTTTTTTTCAGCTTAAGTACAGCAAGTTGCACATGCCACCTCTGCTAATCAAAGCTCTCCAAATCCAAGGAACATTTGGGAGGGACAGTCATTGCAGGTATGTCTCAGTGAAAAAGCAACTGCAATTTTGCAGTGGTGAAGAGGGGTTGGTGGAGAACCATCTCTACAATGTTTAGGAATAGCAAACCAACACAGCTATCTGGCCACCAGGTGGCAGCACCAGCTTTTCTGTTGCCTATATTGTTTTTCCCACCCTTCAATACCCTTTTAAGAGGGTACAGAGTGGGGTCCAAAGCTGGGTCACAGGTAGCTGACTTAGTAGGCATGTAACATGTGAAATAAGGCTCTAGTTCTGTGTGAGATAATAGAAAAAGCAAAAGTTGACCAAAGATCTTTTTCAAACTGGCATTGAAGACAGATATATGGCACACTGAAATGTTAGACAGTGATGGGTTTTGAATTTAATCAGGACTTCTCTTCTAGGAATCTGCTGGCTTGCTCTTATTGGGGGCACACCAATTGCGAAGATTGCTAGCAGCAGCCTAAAGCAAAGCTTCTCAGGTATGATGGTTATGGTTGGGGGTAGAAAGAAATGAAAGCATGGAAACCTCTCATCTTAGCTGAAGGCAGATCAGCTGTTTTGTGCTCCTGGATCAGTACAGCTTCTACCTGTAGCCCCTAAAGTTTATGCTGCAGTGATATGCAAATCAAAGAGATATAGAAGTATGGAGCTGAAGTGCTTAGTACAGGAAAGCCAAAAGGCAGAGCAGGCATTTTTTTTATTAGTGAAAATTAGAGGCATACTAGAGGCATATTAGTGAAGATTCTCATCGTAGGCACAAAACTAAATCCCAGCACATGCTGGACATTGATTCATTCTTTCCCTTGCAATAATTTAATCCATGAATTTGTAGAGACCTGTCTTGAAGCAATAGAGTACTTGGGGAAAGGATGAAAGAGTTAATATGCACATCAGGTTGGTCTCAATACACCTGACACAGAAGTGATACCTTTTCTGCGCATGCATACATTTTTTTCTGCTTCCATGCAGAAGACAGTTGGCCAGCAGAGGGAACTCCCACTCTTTAGCCAGGGACTGGCTATAGCACTGCAGGTTCTCTTTTTAACTTGGAAGAAAATGCTTAGCACAGTCCCAGTGCCTATCCTAGAAGGCCAAATATGTGCCTTAAAAGGAGTTGGCTTAAAAGAGCCACCTATATGACCAGGGACTTGCAAGGCAAGCCATACGAGGAAAGGCTGAGGGACCTGGGCCTCTTTAGCCTAAAGAAGAGAAGGTTGAGAGGGGACTTGATAGCTTACCGTTATATCAGAGGAGTGTGTCAGGAGCCTGGTGATCAACTGTTCACTAGGGAACACCTGGGGAAAACCAGGATGATTGATTACAAACTCCTGGAAGGCCATTTCAGGCTTAATACCAGGAAAAAAATTGTCATGGTCAGGGTGTCCAGGCTGTGGAATAAACTCCTTCCAGTGGTGGAGCAGTCACTTACCTTGGAGGTTTTCAGAGGAGATTGGACAGTCCCTTTGTTGGGATCACCTAACCCTGCTGTCTTCCTACCTTGAGAGGGGCAGGAAGGCTGGACCCGATGATCTGCAAGGTCCCTTCTAGCCCCTAACAGTCTATGAATCTAAGAGGGCTTGATTCAATTGCTCTTCTGAATCTCTTCCTGCCACTAGCTGCTGATTGCCTGATCTTTAAGAATTAGCAGTGATGTAAGTATACATTCTGGGTCGAGTCCTCAGCACCAAGGTACTTACCCATCACTGGTTTTCCGCCTTAGCATCCTGTCCCTCCAGCAACACACAGCAAAAGAGATGGTCACAGTCAGGATGATCACACCACTGATGAGAGAGGCAATGACTGCCACGCGGAAGCCTTTATCTACAGGCTTTGGGATCACTGGACAAAATACATACAGAATAAGCCTGCCATGAGTTTGAGCCTGGGCAGCAGTAGCAGGTAGAGTTCAATCATTTTTAGTGCAGTAGCCCACTTATAGGGACATAAGTACCTTCTAATGCATGACCCCTAGGTTCACCCTGAGCCTCGTTCAGCCTTTCTCCCATATCCCCAATTCCATTCCCTCAAGCCCCCAGTACTACGTCTTCCTAACTTCACACAACTATCAGCTAGTACTAGCCCTTGAGGGACAATTCCTTCCTGTTTTTTCTAGTCAGGGGCCACCTATTTTGATAACCAACCCTCAGGCCTAGACAGTGGGAAAGGGAGCAGCTACTTGATCAAAAGTACCCCCTTCATTTCCCTCACCCCAGACAGCTTTTCTACATGGCACGTTTCTGTGGCAGCTCCCTTCATTTATGGAGGGCTGAACTGTTATTAAAAAGCTTGTAATTAATTTCTAGGACTTGGGTTTGATTGGTGTATAAGATGTTTCTGTGCAATGCAGTTTACTGCATCTCAGCTTCATCTTGTTAATCACTTTCTTTTCCACTTTGACTCCTTTTCAGGTAAACACCTCAACAGATCTAGGGCAAAGAGGGCATGTGGAGCTCAAAGATGACAGCCTTGGTTTGCTCCTAGCAGCAGCTGCATCTCAGTAATTGCTCAGGGCAATTGCTTAGCAGAGCTTTACAGTCCTATGATAAAATTAGCACTAGCAAGACAGTCTGTGAACCCATCCATCCTCTGGTCCACTCAACTGTGCATCCATTTGGTCACTCAAGCCTCCAGGCATCCTTCATCCCCCTAGAGGAAAGGATTCATCTTAGATTAACAGTCCTTCACGTTTATCTTTATTCTGCATCCTTACTGAGAATTCCGCTAGACTTTCTCTTTTCTCCTGCCGATAAATACCTCTAATCATGAAACATGGGCAGTTTTTTAGGACCGTTACATCTTGCCTCTAAGATTTTGCTTGTATTATTTATGTATTTTTAGCACTCAGGAATAGTACTAGCCTTGGAGAGTAAAGGCCCCTCTGTCTTCACACAATTGGTGTAGCATGGGTGGGGGCATTACATGCTCCTCACACGCTACTCTGATAATACCCCCCACCCCAATGTCTGGAGTAGCCACCTCCAAACATTAGCAAGATGGTTCCGATTCCATGGCTCATTGCGTCTTAGATCTTGTGACGCTTCCCCCTGTAACATCCAATTGGTGGCACTGGTACACTGGGTTGTGGTGTAGAAACCTGATGCTTGGCAAGTGGATTGAGACTGCTGGACCTCTAAAGCACCAGTGTAAACAACCTGGTGGGCCAGTGCCATTGGAAAGCACAGGACTGATTCAAGAGTGTTCCTCTTACCCTCACAGCGAGGTGGGGGATGACTCCAATATGAGGTGCTGTCGCTGAAAAGGCAGACCAGCTTTCCGTTGCCCACCAACTGATATCCCTCTTGGCACCAGTACACAATGATTGAGCCCAAGGAGATGCCAGAGCCTTTTTCAGCATAATAGGATCCATAACGTGGAGGGACCAGAGCCGTGCACTGAACTTGGAGAGAGAGGAAGACAATGCAGATGATTACAAGCAATGTAACAGTATATTCAACAAGAACTTCCTGGCAAATTGTCACGTATACAAGGGTGGATCCAGAGGGGTTGCAGTGGTGCAGTTGCACTCTCCCTGCCTCTCTTGATTCTTGGTCCTCCCAAAGTTGAAAACAATTGCCTGGCAGTGACGGCAGCATTTCTATTCAGGCAGACACTCTAAACGTTCCACTAAGCTTGCTAGGTTTTCTGCAATTTTGATGTCTGTCAGCTGCACCTAGTAATGCAGCTCCTATTTTCCAACCCTGTAGACATTTTTTTTTAAACTCCTAGCTAAAAACTTTAACATAGGTGTGGAAATATTAACTTGGATCTGTCTGGAAATAATGTTCAGTGAAGCATTGAATGTACTGGCAAGATGCTCAAAAATGCTTGATGTACAATTCAATCTAATGACTACAGCACTAATGAAACAACATCTTTTGGTTATTTTTTTGTCCTGTTTGTGGGTTTTTTTGTAAATATGTGAATAGCAAATAATAGCACATAAATACACAGTCCAATAAAGGTATATGTGTGTTTTCTTCTATCTTAAACTGAACAGTATAATCCTGGCATATTAGTGAAGCTTCTAGTTTCTTTTAAACTGGGGAAAAATACATGTTGCATTTATGTGGTGAGTCATGTGCACTGCCTCCCCTCTCTTACACCCCAAAATCCTAGATCCACCCTGGCTCCTAAGTATGTGTTCTGCAAGTTCTTAGCAGTGGACACCAATCAATCCTGAAACTTGGGCTAAAGACTTGGTCCTCATTTATGGATACCCTCAAGTGAGAGACTCGGGGAAGTCTGCCAGGTTGTAATAACTTTCTGTGGAAGACTGTAGAGAAGGCCCTTTGTCTTCAGCCTACAAAGGGCCGGCTTTCTTGCAGCACAACTGGGAACAGACAGGGCTGCTCATTGAATCTAGGAATGGAGGGGGAAAATGCCAAGAGAGGAGGGTGAAGAAGCAGGAAGTTCACTTTAAACCACAAATAAAACAAACTAAAAGTAGAATGTAGTCAAAGGGAAACTGAGCACTTTTAAATAGGCTTTTGATTATTTTTGATGCATACAGGAGTCCTGATAGCTTCCACCCACCCCTAAATGTGCTTACGCCAGTTTTTTTTTTTCTTTGTGTTTCACTTTAGCAACTATCAGGAATACTGTGTAGTGGGAAGACCTCTTTGGTAGCCTCCAGGATGTATATTGTAAAGCATCAAGTGCAACATCTTTAAACTCTTCCAATATTGATAACTGAAGTTAAATGTGCTTTAAAAGAAGGATATTCATTTAGTCTTGTTGGAAAGTTGAAAGCTATTGGCTTTCAAGATGTGTGAAATTGTGTCATTTTAGATATTGATTAGCATATTTTGGAGTACAGCCTCAAGTTTTGGTCACTTTGTGAGGGTCTGATTATGTTAGAAAGATCAGGGCAACTAAAGCAATAAGTGGAATAGCAGGCTGTGACAGACAATGATGTTAGGTGATGTTAGGTGACTGTAGGTCTCACCCCTGTGAAGATCATTCTGTCTGCCTTCTGTAAAAGGTCTGCTTGTTTCTTTACCTGACTGTGAGTCTGAAGGACAGAAATAAATCTTCATAAGCACATTCTCTTGGAAGAACTATCCAACTTGTATTCTGGGCACCCAGTATCACTCCTCAGTCAAAGATTTTACACTCCAGGTACATAACGGGAAACAGTAGGTGCATGCTACAAAAGTCTGGGGCAGGAGTTAGGAATAATGGTTAGAGTTGGTAAGAGTTTTAGCTGCCTTGATATTGCTATATCCACAATATTGTCACAGTCCCCAGGACTATACCTTGCAGCAATCAAATTATTATTTTAGATGATAAATTATTGTAAATTATTAATAATAAATGTATTAGTAATTAATAATAATAATTGTAAATTATTTTTGGCATTATTTCCTTTGACTCTATTTGCTCCCTTTTCTTTACAATCTTTTCCTACTCTCCAAGCTCAACTTTTGATGCCAGCAAAGGTTAGGACCAGATGATTTTTTTCCATCTGACATGGGCTTGGGCTGAGACTCGGCGTGCTCAACTCATGAAGTTAGGAGTACTTTTGTGGCTCTTAAGTGATTGGTTAGTATTGCCACAATGTTAAAGCGCTCTTAAAAATGCCAGCCCTTGTTAACAGAAGGGAGGGTTATCCCAGTGTGCAAGGGAGAAAAGGGAATTTGGAGGCATATCTGTATAAATATAAAGACAAAAAATGGTTAAGTTCTTTTACTTTACCTGGAGACTGCACATGAGATAGTAGAACTCTCCTGGGGTAAATCCCAGAGCAGCTGGGGCTATGACTGTAAGAAACAAGTGCACATGCTAACCAGAGTGACTTGCACTACCAGCAAAAAACCCCCATAGAAATAACAGCAATATCACTCTGACACCAGTGCCATTCGCATCAACCAGTTGTGTAGTGGGGTGAGACCTCACCACCTACTCCTGGTTCGTCCTGCAGAGTAAGAGGTCGATGTTGAATTTCTATAGTACCTGAAACATTGTTGCGCATATTAGTCCTATTGTTGAAGTCTCTTGGGAATCCTTTCATGATGGTTCCAGCTCCAGTGAAGGAAGCCGTGGAACCAATTGCATCGCTCAAAGCAAACTGAAGACTGCTCCAAGCCAATACACAAAGGGTCATGCATTTTCCAGACTTCTGTCCTTTCATGCTTCCAGGAAATGTAGCATCCTTTGATATATATCCTAATCTGGGATATATTGAGGCATGTAGTCCCAGATTCCCTGCTGCTTGTGTCTTGCTCTTTCCTTAACCTCAGGGTAGGCTACCCGGGAATCAGATGAGTCCTAAGACTTTGAAGCAAGGTGGTGGTTGGCTTTCCCTGCAGGCTTTCTTCTGCTTCACTTGCTTTGACACAAGCCTCATGCTGATCCATGCTTCCTGCCCTGTGCTAAGCTGTGAATACTGCATAGTGTGTTCCTAGCCCATCCCCTCTTAGCCAGCCAGTCCCTTGCTCCACCACATTTGCAGGCAGACAGTTTCTCACTTCCCCCCACCTCCCCACCGTGATGTTGGTTCAATGCAATGTGGACTCTGTTGCATGAGAATTGGGGCTTGCAAAGGAAGGGAGTAGTAAGTGTTTGGAGTTCTTCTCTTATGGATAATCTATCTAGCCAGTGTGACTTTGGGAGTTCTGGTAGCAGTCCTGAGACTGCTCCACTGCTTCATAAGCACTGGTTGCAAGTTGATGGTAAGAAAGCAATGCAAGATACCTTTTAAATTACTATTCTGATTTTCCTGGGGTTATTTCATACTCCAGATGTTATTGCGTCTGTTTCCTTCTTTCTACCAAAATTCAGGGTTACTTTTCTGTAAATAACAATCAAGCCAAATAAGCTGCACCAGAACTGAAAAGGATTTTGTAACAATGCTTCAGCCAACTTCACTGCCATGGGAACCAATGCAGAAATGCATTTTTCAGTCTCCTTGGGTTTTTCTTTTTCCTTGTGCCTTAATAGCTTTGTGTGTCTCTTCTATCTCTCTATAAATAGAGAAGGCTATACTAGTGACCATCTATAGACTACTGAAATAACATAACTTAGAATTAATTGAAAATATATATGCTAAGGTTTTTCACCTTTTCTCTTACTGTGTCTGCATATACTTGCCTGTTTGTTTATGAATAAGTCCTGGATCATAAATTCTCTTTGTGTTGTTTGTTTGATGTTAATCAATACAGAGGCAGTGGTTTGGCTATAAAAAGATATCTTTGACCATGACAGAATTTCTAGGCAGGAACTCAAGTAGTTTCTGCCTAGAATTACTTCTGAGCTACCACAGAAAAATAAAATACAATATGTTGGGCCAGCTTTTTAGCCAGAGTAAATCGATATAGCTCAATTTAGTTAATTTGGATCCTTCCCAAGATATATTGTCATACATGTAATTAACCCAGTGTCACACTATTTCCAAAGCAATTAGATGTATATTACACTATCACAAGCAAAAGCAAATCAATTAACCATACATAGGCCCCTTTAGGGATTGTCGCAGTTTGGCAGAAAAATGCTCCATTTTGGTAGTCATCTACTTGGCACTGGTTCTTTTATCCTTTCTTGTACCTAGAAAGATGGCAGTTGGTTGCCAGTAAGTTTTTGGCCTGGATCCTTTTATATGTGTATTTTTACTGAGCACTCAAGTGAAACTGCCAGGTCATCTGAGGCCAGAGTTTGAGGGGGTAGGCGAGTAACATTTAATTTCTTCAGAAATGGTCAAAAGCTGTGGTTCCTAAAGACAAGCAGCAACTTCACATTTTTTTTAAAATAAGAAATGCATTATTCCTCATTGAAAGTAAAATAAATAAATAAGGCCTTATGTGGAACAAAACAGCAATGTTCCAGAAATGCAAAGCCAAGGCAAAATTATGCTTGCTGACTCTCTCTTGATGAAATAGCACTATTAGTACATTTCAGCAATAGTCTGTGTTGCTCTCACCTCCTGGTGACCAGTTCCATCATCCTTTATCTCAGCTCTGTGAGTCTTCTGTGGAAGGTCTTGGTCAATAATTTTATGGAGAGAGGTAATTTAGTCTGAAGTCAGTTAGAAGGCAGGTTAGATATGTACATACCTAGACTAAATAAATAAGATTATATATAAAGTGAGAGAGCATGAGAGCAAGCATGCTTTTGTGAACCCAAGTTCACTTAATCAGATGGCATGAAAGATCAAGAGGGGCAAAGGTGCCCAGAAGCCCCCGTGGCTTAATAGGGATATTCGGGGGGCCCTGAGGGCAAAGAGGGAGGCATACTATCTTTGGAAGGAGGG
>JAGPOW010001296.1:57429104-57471664 GCA_030014935.1 Caiman crocodilus
CCTGTGACCCTGGCACTCGTTTCCTGCCATTGGCAGGGGGTCAGACTAGATGGCCTGCTCTAGGCCCCTTCTGACCCTAGGTACTATGATACTATGATCAGAAAGAAAACGGAGTATGAGAGAAATTAGAATATAAAAGATGAGTGGGGAGAGAGAAGGGAGTGGGGAAGGGCTGAGAGAGAAAAGAAATAAGCAGTAAACACCTAGGAACAAAAGGGATCATAGAAGTTAATCCAGGTAATAAGGCAAGAATTCATAGTCCCTGTTTAAGTCTTACTTAACACAGTCCCATTTGTGTATGATTTCTTGTTCTACAATTTCCCATTCAAACTGATTTTGATTTTTTTGGCTGAAAACAGCAATCCTGAGGTCAGCAACGGAGTGTCTAGGGAGGTCGAAGAGTCCTGCCACAGACTTTTGTGTGTTTCTGCAGCAGATATCAGATTTGTGTTCATTCATACTTGCATGTAGAGATCTTTCAACATAGACAGCAGAAGTGCATTGTAAGCAGGTAATGGCATCTATGATGTTGGCAGAGATGCAGGTGAAATGAACTTTGGATGTTGTACCCTTTGTTATTAGATCCAGTGACGATGTGGTCTGTATTGATGTGGGCACACAGCAGACATTTAGGTCCATTGCAAGGCCTGGTAACTTAGTGAGAATTGGAGCTTGTAAGTCTGTTGTTTGAGAGCTGTGGTTTGAGAGTGATAGGGAGGGAAGGTACCTGTAAGCCAGGACAGGTTTGTTCCCAAAGGCTACCTTGAGATGATCATTCTTTTCCAGGAGGGGTTCAAGGTCATTAATGATGCATCTTAAGTGTTCAAGCTGTGAGGTGTAGGTAACAACCAGAGGGATTCTGTTGTCTTTGTTGATATTGCAGGAGGTCAGAGTGAAGTCTGAGTCTGGCTTTGTTGATATGAGCCGCTACAGTTTTGGAATTGCATTGTAACTTGTAAGAATCCCTGCTCTGGATCCGTAAGGTCTTCATCCTGGCCTGTGGTGTCAGAGCAGATCTGGTTGTTAATAGATATTTTGGGGAGTCTTTCTTTAGAAATGTCGTCAGGCTACATTATGTCCCCGTCTGCCTTACAATTTCAATTCTGTTTCTATAACCATTTAGTGACATTCTCCTCTGCAGTTCCAGCAAGCAGAGCTGAGCTGGGTTTGAACAGTGCCTTCCCCGCCCTCCCACTGAATAACTTTGTGTCAACCTCTTTTTGCATCCACACTGGCTAATGTGGATAAATAGCAGCATGGTGTCTCTGTGCTCTGATTTGGGAGGTTTTCCTAGAGTACAGTAGTTCTCAACTAGTTCCACCCCATTCTCCCCTTCTCTGTTCTGTGGTGTCATCATTGTCATCTCCCAACACCACTCCCCCCTCTGCCCCAATCAGTGTCCATAAGGAGAACTGGCTGACTGTGACACCACAACACCTACTGCCAAAACCCCACCACCTCCAGGTTGTGAGCCCCTGCCACCATCACCTGGCAATGCATTATGAAAAAAGGATATACACAGAGAGATCTTGCTTAGCCCATACAACCTGCAGCACAACCATGGATGCTCCTCCTGCAAACACTTCTAGCAGGTTAGCACTTAGGAAGTGCCCATTATCTCCAGGCATCTCCCTAAAAAAATCTTCACAGGCCCATAGTGAGATGGATTGGGATCCATCCCCATGTCACTGATGTGGAAACAAAGGCAGGGAGATAAAGACTTACTATGAAATGGGTCAAAAGTTGGGATGAGGTTAGTTTGGGAGCCACATTCTTGCTTTCCTTATACTTAGACCTCCTGTGAGCCTATGTTGTATAGACACACTTGCTCTTTGGGCTTACTTCTTCTATCATTGCCTGATAAAATGTCATGCTAGCTCTCTATAACTCTGTTCTTCCTTATTCTTGTGTACTGGGTCTTATATTGTCTGCCACCCCTTTGGGTCCCATTTTTTGTCTCCCCACTTATCAATCTCTAAGATCCTCATTTCTGCACTTCCTTTTCTGGACCTGTTGGAGGTGGCTTACCTGAGTTCACCTGCAGGACTTGTGTTCTCCTTATTGTATTAAAATCCTTGTTGAAACCCTACTCATAAATCTTGTTTTTAAATATCAAATCTCTTTTAAGCTATTCTCCTATTTTGGCCCGTTGCTCATCTCCCCTTATACTGAGATCCTCACAGCAGGGGGACCATCTCTCTTAAATGTCTGGAAAGGTCCAGAGCAGCACAAATAATACCACCAGCAAACAATGTTATTAATAACCTCCATAGGCCTGATATTACTATTGTGTACTGGGAGTTGTACAAATGCAATAGTGCGCACAGTCCGTGAACCAAAGAGATTTCAGGCAAATTTGGAACATGATACAGCAAGTAAATGCAGCAAAGGAGTTAACTGGGGAAGCATGGGATTGGCGATGCTAATAAGATTATGTGGTTGCATAAGTGAGCCATCTGCACAGCTCAATGGTGCTACATCATTAGAAATGGTTTCTTGCTCTATGCTAAATAAATAATGTTCACTGCACCCAGCTGCCACCCAGCCTCTGTGGGACTAGCCATCTTCTTGTAGTCACCACAACAAGAACAAATCCTGAGGAGGGATTAGGAGGAGTAGCTAATGGCTTTAGGGTTTGGTCAGAGTAGCTAAAGGCACCACAGAAGAATGTACTTAGACATCTGTAGTAGGGGATGGACATAAGCATTCTTGAGTGGTCTCATAAGTGGAGTGTTAGGGTAGAACTGTAGGGCGCAGGATAAATGCTGAGGGTGTTTTTCTAGACACACCTTGTGTTCATGGGTCATGCTGCCTGTGCATGTAGTTGCCATGTGCATTCCCAACATGTGCACACTTCAGAGTCTACACAGGGTGTGAGTCTATCCTATTCCATACGAGATTGCTTTGCTCCGCATTATCTACTGTATGGGGGATGTAGGTAGCCAGCTGATGAGCACTGTGCTTGTTGCTATACCCAATACAATTATTTCACAATTGCCTCTTCTTCTCTTCCCAGTCAGTCTGTTGTCTTCCCACTTATTGTCCCTTGTTATATGCTCAAAAGACTAAGTTCTTTGTAGCAGAGGCTGCCTCTTTGTTGAATGTAGATACTTCCAAGCACAGTGGAACCCAACTGAAGCACGTGGCCACTATGCCAAGGTGAGCAGTGATAGTATTAATTTGGATGCACAGACCTCTCATATTTCTGAAGATCTGGATCCCAGTGCATCTAGATCAGAAATAAACATGAGCTTGGGAGGAAGGATCCTTTCTTCCTGTTGTTTTTGCTCCATTTCGCAATGGCGCACTTCAGTTCAGCACACTGAACTTTTCTGTTCAGGAAAATAAAACAACACAGCAACCCAAGCAATCAAGGGAAAGCACTTGAAAGTAGTTGGCAGCCTGGGTAACCCTATTCCTCACCTGCTTTTACTCTGCCAGATTGTAGCCAGTGTTATTAGTCCATGATTCTCTATGAGCAGCTGCAGCTCACCAAATTCACTGACAATATTCTGAGGGAACAGCAAAAAAAAGCAAAATGCTCATCCTTGAGTTACTGATTATCTAAAGTGATACAGAAGCATCACGGGAAGGATTAAATATAGTACTGTCTTTTTAGGGCAAGGCCAGCATTGGGCTGCCATTGAATTTCCCCCCTTCTAAATATCTTCTGACATTATTTGGATCATGGAACACATGCTACAAATGCTCCCTGCATTTCACAGGTAGTGCTAAATCTCATCACATGTGCTAAAAGTAAGCAAGTCCTGCTAAAGCCTCTGGACACAATAGCTACCATTCATCTTGCTTTCAAAAGGCTGAGTAGAGGACATGGATTTTCTTTCATTAATGCTCTTAAAAGCTGTGCCTGGACCCAACCGAAAGAAAGGATTCATTATTCCAAAATGAACATCCTGTATGTATGCAACTAAAGATATGCTGCTGCTGCCTCCCTCTTCCCCCCACCTCCCTTTCTCCCTCCCCTTCCAGTCACTATCACTTGATCTGATCCAAGGTCTGAGCACTGTGCCCTGCCAACAGTGGTGGTAGACTACCCCAGTGAGAAAGATGCAGCCCCAGCTTAGACAGGGGGAGGCAAAGAATGGGTCAAGACTTTGTTTATGCAACTGTTTGCTTGGAAAGCAGACAAAGAGATCTGTAAAAGGAAGCAGGTTCAGCTAGTTTAGCATTCTTAATGGCAAGGTTTTGTTAGTGACCTGTTTATTCTTTTCTAAAGCTTGTTTGCTCTGAGAGAAGCCAGGCTTAAATGGCCTTATGTAACCAGCTGCAAAACTGGAAAACCCTCATCTTGGTTGGTTGCTCCAGTTCTGTCCATGCGCATGGAAAGTCCTACCTTCTCTAAGGCATCGTCCTACTCTGTCCAGTGAGCAGCTGCTCTTCACGAAGAGTCTTCTGCATCTCCTATTCCTGCTTTGTTATTGTCTTTGACTGTCCATTTGGAGTCTGGGGAGTTAGCACCTTCTTAGGAATTGGATTCAGCCTTTCACACTGTCACAGGGTCATTTACCTCTTGGACGGGGGAGCTGGCAATTAATATTGGTGAATCTGGAACATCTCTTAGCTCCTTCTGCAGCATGATAAAGAAGACCACATCCTAGGAGTGAGGTGGGGATCACTTAGAGCAGCCGTTCTGAACTGGGTTACATGAAGCCTCATCAGGGGATACACGAGAGATATTTCATACATTGTCTAACACAGGTTGAAGGGTCTAAAAAATGAAGTTCCCATTGAAAGGGGGTATGTGAAGCCTCACTCTGAGACAAAGGGGTACGTCTACTGAAAGGTTCAGAACCGTTGACCTAGAGCGTAGATTTGAACTAGGATGCTAGAGCCTGCAGGTGGTGGACAATGCACAGCCCTTCCCAGCAGCCATGAGGTATATGAAAGTGTTGGCCATTCTGCAGAAACCAGGAAGAGATCCCTTTTGTGCATACACATGAAAGGCAGAATTGTGGTCTGGTCCAAGGATATTTGGCACCAACTTAGGCCTCATGTACAATGGATTGTTCAGTCACTTCTTTGCATCCTTCAGTCAGCTGAGATGTGCCTTCTGTTCACACTCACCAGTGGTCCTGTCAGGGAGGCTACAATCAGTTGCAGTTATACCACTGTGATAAGCTGACAGCTGGTGTGGCTTTGCCACCATGGCACAAGTGGTATGGTTGTTAGACAGCTATCAGTTTTGACAGCTCCATCAGCTTGCAGGCTGAGGAGCATTTCCAGTGAGGGTCTTTTCCATGCCCCCTTCCATGCTTTTCAAACTTCACCTCCTCAGAAATGCTCTGCCACCTCCATCACTCCCAGAATTGCTTCCCCTAATTCCTGCTCTGTAGTTTTTCCATCCAGGGTTGGATTCAATTTAGAAACAGAAATCATGATGCTTCTCCCTAAATGTAGGTTTAACTCCCTGCAGTGACGCTGCCTTCTGGTCATGCTCCCTCACACCTGCTATTCCTCCAGTTGAGCAAATCTCCTGCTCTAGTGACTGAACTTCTCCCCTGCAGCTGAAAACTCACTTAACACCTAACAATTGTTTTCCTAAGAAAGTAGGACAGCCTGTCTTCCTTTTTGGATGGCTAAGCAAAGAGCTCTCTAGCAGCCCATCCCAAATGAAACTATTTACAAACCCTCATTTATCTTTGATCACTTTTTACTCTCAGCACCATCCACACCCACATACCAGTCTCATTTCTGACACACTGAGGTAAGCCTGGCAGCTCAACCGTTCATACTTGTGCTCCAGCCTAAAGCAGTTTCCAAGATGTCAAAAAACACAACTCGGGAGGAAAGCAAACACCTCTTTTTCCACCTTGCAAGAACAGAAGCTTCTGAAGGACACTTGTCAAAGGAACTCAGGTACCTGAGCATTGGTGATAGTGATGAAAGGTTACTCAGTGCTTTGCTTCCTGCACAGATTTGATTTCAGTTCACTGCACAGATCAACCTCACCACAGCATGGAGCCTGCTGAGCTTCTAGTACAGGGGATGAGAATGAGGAACAGCATTTGGGATGGAGATGTTTCAATGTGGAGTGGAGATGAAAGAGTAATCATCACAGGCAGTTAGGTACCCAGGATTAAGTAGTGCTGCCAGTGTGGATGGAGGCATGCTGATCAGCCTGGGGACATTAGGAAGGGTCCCACAGCTGGAATAGCAGATGTGCCTTAACTCCCTCCTGAGCTGGAGCAGCAAGCTAGAGCACAAGCTATAACTTCAAGTCAAATGTATTCACTCAATTAAAGAGGGAACCCTATGAAGTGTCTGCCTATTGCACCTGGGCCTAGCCACTGCAATGTCTCTCCTCTTTGAGATTGTGCAGTATTCTGTGGCAAGAACTGCTTCCTGGAAAAAGTGACAGTAGGGAAACAGATAAATATATTAATTGACCTAAATGGCAGCAGGCTTTTGTTCTTTTGAAAAAAATGGTCCATTACTCCTCAGACTGTGTCCAGGCCTGGAGGGCAGTGGAGAGGAAGGATGTCCTTGTGATGAAGGCATTGGATTAGAATTCAGACACTCAGGGTTTATTTTCTTGCTTGAGCACAGATTTTCTTTGTAACCTTGGGCAAATTACTTAATCTTTATGCCACAGCTTCTGTCTGCACATGAGGATAAAATGCTTTCTCTGTTCAGGCTCTAAGCTTCTTAGGACTTTGTTTGGGTGTCGATCTCAGGAAGGCACATAAGTATTACCATAATAAAAGAGGTAACTGTGGGCCAGACGTTCTAAAACCTCTGCTTATTGACTATTCAGGTGAATGTGGTGTGACTCTATCCACTCTCCTTTTGGGTGTCTCTGACCATTTGTGCAATCCAACTTTGCCATTTCCTGGAAGCAAATTTCCAAATTACTTTTTGAAGAAATCAGATGTAAAAGGGTCAGGCAAAAATACACATATTGCAAGTGCTTGTGTGCCTATGAAATTATGGAACAGAAACAGTACTATTTAACTTGTCTGTCCTATTACAAGTGACAAGCATAGCTCTGGATGACATGATTAAGACTGGTTGAGAGTTTTTTATGATTTTTTTTAACGGAAAATGCTAATTCATCAAAACCAAAATCTTTTACAAGAATGTATTATTTGTGATAAAGGTTTCATTGGGAAAGATTTCTCAGCTAGGGTATTGCATTTCTGACTAGAGAGAGAAGGCTGTCTCCTGGGATAACAAATTGCCTGATGTCTAGAGTACTCTGATTCAAAAGAGGACTTGAACTAGATCCATCACATCCTCAGAGAGTGTCCTGACTACACTGCTGTTGGTTATTCTGGACTCTCTGTTTTTGTGAAAAATTTCAGTAGATATTGGGTTTTGTTCTGGAAACATTGTTGAAATTTCCCAAAGTCCCTGAGGATGGAAAAACTGTGTCTGCCCAATTCTAATTGTAATTTATCACAAAAAATATGTAAAATAATAATTTTCCCCCTGTCCTTCTTATTTGCTTAACAATGATCTTATGGAGAGTGAGAAGAGATGACTTAGTGATCGAGCTGGTGAAATGATGTATATGCCTTGTGGACGTTATGCAAGATTATATTACCAACATAAAGGAACGTTAGCTAATCAGTGTCCAAATGTCATGTGAAGAAACAGTTGTGATGAGTCTAAGAGATCCTGAGTCACAGTCACTGGATAAATGTTGGGCTGAAACCAAGAGGCCAGAGATTTCTTGATTAGAGCCCTCATAACAATACTAACAAGAGTGGGGAAAGAGTAAAGTCTGGTCGAGAGTAAAGAAAATTTTTGAGCGATAACAAACATGGGATCATAATTACTGGCTGCTCTTGTAGTAGGAATAGGTCAATAGTAGGGACTTAATGGAAATAGACTGTTAGGGAACAGGGACACTTAAAACATACGAACAAATGAAAACAATAGCTGAGGGTGGATGTGTTTTAAATATAAGAATAAAAATATAGTATCCTATTCTCATAAGTTCACAATGATGCATCCTTATTGGTATTATCAATGGAGCTGATATTAATGGATCTCATGTCACATGAAAAACTACGTAGGTGACATGGGTCAAGTCCCAGAGAATGCTAGATGACTAAGAGATGGACAAACCTCAAAAGTGGTAGATTTCCCTTACCTCTCCCCACCATCGTATACATTTTTTCTAAGATGGTCTATCATTAGTAGGTTCCTTGAAGGATGCATTTTTGAAGGATTTGAATGAAGAAAGGATGGTCATTTAGGGTGGCCTTGGATCTATGTTAGAGTAGCTGTAACTGCAAATGGTAACATCTTTGGATAAAGAAGCAAGATTCCCATGCAAGGAGGATACAGACTAGAGACAGCATTTTCACAAATGATTCTGCTGCCTTGGAATTTGGATGTCTGGATACCCACAGCTCCATCTGAAGTAAACAGGAGGAAAGCATGGATGCTTGCTTAGCACTTCTACAGATCAGCTCAAGAGGGTCTCCAGCTGGTTGATTTAAGTGTCAGTAACCACTTTTGAAATGTAATCATGGGATTGTTTAATCTGGGGAGGAGTGAGTGGATATGCAAGACAGTGAAGGGTATGGGGTAAACAAAACCTCAGTTTTTAATTTGTTTCATAACATGAAAGCAAGGCAGTGTTCAATATAGTGGGTCCTTGCTTTGGGACTGGAGAGCAGCTTTGTGCCATGCCAGTCCAATCTCTGTATTTCTCTGCCTTTAGAAGCAATTGAGTTAAATTCTAGAATTGAAAGAGATTGACTGTTTTGTGACTGTAATATACATATGTATATGTGTGTTTATTAGGCTAAGGTAACCAAATAGTTTGCTTCTGAGCATAAGCTGATTATACCAACAGTCAGAAATCCCTTCTAGGTAAAGGGCTGTGCCCATCATGCGCTAAGAGCATGATGGATTTTTTTCATCTTCCTCTACTGTGTCAAATATTGGTTACAGCCTTAAATGGGATTAATTTCTGTGTTCTTTTTGTTTTGCAAGAAGCTTCCCATGTAAGATGACTGGCTCTGTCACTGAGCTCAAATACAATGATATACTCTGCCCTAATTTGCATAGCAAAGAAGAACTTGCCTACAAATTGAGTTTATGAGAGAATAATAAGAACATGTTCATACAGCCCAACCCATGTTAACAATGGTAATATGAACTGAATCAGTAATGAAGCAACATGTTTCCAACCTGCATTTTCTTTACCACATTGGTATTCTGTAACTAAGGAGGGATATTTGGCATCAGTTACTTATTCATTCTGTCCAGGGAAGGGCTGCTTCCTTGAATGATTCAAGCACTGATTTTTCTCATCAGTTGGAAGAAGGGAATGACTTATTTAATCCAAGTGAAGGAAACTCCTCTATGATAGCTCTCACGTGAGAAGCCAGTGTTGAGTCTGAGCTCCTGGAATCAATTGGGTTTCTGATCCAATCTGTTTAGGATTGTATTTATTAAGGCATGAGGTTATTTTGAAAGAGTTCTTCCACTTTTTTTTTTCTTTTTTAAAGTCAGACGCTGAAGAACATTTGAAGAAATGACGAGCTCCTCAGGCAAAGAGCTCAATGGACTAGACAACCCTGGCTTCACGGTGAGTTTGCTGCTTTAAGAAGGGCAGTGCTTACATATCGTATGTTTGAGTTCTGGAAAGGGAAGACGAACTGGCAGGGGAAGGGAGGGAGAAGTAGACCAAAGAGGGAGAGAAGTGGTGAATGAGAGAGGATGTCTGAGAGTGCAAGAGTGAGAGAGCGATCTTTCCTGGATCCTTTTCAGACCAGAGTCTGATAAAAGAATCTTTAAATCTTGCTGTGAGTACAGTAGCAATCTGAAGGCAACTTTGCCGCTTGTTAGTTCTTTCTTATATGTTATAAAGTACAAAGAGGAAAGATAGGGACAGATGGATATAACTACATTCTATTAAATGTATTTCTTGATTTAAAAAGGAATAACACTTTCTGTTGCTTGTTTTTGTGTCCCCTGGACTTGGAAGTTTTATGTGATGATAAAAGACTGGTAAAATCAAAGCTAGTGAATAAGGGAAGCTGTTTTTAATCTACCATATTTCTAAAGAGGTGAATTTGACAGAAGGGTAGAAACAAAGATTTTGGGATGAGCTGGAATTTGCAGTTGGATACCAAGTACACTAGAAAACCATATGAAGTGCATACCTTTTGAGGTGTTCATCAGTGCTGTATCCATCCTATTTGGACATAATAGGATGGTGAGGAGGGATCATCCTGTGGATCAACCACAGTGCCAAGATGAAGGGGACTGCAGCCTTGTTCTCCCCAGGAGGATACAGTCAAGAAGAGCGGCTCATATCCTGAGTAGAAGGGATTAGGGAATGGACATCTGGAGTCTGTTCTGTGCTCTGCCACCAATTGCTTGTTGGACCTTGGTAAAATAATTCAGCTCTTGGGGCCTCAGTTTCTTCATCTATAACCATCTCCCAGGAGTGTGGGAGGATAAATGTACTGACACTTGTAAGGAGCTCTCAGAGCCTCATAGGGCAATTGCTTATAGAAATGCTGAGTCTTACCTATGAAAAATTCTATAAGGATTTTTTTGCTACTATTTAGTTGGTCTAATAAAAGATATTGCCTCTGACCCAAGAGTTTTGTGAATCTTATCTTTATCATTATTATTGTTAATATAATTGTAATCATTGTTATGCAATACACATATTATATTATGTCACCAAATATAAGCATTATAATAATGATACTGTTCTCTTATTTACAGATTATATTTAATAATAGCTTATTATATTTAATATAATGTAGTAATTAATATAATATAAAGCAGCAGCAGCAACAACAAAACAACAACAGACATAATGATGATAATATGCTCTGGTTCAGTATACTCCAACCCCAGGTCAGTGCAAGCTTCTAACTTCAATGAAGTTTGAATCCTTCCTTCTTTTAATCCTCGCCAGTCTGTGCTTTATTCTGTGAAGAGCCTTCTATTTAATTTTGCCCTGAGAACCAGGCAGGCACAGTGGTCAACATGGACATACAAGCCTGCCGGACTGATGTGGCCAGTAATTGTAATGCACTAGAGTTGAATCTCCTGCAGCAGGCAACCAGACAATATCATGGAGCTATCCCTGCTTGTATCCCTTGCTGCGGGGTGGTGGGACTGAAGGTGCTGTCCTGCTAAAGAGATCTCTGCTTGTTCCTTCTCCCAATCAGTGTGATTCTAGTTGACAGTGTTCCCTGCTCACTCCCTTGCAAGGTTCCTGCGGAGGCTCGGGCATCAGGGTTTCATGTGATGATCATGTGAAATTGTCAGTAGTACACTCACTATGTTAATTACCTAAGAAGAAAAGTAATAAGCTTCCTTTCCTGTCAAGAAGGAAATGAGCTTATTTCTGTCCATCTAGCTGAGGGTTTTACCAACACTTGGGGCTATTCAGAAATAGCTATTCCTGAATAATTCCTTGTGGAAACTCTCTTAAATACTTTGTTATGCTTTCATTTTGTCCGTGAATTAAGCACTTTCGTTCTGGAGTGTCTATGGAATGTTGACTTGTGAAGTTATTGAGGAAGAGCTCTTGTGCTCTAAATTCATGTCCTAGCTATTACTGGTAGTTTGAATCAACCTATATTTATCTACCCTATAAATGTGTAGGTAGGCATTTTTCAGCCTGTATTTTAAAATGTGTCGGCTAATACACTTTAAACTACATGCATTTAGATGGGATTTTGCACCTAGTGGAGACCGGCTTAACCATTAAGGATGAACGCCTAGAAATATGACTGTTTTATACAAATGATGCTAATGTGCATATTCTCCAAATTATTATGCATTATTAGCCTATTTGATTTTTTTTAAGTTGAAATTTGCCTTTATTTTTTTATCCCCTTTTTTCTTATTACAGTATCTGCTGCTGTGATATTGTCCATGGATCATAAAAGTCAGTTCAATAAAATGTACAATTTTACTAGGCATTTAAATGCCTTTAAGCATCAGTGAAATGGAAGAACAAATGTAAACAGAAGTTAAATATCTGGGTTAGTGCTTTTAAAGATGTGCTTCAGTAATTGCCTGACTAGGGAAGAACATTATGTGTTAGCTTCTCTAGAGCAGCTACATGGAGTGGATAGAGTATGGAGAGTGGACACCTAAGTTAAGAAGTTAATAGGGAAATGTACTGCTTCAGGGTATGGATATCTGGACAAGTTAACGTAAGGGAAAAGTAGGAAGGCCTTTATTACATTTTTGCTCTCTTGTGATAACTGCTGTCACATGGGAACTAACCTATGGTAATTTCCCCCCACTCTAATTGAGAGCTAAACTACAATGGTTTACCTTTTATTTTCCATAGGCTAGAGCAGGGGTAGGCAAAATATGGCCTGTGAGGCCATTCTATCTGGCCCACAGGGCCCCTAAAATTTTTTTGAAAATTAATATTTCTCTGCTTTGGTTCCTGTCAAAAATGATAGGACCCAGGGGAAGCCCAGTGGGCTCCCACAACA
Source organism: Caiman crocodilus (assembly GCA_030014935.1). NCBI lineage: Eukaryota > Metazoa > Chordata > Crocodylia > Alligatoridae > Caiman > Caiman crocodilus. Next base: position 57,441,560 of record JAGPOW010001296.1, read on the forward strand.
GCACGGCCCACCTGGCCCCGCTTCCCCCAGTGCTGCCTGGGAGCACATGGCTGCACTATGCCGGAATCTCAGATAAGGGAGGTGGGGGAGGGCAGGGAAGGAGCTGGCATGGAGTGTGGGGGGTGGGGAGCAGTCCCTCCTCCACCCCTATGACCAGCGCTCCCTGCTGCAGCCACTTGCAGACTGCGGGGATGCCTGGAGCAGACACAGGCAGTCCCAGGTAGTCTGTGAGTGGCTGCAGTGCAAGGCATCAGCCACGGGACAGGGGAGGGGCTGCTTTTCCCCCCACGCTCTGCACCAGCTTGTAACCCGCCCCCGCTGCCAGCCTGGGCACTGCACCAGCTCTGGGCTTGCCTGTCAGAGCTGCTCTGTGGCAGCGGCAGCTGCAACCCTACTGTTTGCTGTGCTAGGCAATGTTGGCTGCTGCTGTTGCTTGTCTGGAGTTCACGTGCTGGGCAGCCCAGAGGTGGTGGTGGCAAACACTGGCCAGCATGGCAAGGGGTGGGGGGGCTGCAGTTGCTGCTGCCATGGAACAGCCTCAACAGGTGAGCCCAGAGCTGGTGCAGGGTGCAGTGGGGGTGGGTTACGAGGTGGTCTTTCTGAGGGGCTGTTTTAGAAAATACAGCTCAAGTTGCAGAAGCCCCGGGGCACTGGGGCTCTTGCCACACCTTGCTCTGACCCTCCTCACAGTTCCTGCTTGCACTGAGAGCTCCTGCTGGCCTCACACTTGGAAGGCCAACATCAAGACCCATCACTTTGGTCTGCTGGATTTTGCTGGGAAGGGCAGGTGAACTATTCTATGACCCTTTTTCTGGCCATGGATTTCCTTGAGCTTTTCTTCTATGTCAGGAATGGTTTAAACTTAGAAATGAGGGAGAATAATTGTCCCAACTGCCCAATGACATGGAGGTGTAGCTTCAACATGGAACTCAGTGCTAGCACATCACTTCTGGCTTACTGTGTCAGTGGCAGAGGGAAAGAGAGAGTACCTTGTCTGTAGCCACCTTGGTCGTGGAGCAGGTTTGGGAAATAGGAAGAAAAGTGCCTTAAAGGTTCTTGAATCACTAGAGCCTACTCCTGCTGTGTGTGGTAGGTTGCCTTGGTCATAACCATGAGCAGCTTTTCTCAGCTATAAAGATGGGTCAAATGCAAAGTGTAGTTAAAAAGGGATGTGTTAAAGGAAGAATGAGGAGCCAACCTGGATGACCTTAGCCCCTAAAGCACAGACTGTTTCTATGGGTCCTTCCACACATGCACATGGACCATTGTCACAGATTTTTAAAGAAATTTCTTTAATCTCATAAGAACCTAAGAATTGCCATTTACTGGGTTAGACCATAGGTTTATCTTGCTAAGTGTCCTATATTACATATTAACAGAGAGTGAATGCTGAAAGGCAGAGTGAACTGGGTATAACCGTGGGGGAGGGGTTTCCCCACTGTTCCTCTCTCACTTGTAGCTTCCATCATTTAAGGTATACAAAGTTCTGGTTCAGAGGCTGTCTTCCTAACTCCTGTGCTCAATAGCTTGATGCCCCTTGCCCCTAAGAATTTGTCTAATCCTCTGTAGTCTCTCCTTATATCCCTTGCTTTTTCTTCTCCAGCCATGTTGGCATCTAAAGACCTGCTGGTCCTACAAGATGCAGAACACCTACAACACTCATTGCAGTCAGCATGCTGTGGAACAACTCTGAACAAGGCCTTAACTAAGGAATACTCTCTCCTGCTTCCTACAGGTTGAAGAGGGAAGCCAGTACTGTACCTTGCCTGAACTTGGCACCAATGAGAAAAGTATTAAAGAGGAACAGAAGAAAGGCAAGGCAAAGGACCGAAGCAAACTAGCATATTGTGTCACAGATGTTCCACCATGGTACCTCTGCATCCTTCTAGGCATTCAGGTGAGACATGGAAGATTGTGGCAGAGTGAAGTGCATGAAATATGTATTGGGTGAAATGTGAATTGGAAATTGCTTATGTTTACTAGACATCTTCTAACCTCTAGTTGGAAACTGGTGATATCAAGTCCCATGTCTCATCTCTAATACGTTTCCTGGTTTCTGATTGTTTCCTTTTGATATATATAAATTACATTGTGATTATGTAGTACAAGCAGGAAGATACTGTCCCAGAGCAATACAATAGTAAGAGACAACCAATGAGATGATACCTGCATAATAGTTATGGGAAGTGTCTAAAGGCTGCTTGATTTCTGCAGCCCAAATACAAAGAAGGCTAAGCAGAGATGGCACAAGGAGGAAACTATGCAGCTTTTTTAGTTGACGTGACTGTGGGCATGTTCCCACAGTTGGGAAAGTACATTTTCCCAGGGACAATATGTGCTGCTGCTGCTTGTCCCTGGGAAATGCCTGTGCACATGCAATCTGGTGCACAGGGCATTGCCCTGGGTGAGGTAAGTGTAGCTTGGGCCAGCACCTGGGCTGGCTGTAGCAGCCTTATCTGGGGTCCTGAAGGCCTCTGGGGCTGCAGCCGCAGCAATCTGGCAGCCCAGAGTCTGGCTGGCAGCCAGAGCATGGCTCCACCTGGCCAGACTCCGGTTTCCGGCAGCGCACTGCCCCACTTTTAAGACACAGGTGTCAAGACGCAAATTAGGAGCATAGGGAATGCTTGCATGTGCAGTGCATGTGATGTGCAGTGCCGCACATATGTCTGCAGCACTGCACACCACACACCCACCCGCATGTCTCTGGATGCACCCAGTATATGTTAAATAAATCCGGTTGTGATGATGCATGCAAATTATAAGGTACGATGTCTATATGGAAAGATAGTTATGGATGGATTTGATTATGTGATGGACATTTTGCATTTTGTTTCTTTCATTAATGCTATCTTGTCAGGTAGAGTAGGCTCAAATTTGAGCTCTGCAAAGCCAAGTCCATATGAAACCCATGATTCTTGGCAATGTTTTTGTTAGATCCTGACTCCACGTGGTGCCCAACAACTAGGGAGGCGCTGATTCAATTGCACATGGATCCTGTTACTCACTAGCCAGAGCAAGCAGGGAGCAAACACCAGCACACATTACTTGCAACAACTTTAATCAGAATGGAGACAGCTTCGGACTCAAAAAAACAACTCCCAAAAAAACAACAAACTGGGGAGCTGCAACAAACAATAGTTCTTTCCACATTTATACACTTTGGTTCATATTTATTAACATTTATTCCACCTCTATTCCTCCTTCTGTTCCACACATTCTCCTCCTATCTTAAGCTCCACCTCTGTTTCCTTCATTAACATGGAATTCCCTACGCATTTCATTCATTTACATGCCTTTTTGCCATGAGCATGTCCAAGGCCACGAACTTATTTCTTCAGTCAATGGGTGGACTTTGACCAAAACCTGGAAGCTTCTGGAGGCTTCTTCACCATTCACCTTTTTGCATATGTTCATTTTGTATTCTGTTACCAATTATATGTTATTTTTCACATTCCAGTCTGTTTTTCAGTTCTATATTGTACCATCTTCCACATCCCTAAAGCTTCACCTCATTCACAAGCATACAGACTCACTTGAAAATGGTTGACATAGTTAAGATGGTTACTTGACATAAGCAAATGGCTAGCTTAACATTAGCATTCATAAGCAAAATCTGTTGTCTAAGTGTCTTGCAATATTACTTTTAATATATCTTTCTGCCTTGTGGTCAGCAACTCTGCTAGGTCACAGGTCATGCCTTTATTCAGCTGCAAATCCAGTGCTCCCCAAAAATCCAAATATAGTCACCCTAACAGTTTCCATCCTTTATTAATTAAAAAAATCCCTACCTAGTGAAAGCAATTGTTTAGGATTTAAGCATTTTCTTCTCTGTTAGTAGCCCCAAAGTTAAAACATTGTACTAGCATGTGAAAATTAGGGAGTGACATTGACTAGGAACACAAATGATTTTGACTAATCTTTTTTCATTATCTGAGGTGAATAAATGACGCAACAAAACTTAAGAGTTAAAACAAAAGTGAAATAGTAAGGATTCTTTCTGTGTTAATAGCTAATTGAAAGTTGTTGCCCAAATATGTGATTTAGGTTTTCTTAAACACATACTCTTTTTTTTTTTTTTTTTTAAACAACTTTGTCTCTCATTTAGTTATTGGCATCTATGCAAACTGGGTGTCAAACCACCATTACTGTGAATGAGAAGACAGACGTTATTTAATAGCCTTTTACAGCTGGTTTGCTAATGTCCCCCTACCCCCTTGAACTGGTTTCTGGCTATACACAGCAGTGGGGAAGTGCAGGGGGAAGGATTTTGTAGTACAAAGTAGAATGGATTGACACTGACAATTTTACCCATACTTAGCTGTCATTCCTTCCTCCCTGATAGAGCTTTCCCTTGCCCCTGAAGTTAGTTCCCAGCTGTTGGCCATCTGGAGCTGTGCACTGTCATTTCTACAAAGTTATGGCTTGTGGGGCATGTAAAAGCTTGAGGTTGGGCTAGATTATTACAACTTTGACTGGTGCTTTGAATTATAATGCCTACAAGAAAATGAATTCTCAGAGGAAAACTGAATTCAACAGAAATTAATGTTCCCAGCATCACTTGAGTTATGGTCTATGAGCTGCTTTTAGACTTGCCTCAACAGCACAGTCATGATGCTAGCCTGGTCCCAAGCCCTGTTTCATGCCACTCTTTTTTCTGTGGTTCTTAGCACTTCCTGACAGCTCTTGGTGGCCTTGTAGCCATTCCTCTGATCCTGTCCAAGGAGCTTTGCCTGCAGCATGACCTTCTGACCCAGAGCCACCTAATCAGCACCATCTTCTTTGTCTCAGGAATTTGCACACTCCTTCAAGTCTTCTTTGGAGTCAGGTAAGCAAAATCCAAGAAGCAGGACACATGCAAAGGTGGTTAAAGAGTGGCTTGGGGGAGGTAATTGCTAGCTGCTCTCTAACATCAGCTGTGGTATATTTTGGTGGGTAAGATTTGTTTGTTAGTCCTGGCTGGTAAGGCATATTCCAGAGCACGTGAAAGTCAATGGAAAATCTCCATTGGATGCCAGTGGGCTTGGGATGAGGCTGTTAGGGAGTAGAAGATATCTTTGCATTAATTGATCTGACCTTTATCTCTATAGGTAACTGAGGCTTCTTTCCTTTAGGATGTTTGGGTCATATGAAGCCTATTATGCAATCTGGCTAGAAGCTGATTAAGTGTTAAGCTTTGCAGTAAACAGTATCCATTTAATCCTTACCTTTGAATTCTGACGTATATCAAGACAGGATCATTTTGATCTGGGTCTGGCAATCTGAGCAAGGCCCAAGCAGTAGTACTGAGCCTGGGAAAACCTTAAAAGTAGGGAAGATGATAAGATCTGTTAATGCACTATCTGAGAGCTTTGGTATGAACTGTCAGAGGTTCCTTCTCGCTTACTCTGCAGAGCTTCCTGGCACAATTTGAATAGGTGATCTGTGTTGCTGAGATCCATTGTATTTTAAGGGCTGATAGTGAGAGAAACAGGAAAGATTTGCATGTGCATAGTGGACAATTACCTTTCTCCAGCCAGAAAATAAAGCACTCATGAGAAACCTGCCTGTTTTTCTTTGTTCAGGTTTAAGGGGGGGGGGGGGTGATCTATACAAGAACTCTCTACTTTTTCTTGACTTTTTGAGCTTTTTCCTTTTCCAGAAGCTTTCCTCATGAGCTGGGTTTTCTCTTGTCTCCATAATCTAGTTTTTCCACAAAACAATGATCATAAGGTCTTCAAAGGTAAAATCATATATTCATTTGCTTTCAAGTCCCTAGCAGCTCAGGTATTAATGTTCTGCTATATCTAATTGCATTATCAAATCATTGATTGACTGTTAACGTCATGAAATGCTTTATGGCTTTCTTATCTGCTGTTGCTTATCCACCAGAAATCTTCCCACAGTCCTCTGACTACTGCAGGTATGCTGCAGAACAGTTTTTGTCTAACATTTACAGAAAGGACTGGCTTGCAGATGTGTTGTACATGGATTACTTTGGCATGAGAGAGAGAGAGAGAGAGATTCCCAACTTTCTTGGTATGTTAGATGATAATTTAATCTAAGGAAGCTCATTTGACCCCTGATAACTAGACCTCTGGGAGGACCCAGACCTGGACTTCCTTTTACCACAGGCCAATGGAACAGTGGTGCCTAAAATGGTTCTCTGCATGGACAGTGGAAAGATAAACTTTGGCACCCTCCTTTCTTAGCAATGTGGTATGAGATGCTACAATACTACATAGAATTTACCTCAGTTCAGTTCTAACCTAGGAATAAAGGGAATCACTTTATTGGGAAGCTAAACATAATTTTAACTAATGTTCAGATCAGGTGATAGAAATGTGAAAACATACTCACACCTAAGAGGATGAGGGTAGATCCCAGGGTCTCTTAGCTCTTGTTAGTTGTTCAATTTCCCTCAACAGTTTAGGTCTATTATTCCTCTCCAGTCTTCCCCAGGTTTAGAATTACAGCTATATGGTCATTAGTGACATGCATCTATCTACAGTTTGATTAGGTATATGTAAGGTGACTCTATATCCCAGGTGAGCAGGACAGTCTTGGATTTCAGAGGCTGGTCCTGGCCACTAGTTGGGAATTATAATGGGTGTCCCAGAAATGCAGGGATGTGGGCCACAGTCTGGCTGGGAGCTGGACTGGTGCAGAGCGCCTTCTGAGTGGGTACGCTGCTCGGCACGCAGCCCTGCTGCCCCTGTCAACTTGTGAGAGCATGGGGGATAGGGCAGTGTTCCAGGTTTCCAGGATGATGTCCTAGATTTCTGGGTCAGCGTAAGTATATGTTAATGAAAGGGATTGATCGTGAGGACCCACCCTACTCTAGCTGAGTGAAGAATTTATGATCAGATGCATTCATTGTTTAACAACTGTTTAACATGGATGGTCTTTTAGAGGTTATCAGTTATGTTTTGACTCTTGACAATTAACATCATTTCTTTCCATAATGTGTCTCATTTACTTTGTTTGTGTTACTATACTCAAACTAGTTTTGCAAGCCTCTCTTTATATAAGCTTACCTAGAGTTTTTGTTATTTAAGGCCCCTCTACATGTGCAGGTAAAGGCGTGATGAGATCTAATGCACAAATCACACAGTTGCATCTCCTGCCATGTCACATGTGCATTGCAATCACACATTAGATCCCATCATGCCTTATAGCTGGTGCAGGGGGAGCCCAATCCCAGGATCCACCTGAATTGGCAAGAAGCAAGCTCTCATGGCTGGAAGCCACCTCAGCTCCCAGTTGTGGGGGCACCCCACACACTCTGAGAGCAGGGAGATCAGTGCAGTGGTGATCTTCCTGCCCCAGGGGTTTCATGTAGCCCTGGGTCTGGGATATGTAGTTACAACCTATGGCTGCCAGGACCCAGCTGGCTCCCGGCACCTGGAGGCACATCACAGGGACCCAATGTCCACAGCTGTGGGATGTTGGGACTTGGCAGCTGTGGGGTGCTAGACTCAGAGTCTACAATTGCTGGAGCTGAGGGTTGCCAGCAGTTGCAAGACTCTCATACCTGGCTGGGCAAGGGGCACCCACAGCTGACAGAGCTCCTCGCCACAGGGGAGACCCTGCTATATGTGCAAACTAAACCTCAATAGCAACCAGCTATAAATTTAATATATATTTTTGAGGTCTAACTTAATAGCTGGGTGGAGCTTTTTGTTGCGTAATAAGTACTTTGTATTAGGGCTGTACGAGGCTTCAGACCATGCTTCGGATCCGGAGAAGCTTCGGATGCTTTGGCGTCTGTAGCAGCATGTCTGGATCAAAGCTCTGGCTTTATTAGGCTTTCCCAATCCAGAGCTCTGGATCAGATCTCTGGCATCTGAAGTGGCTGGATCTGAAGTTGGATCAAATAGCTGCCTACTCGCGCAGGCCTACTTTGTATATGTAGTTGGTCTCCAGGTCATTGAGTAATATCTGTAACGTGTAGAGAAGGCCCAAGTTACACATTTACAGCAATAAGGTAAATCCTTATCTTGATACAACTGAGGAAGTATACAAGATGGAGGCACTTGTGCCAAGGCTTCTGTGTTCCTTATAGTAGCCACTTTAGAAGAATTAACCCTTTGCTATGGGATGAACTTGCTACAAGATTAGACTTTTGAAAAAACAGAAAGCAAATGGGAGGTGAAGAGGAGGATAGAGCAGAGAGACTTCATAATATGGGCAAAATATCCTCTTCAGAGGTCTAAAAACCTTAACAGTTTAACTTTAAGATCATGATTGACAAGTTTTTGGATGGTAGGATTGGATAGCATAATTCTGCATGAACTTTTCAGTATATTTTTGTCCCTTGGCATGAACCAAGGTATGAGGAAAAGATAGGGGAAAGCACTGTCATGTTCCTCAGTGTTGTTTGCACCTAGCACTTCATGGGATATTTTAACAGCTGGCGTGATTCATCCTACTTCTGCTGACTTCAGTGGAACTATGCCAGTTTTTATCAGCTGAGCAATAGGCCCTCTGCTAGCTTTATCAACAGTGGATTCAGCTGCACTTGTTTAAGTGCTAGTGAAGGCTTACTAAACATGTTGCCAGCACTGTCTCAACTTGTTACCAAGGTGGCTCTGAATGCAGTTTGGGACACCATCCAAGTGAGAAAAACCTCCACAATGTACCTCAGCTGTGAAGGCATATTCTTGTACTTACATTTTGTACTTCCAGTTTATCTGGGATTACGTGAGAAGGAAAAGAAGCAACATTATGCAAGTACTATGTTTTATATGAACAATGAATTCTACAGAAGGGAAACAGGTCCCCTTTGTTTGGCATTAAGCAAGAATATTTAAGACGTTATCCTTTAGCTGATTTTCATCAGCCCAGTTGGTCCTTTGATTAAGTGAATAACTAGCTAATCACAAGCTTCTTAAACCACGAACCTGTCTCACATTGAACTTCATCTGGAACCATGTATTTGAAAGCTTACTTATAAGAATGAATGGGCACCCTGGCATGAGTTTTGTCTGAAGAGTAAATATGCCAGAAACAACAGGGAGAGTTCATTGATCTCAGTCGTGCATATTCTTTGATTGACAAGGGTTATCAGCAATAGGCCTTCTTAACCAGTCATTTTTAAAAGCATTTGATTACTGGTGCCTAGAGAAAACACATTATACTGCAGATACAGATGTAGAAAAATGAAGCCTATAAATACACAAGGAATGTGCATCAGGATCTGGGGGAATTACTGTTCACCAGAGCACCCCAGGGGATGATAAGGTCCAGCGAAAACAAACTCCTGCAAGACCGTTTTAGGCTTGGCATAAGGAGAATCTTCTTTACAGTCCGAGCCCCCAAGACCTGGAATAGACTCCCCCCAGAGGGGGTGCAAGCACCTATCCTGGACACTTCCAAGAAACATTTGGATGCTCATCTTGCCGGGATCCTTTGACCCTAGCTGACTCCCTGCCCCCTGGGCAGGGGGCTAGACCTGATGATCTTATGAGGTCCCTTCCAGCCCTAATATCTATGAAACCTATGAAATCATTGCAAGGATCAACACAAACTGGCATCTAAATGAGTGGGGTTAGGGATATGCCTCTCTTGTGGGCAGGTTACCCCATTACTGTCTACTACAGGTTTCTTTAGCCCCATCTGAAGCATCAGACACTGGCTACTGTCAGAAACAGGGCATTGATCTAGACAGATATATCAGACTATCAGTGTTGGCCTGAAGCTCCCCTCTGCCCTTAGCAAGTGTTGAGGAGGTGAGCCTGGTGAACAATTACGTAGGTTTTGCTGAGTCAGTGAGTCAGGTTCATCTAAGGGAGGTGGGATCCTCTCACTAGAAAGAGAGTTTAAGCTGCAATCTGAGTGGTGTAGAGAGGGGGCCCCAGAAGTAACCAACTTTGAAGAGCTGGATTGAGGTGAAATTATTCTCCTACATTTTATGAAACCCAGGAAAAGAGTAAGTATAGAGACTTCACAGTGTGTGGATTACCATGGAGAACAGCTGAGGAAAGGCATCTACTCATAGGAGGTTTTAGAAACAGAATTGCTTTGCTATCTCTCCTTTATATCTTTTTGCAAGGGAAAATGGAAGAGATTAAAATATATGATGGAAGAGCACTGGGGATAAGTGATGTGTATGAAGCAGCTGCAAGTTGAGGCTGCTTTAGCAGCAGCAGCACATCTAGGAGCAGATGTTCTGAGAGTTACCAACCTGAGGGCTCCTCCAAGAAAAAAATAGCAGTGAAAACTAGCCCTTATGCACCCAAAATAGGTCTATCTGGCTTCTGAGAGGCCTGCCTTTGTCACTCTTGAGCTAGTAGTTGCTTAGTTGCTGTGAAGAGTCCTAGTTGGTATTTTTTTAGTTGAAGAGGATTGTCAAAAGGCAAGCAGAACTTTTTGCGAAGTATGTTAAAACCAATAGCTAAAGGATTTTTTTTTAGCTGTATCAATTAGAAAAAGACAAGAACAGAAGTAGGTTTCCTGTGTAGTGATAATAGGCTATAGATTGTAGATAATCTAGGCATGACTCAAATACTAAATGAATGCCGTGCCTCAATTTACAGTAATGATGATATTGAACATGGAGGCAGGCAGGATGTCTAATGAGAGGGAGCACAGAACTGGAAATTACTACATCTGAGAGGGAACAAAACTCAGAGTTTAACATACTCAAATCCAGCAGATTCGAAACTCTGAAATAACTAGCATGTGGAATCACACGTCCAGAAGCAAGTATTTTTAATTCTGTGGTGTAGATGCATCTAGTTGGGATTGGTAATATATGACTGGCAAATAGCAAATGCAGTACCTGTATTCTTAAAAAGAGAAGGAAAAACATGACCAGGACAGCTAAAGGACATGGTAAATGATTTACCTGTGATTCCAGGGGAATGGAGTTTGGTGATTCAGGAAGTTTCTTCCAGTTTGATGGTCCCAAATAAAATTAATCACAATAACAAAGGAAAAAACAAAGTAGCTTTTTGATACAAAGACTCTACCCCAGTAGTGAGACACCTAGTCTATGCTTGGATGCTATACAATTGATGATAAGCATAAGATGACAGTATTTTTCTTAACCTTTGAACTGTCTTTCAAACAATACTGAGTCTATCAAGAGCAGCCTCTGCATTACAATTTGTTCTTAGGCCTCCTACATCAAAACTAGCTATGAATTAGCTGTAGGGCATCATGACATGTGAACAAATGCAACAAAGAGCTATGAATGTATCATTATTTCAGCAGTAAAGTAGAACCCCCTTCAGAAAAGTTCTCTGAAGTGTGTTCAGTGCAGTAACAATGAGTAGGTGATTGCATGGATGGTGTACTTCAAGTTAGAACTTGCTGGCAAAATTTTTTGTAATACTTTTAAAAAGGAAAAAAGTGAGCAAATCCACCATGGTTTTAATAAGCATGATAGTAGAAATACCTAGTTTATAAGAGGGAGAGAAAGTACTGTACATTTACGTAGCATCTGTCTTTCCCGTGCTACTGGATATGGCTCATACCATTGGTTCCAGAAAGCCCTAGATACCACAAAATGAATACCTTAATTATTAACCCCCACTGCTTTCTGTCAGAATATGGTATGAAAGCTGCTGGGTAAAAAAAGGGTATTGTTGATTCTCTTCACAAATGTGCCCTTAAGACTGGAATCTTAAAAGGGTCTGGTGTGAGCTCTCTTGAGACAACCCCAGGTTTAGCACAACTTGCCGTGAGGCCTTGGAAAAATTGTAGAGGTTAAGATTTTAAATGTAGATGGGTGGAACTAAGCCACCTAGCCTCCACTGAAATGTGGAGCCTATGAAAGTAGGTCTGGAGGGGCCTTCTGGGCCATCAAGGTGGGTTTCCTGTGTTTGCAGGCAAAAGAATCCCCCAAATCAACCCTTCCTATCCTCACGCAGAGTCACAAGACTTGATACCTGAAACTCCACGAACACCTTCTAACTTACCTCAGATAAAAGCAGGGGAGATGAGGGCACTGTCACAGCCCTGTTACTACAGTGAAAGGGGAAGTAGCTGGCTAACGTTTGCTACAGAAGAATAGTTTTGTTTGGGTAGCAACCAGTGAGAAAGTGTGGATGTTGTTGATCAGTATTATCAAGCTGAACCAGTGGCAAGGGTTGAGGAAGTTAACTGTATGTGTAACATAAGGGAGAGTCCAGACTGTTGGTCTTGAGCTGTTGGGTAGTAAATGCCCTAGCTATAATCAGCCTGGAGTAAAGGACTTATCTGTGTTGAGATGTTCCCAAAATCTGTTGCAACTTGCATAGCAGGAGCACCTCTTAGCAAGGACCAGTGAACAGGGCTGGCCCATCCTATACTGCAAAACCTGTGGGCGCAGGGGGGGCCCACAGCTAAGGGGCCTCTGCGTCCAGCTGCTTGCCACACCCCCACTCAGCCTTCCCAACCACCGATGATGTCACTGTCAGCTTCGTGTCTTGCCACGCCCCCCGCCCCCGAAATTCTGGGGACTGAGGGGAATCTGATTTTGTGCTCTACACCCCTCAAAGCTCCTCTAGAGGCAGGTCTTCTCTGGAAGGCACTTTGGAGGAGATTGTGGGAGCAGGTGGCTAGCTCCTCCTATTGTTGTGCCTCTGCCTGCTGAGGAGGGGGATAGGGCAGTATCCCCACACTCAACCCAGAAGCAGGGGGTAGTGTAGTGTGGGACCATTTTGAGGTGGCAGATGATCCCAAGTATGCTACCTGCCAGCACTGCTGAATGCAGATCAGCCAGGGCAAGGAGGTGAAACACTTCACCACCACAGAAATGCTGTTGCATCTCAGGAGGCAGTACCCCATTGCCCTTGTTCCTCCTCAGCCTGGCACCAGTGGGAGCATGCCCAAAAAGAAGTCCCTCTCTTTTTCGAAAGCCCCCATCCTCAAGAAACAGAGGCAGGCCACCCTGGACCAGTACAAGAAAGGTAGAGACGAAGGGGCGGGGGGCCCATTCCCAAGGCGAGCGAGGTCACCCAGAGCACTGGGGAGGTGCTTGCTCTGGAAGACCAACCTGTCTCCTTTGTTGAGTGGCTAGGGTTCAGGTGGCTCATGGTGCTTATGGCCCCATCCTATGACGTGCCTGCATGCATGTGTTAGAATGAACTAATGGGTTCAGAAGATTCCCCGCACTTGAACAAAGGACGTACTCATGGTTGTTCTCACGCTTGCAAAGCTTTATTTAAGGATCCTCAGAGAGGCAGGCAATAGGACAGAGCAGAGAGGATGATCACTTCACATTGGCTCTAGGCAGCAGCCGCTACCCCTGCATAGTTCCCGTGGCCCCGGATTATCCTGGTCCCGGTGATGCAATAGCCTGCGCCAGGCTCCACACAAGATTTCTTGCCAGAGTGGGAGGATTTCCCCGTAACTTAAGAATGTACAGCTTATATAGTCTGGAGTAAGTAATGTTATCTCGAACTAGGGATTTGGTTATCTCAAGCTAAAAATTTGGGGATGAGTCGTGACCCAACACACCTGGTGTTTACCACATTTCACTGTATTACAACATTCTACTATTTAGGTTCATGGTTCGGTCATGCGCACAGAGCAAAAAGCTATGTGCTGTTTCACTGGCCTACTATAGAGTCAGCATACAGAACTGTTGCTATGAACATTAAGCAAAGCCCTTACTATTACAATGCACCACTTTCAAGGGGATATTGGTGCTCTCCCTCTATAAGGCATGCAGAGAGTACTTGAGGGAGGAGCTATGGAAGGCTTGCATTTTACCTTGGACATCTGGAGCAGCCAGGATGGAGATCATGCCTTGCCTACCTCTCCCTTACAGGGCACTATTGTGATCAGTTAGGGGGTCAGTGGGCTCTCCTGGCAGGCATCATGCTTGCACAAGGGGCCACCATCCCTTCTGCATTTATCCCACTCTGCCTTAACACACACAAGTGATATGAGTTTTGCTTTCAACAGTTTTTGAGGTGCAGTTTCCCAGAAACCTCTGCACCTATCTCCTTGAAATTTGGCAAGTTTCATACCCTCAGAAGGGGCTACCATCCCTGCTGTTTTCATCCAAATCTGCAAAATAATGGCAAAGTTATAAGTATTTTAGTGATTCCCCATTTGTAGTCTATAGCCAAATCTCCAAATTGGTGCTGAATCTCCAAATCTGAATCAGCCAATATGATTTGGAACAGTGATTTGAACTATCATATCGAATTACTGTCCCTACAAATCGAACAAATCTGAATCCAAAGGGAGTACTTGCTGCTTTGCAAGGCCTACTATTTAATACAAATGGCTCTTCTCCAGTGCAACGATGTGCGCCTTGGAAGTACTTTCTCAAGGTATGACAAATGGCCCAGAGAATATGACCCTATCAGAGACAACTATTCCAATGTTGTCTTTGACATGGTGGTAGAATTTTCCCCAGAAATCCACCACAGCACATCACTACCACACTAAGAGTGCCTACAATTTTATGTGGTAACAAATTGTTTTTCAGACTTGGGCTCTCTTCCCCTTTCTTTCACCATTCACCAGAACTCCTTCAAACTCCTTCCTACTTGCATGTTAGTTCGGCCAACTCCCCTTCCTTTTTCTGATCCCCTCATTCTCCACTTCTTCCTTCCCTTGTTATTTTATTGTGATACTAAAATCTCATCTGTCATACAGTTACATGGTTGCACATACATGCACAGATACACACGTTATGATGACTGATTTTCTTTAAAAAACCCCAAAGCTTAGCAAATAGGCATTGTGAGGGACCCAGAGATTGAATCTGGAACAACAACAGTGTGTGGGTGTGTTTTGGATCTCAGCTCTTGTTTCATGCCCATTGCTCCTATCTAAAAATACATACCAGTTCTCTGACATTATCTATGGCAGGATTCTTGGAAACATCAGTATATCGCAAAAAAATTACCAAACACAAATATGTTGAAGGCTGAATCCCCATCCTCTGAAATAAGACTTAATTGTAAGTGTGTAGTTTAAAGAGAGCTCTTTCTTTCTCCTCTCTCCTGAGAGTTCTGGATTTCTTCCGGTATTGCAGGATGGTTACCAGTCTACCCAGTTCATCCAAGTACCCAAACAATTATTTTTCCCTATGCCCTCAGTGTTACATGCTGCTGCAGAGTGAAGACTTCATTCTCTCTCCTAAGCCAGCGGTGGAGTTGCCAAAGTTCATAATACTTCACTTGTTCTCTGGTTTCTTTCCAGGTTGCCTATTATTCAAGGAGGGACATTTTCATTCTTGACACCGACCCTTGCCATGCTCTCTCTTCCTCATTGGAAATGCCCTGCCTGGACACAGAATGCCAGCTTGGTAAATGTTTCTTCACCAGAGTTCACTGAGGTCTGGCAGACACGGATGCGAGAGGTAATCCCATCTGATGTCACCAGAAGAGTGGCTCCAGAAGCATGAGAAATGACTGTTTGAAGGCCCTTGAAGTGGTGGGGCGGAGACATCAGGCAGAGACCTCTGCTGAATAGCAAGTAAAGGACTATGTTCTAGTTAGAGCCACAGAAGTACCTAGTGGTACATAGGCAATTAGTCTTTACATTGTTTATTTAGTTGAGATTATCTGGTGCAAGTAATCATAGGAGGGTGAAATAATTATCTACTTAAATAACATTTACCAAGAATGCAGACTAGATGGAAAGAGTGTACCTCATGTGGGGAAGTGATGCTCAGATGAAACAAAATCCTGGCTATCCACACCCTTATTAGCTTAATCTCCTCAACATAAATAATTACCCATGAGCTGAAGCTGCCTAGTCTACTGATTCTTTGTCTGTTGACTTCAAGGCTATTTGAACCTGTTTGGTGTTTCTTTACTGGTTCTGGTAGTCAAATATTTTATTGTTCTCTCTTCAGCCTTTCAGAATCTGCCTGAGAATATATTTGCTCCTTATGCAGAGAGATGGAATGGTTTTCAGGGTCTTTCATCCGTTTTCCAATTCAACTAGAAGACAATAATAACTTTCTATGTTTAGTTGAAGACTATTCACTGTCCACAGGGAGTCCTAACAGCACTGTCTTTTCACACAATTATAGTGCCTCGCTTGACAAGCCATCACTTAGGGTAATAAGAACAACTTTCATAAGAGTTTGCATGATTAGGGTGAGTGGTTATCCATTCTAGTTCCTTATGAAGTGTTTTGGCAAAAGTTGTGTGAAAGCCCAGGGCTAGAACAGTGGAGCTTCTAAAGTTCAGGACTGGGGGGGAGCTGGACTAGCAGTCTCAGGGCAGCTCAATGTAGCATCTGACTCTTGGTCAGTGCCAGTAAGAATAATTAGCAGTTAATAATTTCCCTTGTTGTGAATGCTAAAATATACTAAATGTACTCAGAATATTTTACAAAGGACTGAAGGATTGGCTTGTTTTCTGTCTTGCAATCAAACACCCTTGAAGTAGCTGGCAAATTGGAAAAGCAGGTAAACGCATGCCAGTAAGTGAAATGAGGAGTGAGTGGCCTTGCCTTTCCACAGGTGTTACTCTCAGAAGGTAGTGGAAGGACCCGCACATTTTTTGCTTCACTGGGAATTGGCTCTGGCTTCTGAACTGTTATTAAACTAATTTCTTTAGAATGTACTACCTCAAATGGAAACCCTTTAAATCTCCCCCTCATTCTTTCTATCCATTTTTTCAGGTTCAGGGAGCCATCATGGTAGCTTCTTGTTTCCAAATTCTTGTTGGATTTTCTGGCCTGATCGGATTTCTGATGCGGTTCATTGGCCCTTTGACAATCTCCCCAACCATCACCTTGGTTGCGCTGCCTCTCTTTGAATCTGCAGGACAGGAGGCAGGAGAACACTGGGGCATCGCAGTCATGTAAGTGTCACCTCACCTGGGCAAAGCAGGATGTTGGCGTATGGGATAAAGTAGCCTAAATCTGAAACTGACTCAAAGGTTACAGTGTGGTGAGGAAAGGCCTGTGCATTCCAAATGATCTTGTGTTTGTTAAATGCTGAAAGGGTTGCAAGTGCTGGGGAAGACACTGATAGCAATGCAGACCCTGCCCTCAAAGATTCCACAGCCTTAAACAAATAGAGAGACAGAAAAAAAGATTTGAGTGTTAAAACTATATTGTTACTAAGAAGTGTTTTTTAAAAGTCTCCATTTTGGAGGGTTCCTTGGGTGAATCTGATATCTTTTATTAGACCAACTTAAGTAGTTGGGGGGGAAAACTTTTTTTTTTAAGCAAGCTTTCAGGTTTAAAAACCCTTCATCAGGCTAAGGTAGTTTCAGCAGTTGGTGTGTGCTCTTCCTGGATGGAATGAAAAGTAAAGAAGCCAGAGGGGCATCTTCAATATACAAGCTTCTCTGGCAGGTAATCTCTATATTTTAAACGTGTGAGCCTGTGCGTGATATCTGTGATATTTAACAAAGCAAATTGAAAGTATAGAAATTCCATATTGACGCCTATGTGATTCATCAGCAGGGTTGAATTCTTCTTAAATCCAGCACACAGACTTCTGCAACTGAGCTAATATGAGTTAAAGGAGTAACATGCAACAGTTGCAGGTGGCTGTCCCTTATGTGCACCAGCGTTAGAAAGTAATAAAACAGTCTGGCCAACAGATTTCATACATGTTTGCTGGCAGCAGAAGCATGCTGAGACTAAGGGATTTTATGCATTTTAAGCTTATGCATCTCTGTTTCAGGTAGTCCAGTGGTTCCCAACCTCAGGTCATGACCCAAATCAGAGTTGCAGGGGGTCCTCCCCTTGCCTCACCCCTCCTGCCTGGGGGGGTGTTCTTCTGACGGACGCATGGACTGTGCGGCTTTCACCGCTGCTGCCCCCTGTGATCCCGGCCCAGGCTCTGCTGGTGCCACCGGGCATGAGTGAGTCAGTGGCGGGGGTCGCAACTCAGATTTAGGGTTGCAGCAAAACGGAGTTAGTCTATAAGGTGCATCTCTATTCTACCTTCTAAGGAATCCCTTATTCCATTTCAGGCTCTGGAATTGGGAATGTGCTTTAGCAGGAATAGATTTTTCTGTCCATCAGCCCATCCCAAATCTATTTCTTTCCCACCTCTGGCTCTATCTCAGCCCCATTTTCCATACTGACCCTTTCTCAGTATCCATTGCTTGAGCTTTTCTTGCTAGTCCCAATGTCCAGCCAGTCCTAGTTTCCCCTAATTGGCTCATTGTCTGAGTCCTAATATGCACCCCCTGCTTCCCAGGTCCAGTATCCTTGCCCAGTCAGTCCCAGTTTTTCCTTTCAGCTCTTCATCTAATGAGTCTAATCCCCAGTTCCCTCCAGTCTCAGTGCCCCATCACCACTCAGCTGGCTCCCAGTCTTTCCTTCGTTAATCCCCTATTTTAGTCTCCCCTTAAGAGCTCAGATCCAGTCCCTTGTCCTAGCAAATCCTAAACTCAGTTTCTCCCCTTTCGTCTTTCAGTCTCATCATCAGATTCCTTTCCTCAGTCTGCACATTTTCCTCCACCCTGCTTTGGCTTTTACCTATTTGTTAGAAAGTTTCTTCCTTCATCCTTCCCAGTAAAGGGGGTCATTAAGAGTTCAGGACAAATAGATAGCAGAACCAAGAGAGTTCCTGGTTCTGCTGTCTAACTACCTCACAGCATAGGACACCGGGGAGGAATCATTAGCTGGAAGGTCCAGCCTTGTCCCTTTATCACTGAGCTGGGATGTGCTCAGTTACCCTTTAGAGATGGTGCGTGTATAATCTCATCAGAAGCTCTGGAGCCTTGAGACATGTTCATGATCTTCAGAGACTGTAGCAGCTAACATCAAAGCAGTTTCTAGGGAACATGAGAGCTGTGATTTTCTCAAGTCTTATTGCTTAGCCAAATTTGGGCAGGTTTTCATGGGTGTAACAAAAGAGAAATTGTTGACTTAAAGTTCACCCCTTATCAAAGTCTATGTGAACTAACCTTGTTCAAAGCAATACAATGGACTTTTCCCAAACATTCTTAGAAACAGCTGAACTGTTTTTGCTGAATTCTTCCTGATGTGTTCAGCCTGAGGCAGACATTTTACTTGTGGAAACTTCAGGTTAAAAGGTTGAAGTTTTTCCAATTTATAAGCAACTGAAAATAGAATTTTATTTTGGAAAGTATCAGGTAATTGAATAACTGGAATTGCTACCAACCCAGCTTATAATACTGGACTTCAAATGACTTATAAATCTGCTGTACAAAAGAAATAAATCAAAGGGTGGCTGTATTGGGCTCTGTTGTTTTAGAAATAGGGAAAAAGAAATTTGTGTCTCTTAGAGCTTTTAATGTCCAACCAGTTATTCAGTGCTTTGATTTGTGACCTCCACTCTGTTCCAGCTTGCCCTTAAAAAGAGATGGTTGCCTTATGGGCCTCCTTGCTTACTTTAAATGTTTTATCTACAAATTGTGTCACCTTTTAACTCTCAGAAAAGTCCAGTATTTCATTACATCAATATACTTTGTAGTGCTTAGAATTAAATTAAATTTAATCAACTCATCACTTGATCCTATTTGAAATATTCCCTTTTTAAAAATTACGTTTGGGGACAAAAAAAGGTTTAACCTAACACTCAGTAGCAGGAAGTCATTTTATAATGATCCAATTATTCAGTGTCCATTTGATTAATATCTTAACTCTGTCATTCTTATTGAACTGAGAAAGCAGTGCTACCAAAGTTGTATGCTCTGTTAACTCTCTTGATAGACCTAGCAGTGTAGGTGACATGGCAAGAAAAAGCTATAATAGGACACATTTAATACTGATTAGATCTAACCCTAAAGTTGGGAAATCAAACTTGAATCATTCTCTCCAATGGAAAACAGGATCAGGATAGACCATATAGACCACTGACTCTCATCCCTAGGTACCTTTAAAATAAAAACTTGCATAGGTATTATTAGACCCTCTGGAAGTCGAGTCAAGATTGGGGTCTGTTTCTTACAATGGGAATCAAAATGCTGAGTTTTCTTTTAAGAACAGTTTTCTATACAGCTTGTCTGGGCACAACCACTTTCTCATTTTCCTTTGTTTCCTATTTAATGCCACTTGCAACCTTCTGAGACCTGCATCAGATTCAGTTCATTATATATCATTATCTTGCCCTTTGAAGCAAACAATTGGGAGGAAAAAAACCCCAAAGTATATATCAAATAAATAAATAAACCTGGAAGCTTATTTACATCTTAACCTTGGCAGATAGCTGTGACTTTCTGGGAAGCCAACAGCTTACTTTTCAGAGGTGCTTTGAAATCAATAGGAGCTGAAGAAACTCAGAATCTCTGGAAGTCAGTTTCTAGGTGTATATGTGATGACTGGGGACCTGCTTAAGTTGTAGCATGGCAAAAGGTTTTTCACAGCCTGCTTGTGGCGCGCACAGCCAATTTCACAGATGTTTTGTGAGAGCCCTACCCATTGCCCCTGATTGGTGGAAGGTGCCATCACTCAGTCTGTCACTACTGCTTTTTTTGTCACCTCCATCACCCCTGATTGGTGGAGAGCACATTCACTCAGTTTATGTCCCTACTGCTTTTTTTCCTGTTTGATTTAGCAGGAAATTGCTGTCAATGCCAGTTTTCATGGCTATCATGGACAGCGCTGTTTTTTTGTGGTTTCCACAAAACGCGCAAAATCATGATTTAGGTAGATCCCTAGTGAAGGGTAGAATAGATTCCTTTGTCTCATTGCCTATTTTTGTCTCATTCTAGGACCATTGCCTTCATTGTTCTGTTCTCTCAATATCTGAAAAATGTGCCTATGCCCCTGCCGGCCTACCAGCAAGCCAAGAAATGCTACTTCTCTAGGATCTATCTCTTCCAGATCTTCCCAGTGAGTTATAGCTTCTGAGCTTGTATGACCAGACAATCCACTTTAGTAGGAACAAACTAAATCAGCTTCAGTTTACTCGTGCAAAAAATCCTATTTCCATAAATTTACATAGGAGTCCGTAGGTTTACTTGTGTGAGTGACTATTCCCATGTGAGAGACCTTCACAATATGGCTTGTACTGTATTTTTCCCTCTGTTTTGCTGTTAGAAATTCACTGCTGTGTTAGAAATGCCCCAAAGGGCAGGTATTTCTAGCCTGCCCATGCTAGTACGTGGAGGTAGGCTATCCTTAAAATCTAGCACAATGAAAACAGGTGCCTCCTGCTTCTGGACTCTGGATAGCTGGTTTCTGTTCAGCGATGGAGTCTGAGTGCTCATATACATTTTATACCAAGCCTGTGTAATATCACAATGAACTCCAGTGCAAGTAAAGGTTCTGGGAGTTTTTTGTCCAAGATGCTGATAGTAAGAAAGGCTAATAAGCCCTTGTCAGTATTCTCCAGTGAATTCACACACAGACACGTCCAGAAAAACTGTCTGGATCACAGGAGCACTAATTTGTCCAACAAGGCTTCTAACAAGATCATGTGTCCACTTGAACCTACATGGCCTGTCAGGCCAGCATGGGTAAGATAAGGCTGATTTCAGTAGCAAACAGAACACAAGAGAATGATGAGGCTAGCATCATGTCCAGCTATCTTTGATTCCTAGCCTGAATGATCAGGGACCCATTTGTACCTATGCTGACTGGAGGTTGCTTTCAGACCAAATCTAGAATGTAGCTCTTAAATTGTGCCTCTGAAGCCATAGCAAGATGCCTGAAATGTTCTGCCATAAGGTTTCTAATTTAATGGAGCTGAAGCAGTGATCTATCACCTTAATGTTATATAACAAAGCAAACTGAAAAAAACCTGCACTTTCAGAATGCACTGGAGGCTCATTCATCTGTATTGCACGAAGCAGAGTGTTGATCTCCTGGAAAAGACCGTAGCTAATTAGCATCCTTTTCTTATGTGACTGGATATAGGTACTTCTTGGTCTCTCCCTCACATGGCTGATGTGCTTTGTGTTCACTGTGACCAATGTCTTTCCCTCGAACCCTGAAGCTTATGGTTATTTGGCTCGGACTGACATCAAAGGGGATGTTTTGTCCCAAGCCCCCTGGTTCCGGTTCCCTTATCCAGGTATGGTTAGAAGTTTCATGATCCAGATTATTTAGTGCTCCTTCTCCTTGTTTTTCCCAATGTCAGTTTGTGTGTGTGCATGTGGTGATTCTGCTATTAATAATCATGAATGATTTGGGGGGAGCATGGAAGACCACTGAGCAACCCCAACTGAAATGCTCAGATTGGACTAAGTAAAAAGCACTCAGGAAAAAGACCAAGTAAAAAGCAAATAACGGTAAATGTGATTGGTGATTTGCTTACCAATGGATTTCACAGGAAGCCTAGCCCTAGTTATCTAAATTTTGCTTTTTATTTGCAGGCCAATGGGGTGTTCCAACAATCAGCTTGGCTGGAGTATTTGGGTTCATAGCTGGAGTGATTTCCTCCATGCTGGAGTCAGTGGGGGATTACTATGCCTGTGCCCGACTCTCTGGAGCCCCACCCCCTCCAAAGCATGCTATCAATCGTGGAATTGGAGTGGAAGGAATTGGTAGTCTTCTGGCTGGGGCCTGGGGTACAGGGAATGGCACCACTTCTTACAGTGAAAACGTTGGAGCTCTGGGAATCACTCGGGTAAGGTTTATATCTGTACCTTCAGTTATAGGACACTGGGTTGTCAGCAGTGTTGAAAAATTCTCTCTCTGTATCTGTCTTGGTTTTGTTAGACTTGCGCTTAGAAACATGCTATGCCCATTTAAAAAACATCTTCTTTTGGTCTATATGTAGTGGCCTTTACCCACTTCCTTGTGGATACATGGCCACTTCATGAAAAAAAATACATTTGCTAGGAGTGGGACCTGGCACAAGTTTCAGTGGGTCCAGGAATTGACAGGGTCATTCAAACCAAACTACCAGTTCTTCTCTGAAGGCAGTTGCTTCATTATGAAGTGTGGGAGAGGTATATTGGTTGTGTATGTGAGAAGCTTGCATAGTCATTGGTCATCAATGATCAGGAATAGCCAGTTTAGATTCAAGAAGGGCAAGTTCTGTCTAACAACTTTCTTCTGCAACAAGGTGACAGGCTCTATGGGTTGAGGGACAGCAATGGATGTGATACACCTTGATTTAATAAGGCTTTTGATGCCATTTCCATGACATTCTCATTAATAAGATAAGAAAAGATAGACTGGTTCAGGACTATCTAACTTGCAGGACATAGGGTGCATGCAGCTTGCAAGGAGTTAATTTGCAACCCCTTTTTGCTTCCTTCTGTCCATCTCTTTTACTGCTCTAACTGGAGCAGTAGTTGGGCTTCCCCTCCCCACTCCAGTGTCCATTTCCTGCTGCTGCCCTAGGGGGCAAGGTGGAGCCAGCACAGCATAGCCCACAGGGCTGGGGAGCCTGCAGCCGTGGGTGCCTGCATGGCACAGTGCAGCAGGGATCCCAGAGCTATGAAACTGGGATTGGGGGCCGGGGCGTCCAAGTGGTGCAGTGCAGTGGGGGGTGATGATAGTGTGGTGCAGCAGCAGGGATAACTGTGGTGTGTGGCCCCAGGGGGACCTGTGGCCCATAGGGCTTGCAGCCCCCAGCTGCTTAGATGTTGGACATCCCTGGACTAGATGAAATTACTGTAAGGTGGATACTTAACTGGTTGGATTATTGTGTTCATTTGTTCAATTCGTTGACTAGTCATCAACAGCTTAGTGTCTAGCTGTTAGTTAGAATTAATAAGGTTCCCCAGGGCTCTGTCCTAGGTCTGGTATTGTTTAATATCATCATTAGGGATTTGGATCATGGATTTGAGTGTGCATTTAGCAGATTTGCAGATGACACCAAGATGGGTGTAGTTGTAGACGCTCTGGAGAATAGGGCTGGGATCTAGAAGGACCAGGATAAAGTAGAGAAATGATTCAAAGTCAATCGAATTAAATTTAACAAGGACAGATGCAAAGTCCTGCACCTAGGATAGAACAATTGGATGCACAAATACAGATTGAGTTATGACTGGGTAGGATACAGTACTGCAGAAAAGGACCCAAGGAGTACAGTGAACTATAAGTCAAATATGAGCCACCAGCAGAGTTCGAATTACACTTTGACTCTTGGGGGGTCTGCAAAAAAAAATTGGGCTGCTTATCACAATGCCATAATAAAATCAGACACCCCTCCCCCCCACCCCAGTTTATGATTTTCAAATCTTCCAGGAGGGCTCTTGTCTCTTATGGGGGTGGGGGCTCAGGTCCCCTGAGCTCCCCTGTAATTCAAACCCTAGCCGACAGTAATCTCTTGATGAAAAAAAGCCAGTAACATAGCACTTTATTAATTGCAAATCAACAGAAGTGATCCTTCCACTCTTTTGGGCACTGCTGACGTCTCGCCTGGAATTACTGTGTCCAGTTTTGGGCTCTGCACTTCACTCTTTTTAGTTTGCCCACATTTTTCTTGAAGTGGAGAATGACAAAAATGATTAGAAGTGTGGGAAACATGACTTATGAGGAAAGGCTGAAAGACCTTGGATTATTTAGTCTGGAGAAAAGGAGACTGAGAAAGGGATTCGATAATAATCTTACAGTTTCATAGTAGTTTCATAGTGCTTAGGGTCGGAAGGGACCTAAACGGATCATCAGGTTCAACCCCCTGCCTCGAACAGGAACGAGTGCCGGGGTCATAACACCCCAGCCAAATATCTGTCCAGCCTCCTCTTGAAGACCCCCAAGGTAGGAGAGAGTACTACCTCCCTTGGGTTCCCATTCCAGAGCCTGGTAGCCCTAACTGTAAAGTAATGTTTCCTGATGTCCAGCCTGAAGCTTTTTGCTAACAATTTGTGGCCTTTACTCCTAGTAACCCTTGGTGTGGTGCTTGGGGGAACAATTTTCACTGGTCCCCCCTGGTGAGTTTGTAAACAGCCACCAGATCCCCTCAGTCTTCTTTTGTGGAGGCTGAATAGGTTCAGGCCCTATAGTCTATCATCATAGGACCTGGCCTGCTGCCCCTTGACCATGCGACTGGCCCTCCTTTGGACCCTGTCAATGCTAGTCATATCTCTCTTGAAGTGCGGCACCCAGAAGCGGACGCAGTACTCCAACTGTGGCCTGACCAATGCTGCACAGAGGGGAGGGATTACCTCCTTGGACCTGCTTGTAATGCATCTGTAGATGCACAACAAGGTGTGTTTAGCTTTACTGACTGCTTCCTCGCATTGGTGGCTCATGTCCATCCTGGAGTCAACAATTACTCCAAGATCCCTTGCTGCCACCATTCTGACTAGAAGGGTGTTCCCCAGCCTATAGGTGTGTTGCTGGTCCCTTCTCTCTAGATGCAGCACCTTGCACTTGTCTGCATTGAATTCCATCCTATTCTTATCTGCCCCCCTCTGTAACCTGTCTAGACCTAGCTGGATTTTGTTTCTCCTCTCCAGTGTGCTCACCTCACCCCACAACTTGGTGTCGTCAGCGAATTTGGGCAGCATGCTTTCCACACTCACATCCAGATCACTGATAAAGATGTTGAACAGTACAGATATCACGACAGAGCCCTGGGGGACTCCGCTGTCCGCATCCCCCCAGGTAAAAAACAACCCACTCTGGGTGCGACCATCTAGCCAACTTGCCACCCATCTGACTGTGTAGTCATCAGTGCCGCAGTCACTTAGTTTTTTTTAGGAGAATGTGATGGGAAACAGTGTCAAAGGCCTTCTTAAAATCCAGAAGAACCAGATGAGGACATCCACCTCGACGTCCTCATCCAGGGACTTTGTGACCTGATCATAAAAGGAAAACAAGTTAGTTGGTCGGATCTGCCCTCAGTGAACCCATGTTGGTTGCCCCTGAGCATTACCTCCCCTGCTGAGCCCTTGCATACGTGCTCCTTGATAATTTTCTCAAAGGTCTTCCCAAGGACCAAGGTAAGACTGACTGGCCTATAATTGCCAGGGTCTTCCTTTCTCCCCTTCTTGTAAATGGGGGGACCACACTGGCCCTTTTTCAGTCCTCTGGTACCTGGCCAGAGCCCCACAAAGGCTCATACAGCCATGGGGTATCTTCAAATACCTCAAGTGTCATTATGCAGAGAATGGGAGACAGGTTATTCTCTGTGGCTGTAGGGGACAGTGTGCACATCTCTATGAGATGCTTGTTGTGGAGTTGCCTAATTAGCTCCTCAGTAAAGTCTCAATGTCTCCATGCACAGCCCTATTAGGCTTCTGGAAACTAACTCCACAACAGGTTAGTACTTGTAAATACAAGTTCTATCCCGTGGCGGTGTTCTTTAGTGTGCAGCAATGCATATGTAGACACCAATGGGGCTGGCTGGGGCATGAGGGTGCTTCAGTGCAGGGTTGCCTGCCAGCTAGCCCCACGCTTGGAGCACCCTTGTGCCCCAGTCAGACCCTCCACAGCAAATTGACCTGGGTGGAAGCAGCTTTTGGCTGGCAGACTAATCCCCGGGGCCCCCTGAGAGTTGGGGCTGCTTTGACCCAGCTCATTGTGTTGCGGTTCTGGGTGCATGTGAAGATATGATGCCTGGGAGCAGTAAACTCTGGTTCAATATGCACTGGAATTTCTGCTTTGCATTAATTGCATGTGTAGATGCCTCCAGTGCTACCTAAACTTAGCATTAGAATTCAGGTGGTAGCACTGAAGTCATGAATGGCTTGGACAAGAAAAGTATGTTCTCTGAAGAGTGTGTTTATTGAGTATAGCAATTTACCATTTTAAGTATAAGACAAAGAAACAACAGAAAACTTTGCCTAGGTTAATGCGCAACAGAAACTTTGCATAAATCTTACCTAGTCCCAAAGATGGAGCATTTTCCTGCAGCTGGCCAGGCATTCAGGAGTCTTTGAGGTCCTCAGTTCTTCTTGGCAGGTGGGGCGGGGTTCCACGGTTCTCAATTTTGCTTGCTCTTTTATGGGAGATCTGCCCCCCTTGGTTGCCTTGACGACTGCACATCTTTTGCTCTTCTCAGTATGTTTGTCTGGTGATATTGTAGAGTCCCTGGTTTTTACAGGTTTTATCATGTTTATGGTATGGGTGGCACTGTTTACAGAGTGCTTACTGCCCCCTTTGAAATCTAATCTGTTGTAGCCCCCCTGCTACCTTAGTTTACATAGGTTATCTACTCAACATCTTTTTCTATCAGCTACAGAATTAAGGGGCCCAAAACTGTTGGGACTATGTCATACATTTGTCAACAAACAGGACTAGGGGCAATGATGTTGAAAATTAAGAAGAACTTTCTCACAGCGATCAAGCACTGGAACAGGCTATCCAGAGAAATTGTGGAACCTCCAGAGGTAGCCAGGCACTTGGAGATTTTCAAGAGCAGGTAGACTAACATTTGACAGAGATAGTTTAGTCAAAGATGATCCTGTCCTTAGGATGGGCTTGGACTAGATGATTTCCTGAAGCCCCTGATAGCCCTACTTTTTTTTTATAATTCTATGATGTAGCCCATTATGCACCCATCTTACAGTGTATTAAGCTGGTTTGTCTTTCATTATTCTGTATTTCCCAAATGAGAATGTCATGGTATACAGTATCAAAAGCTTTGCTAAAGTTCAGGTGTATTCCATTCACTGCTGGCCTCCCATTTGTTACTTTATCATGCAAGGAAATCAGGTTTTTAAGTCTGACTTGCTGTTAACAAACTGGGTTTCCTTTGCCTTCCTTCCCCCCCAATCCTCCCATATCGTTATTGCATCATTTACTAAATTACAGTAGAGGCTTTGGAATCAAGCACTCACAATTGTGCTACCAGTGAATAAGATAGCTTATCTCTGGTGCTGGCTTTATGTACAGAATAATTTATCACTTCAATAGATTGTGAATTGTAGCTTTCATCATAATGGTAGAACAGATTAATATTTTGTCCTTAAGATATATCTTTGGTGGAAAGAGCATTGAGGCTTTAAGGCCAAGTGGAAAGATCACCCTGTGAGACAAACATATGGATCATTTTCTTTTGAAACATCTCCCCAGATCTAATTAATTAGTTTTCTCCAAAGATGCTAATAAAAGGGATCATAATGGTTCATGAAACTGGCTTTGTTGAAAATATTGGCCAAAAGCCCTTGCCTGAAACATTAAATTCTTCAGATATTTCCAGGGGAGGATTAACAGAATTAATTGAATTATAA
The DNA here is from genome assembly GCA_030014935.1 of Caiman crocodilus. Taxonomy (NCBI): domain Eukaryota; kingdom Metazoa; phylum Chordata; order Crocodylia; family Alligatoridae; genus Caiman; species Caiman crocodilus. The sequence goes on from JAGPOW010001296.1 coordinate 57,469,498, forward strand.
AATGTCAACAGGGGATTATGGAATTCCTTTGTATAAGACATACACTTTGCAGATCTCGGTAAGGTTCCCTAAAATGTCACGTTTCCATGTTACAACATAATGGCACTCCATTTTGTTTATGGGGGCTTTTTTTCTTTTTTTTGTGCCCCAAACTGTAAACACCTTTTGAATTTTTTCAGCCACCTTCTGCTGCTTTTGTTTCTCATTCCTGTTCAGATAACTAGCATATGTGAATGAGAGGAGGTTGCAGTGCCTCAGAATACTCCTTGTGGTACTGCCCCATTATGGAAGCCCTCTGATAGAAAGCTGTCTTCTTTGATTAGTGTATTAAGGGCAGTGGTGTAGGTGGGCCATGGTGCATATGGGCAAATCAAAATTCCCCCCAAGTCAGTGCAGATGGTTTTTTTGTGTGTACACACACACACACACACACACACACACACACACACACACACACACACACACACGTCAGTGCAGATGGTTTTTTTTGTGTACACACACACACACACACACACACACACACACACGTCAGTGCAGATGGTTTTTTTGTGTACACACACACACACACACACACACACGTCAGTGCAGATGTTTTTTTGTGTACATGCGCGCACGCGCACCCCCCCCCCAATACTCTGAGTATCACTCCACAAAGAAAACCTTAACCCATTACCAGGCCATCAGAACCCGTTACAATATCTGCATCACCTGCTACACACACAAGCAACTTCTGGTCTCTCAGAATAGGCAAGCCTTTCCTTTCTTACCCACCCTGCTTGTGGGGTCACATACTCAGTTCACCTGTCTTCTATGTTGCTCCTGCTCCCGCTGGAGGACCCGCTGCTGCTGTCACTGTCCTCAGTTCCACTCATCTCTTCCTTGCAGTTACCGCCCCCTCTTCCGCTTGGGGGAAGTTGGAAGGTCCTGTGCCACATGTCTCTGTGCCAGGTAACTTTGGCCACATTCTCCACTACCAATTTCTGGTAGGTCTGAAGTTAGCTCAGCCATTTTCACACAACCTACTACCTCATTGCAGATGTGATCATTTAGCTTCAGAGAGAAGGGAAATGAACCAGTTTCAAACCAGGTGTTCTTAACACAGACTCTGTTGAGATTGGACTCAGGCCTGTTAAGATGACACTTTGAGCACCAGATGCAACTCTTTCCAGGTGTTTGGAACCCTAGCAAGCACCCTCCCCAGGCTGATCAGTCCTTGGCGGTATGCTAAGCTGGATATGCCTACAGGTATCCCGATTGCCTAGGAAGTCCCTTGTTTAAGCACAGCTGTGGCAACTGACCACAGGCTCCTTAACTGTCTTCTGAGTTTGCCTTACCTCAAGTTCTTATCTTGTCCCTGTCCTCTGCTTTTGCTTCCAACCCTTTGGCCAGCTCTTTACTTTAGACTTCCAGCTTGAGCTTGCTCTTTTTGATGATGGCCTTAACCTCTGGGGTAGACTGTTTATGCGCTGGTTCTATTACACCTGGAGTTTTTGGACTGGCAAAGCCATTTAGAGAGTTTGTTAACACTTTAGTTTAATGGTTAACGTTCTGTGCCCAGTGGAACTCTAATGTTAACAAATACACAGTAAGTGCCTGGCAATGGTAGGGTACTGATCAGATAAAGGATGATGTAGGATGACATATGAGCATGAATCCACCATTCTTTTCAGTTCAGGGTGTGCAACTGTTATGCAACTTTCTCTGGCAGTCCAGGCGTTCATTGAGGGAATTCTCTGCCTTGTGGTTACTGCAGGGTAAAGGTCTGTGTTGCACTTTCCTGTTACTGAGTGCAAGGCGGGATGAGCTGGCTGGGTTAACCACGCGTATCGGTTGCGAAGAACGGTATTTACTCTGCAGTTGATTTTATCAGGGTGAAGTTTTATTATGAGGAACCACGAATGCAGGTTATGATGAGCGGCTGCAGGAACACAGTTACAGAAACCACGTTACGGCAAGCTACCACAAACGCATGAAGGCCTTTTTTATGAGACGAGGAAGTGACTGGATTGTCACTCGGAGGGTCTCTCTGCCTTCCTGTTCCGCGGTGGGATACATATACTTGGATTTGCGTAAGCGCGCTATGTCATACTGCGGCAAATTTTAACCTATGGCGGCGCATATTGAGTTTACCCAGTGACAAGCTCCTAGCCTATGATTGTTAGCCAAG
>JAGPOW010001296.1:57471764-57482110 GCA_030014935.1 Caiman crocodilus
TTTACCCAGTGACAAGCTCCTAGCCTATGATTGTTAGCCAAGCACTGGACATCTCTGTCCAATTACATTGTGCTGAAAATTCCCCTTGCTCAGCTCTGCAGTAGTCCTTGTTTGGGAGAACGAGGAAACATGCGGTCTGCTTCTTCCTGAGTTGCTTAAGCACTGCGACCCTCTCTCTCTAATCTGTGAGCTGCGGTCTGCTTCCTTATTTTTGTGATCATGAGTTCGTTAGTACGCTGAGCTTTGCTTTAAGCTGTGTGAGTTATGCGATCCTTCTCAAGCTGTCTGTTAGTTAGCAATCCTTCTCAAGCTGTCTGTTAGTTCTGTGTCTGATTTCTGTGTCATGAGCATCTCACACTTCTACCTGACAGTCTGCACATGGAAGTTACTGTAAGTTCAAACCCTACTTTAGTTCTTAGTAACTCTAACTTGTACCCTTGCTCTTCACTTACAATGTTCCAATCAGAAGCAGTGATTTTACCAAGCCATTAAAAAGGAATCACAGGTATTTGAGCAATTTACTTCACATGTAAATCTGTGCAGGGCTTGACTCCACATCTCTAAAACCTGCCATCTGCTAGCTCTTTGTACAATGCTTAGTACAGTGATCCTGTTCTGTGCTCTTGAAACAGGTAGGAAGTAGAATGGTGATTGTTGCGGGTGGCTGCGTGATGCTTTTGACAGGAATATTTGGAAAGATTGGAGCCATGTTTGCTAGCATACCAACACCCGTGATTGGAGGAATGCTGATTGTGATGTTTGGGATCATCACTGCTGTGGGAATTTCCAATTTACAGGTAATGTACTTCTTACCATTAATAAATGTCCTGAAAGAAAATGTGGCCTACATTCAGATTCCCTATCAGCCTAGTTCCTGGCAAGGGTCTATATCATAAGGCACCAAGAATGCCCATGCATGCAAATGCAGCTGTTTAGAAGTTGGACACACCTAAGCTTGTAATACTGAGTCCCAGTACCTTTCACAGGTTGCATGTGTGTGTGTGTTTCTGTAGGCATATGCTTGCACATGCAAGTATTCCTCCTCGGGACCAGCCAGCCCATAGCTTTTAATTGTTTTGAGCTGCATGCGTTAACATATGCAATTTCTCTCTACAGTATGCAGATATGAACTCCTCAAGGAACCTGTTTATCTTTGGGTTCGCTATATTTGCAGGCCTGACCATTCCTAACTGGGTAAAGACGCGTTCTCAAGTGCTAGAAACAGGTGAGAGATAATAGCATGTAATTTGTTATAAGCCGTTTGTGTGGTAGGAAATGGAAGCATAGATTAATAGAGATATTGCATGAAATGTAGCCTGTGGACATTATAAATAAAATTCCCAAAAGTTTTCTTTTGACTGGTACTTCTTCCTTCTGGATGTGTTAGCATTATAAAGCATCCGTAAAATGAGGAATTTGTTATTAAACAAACAAATGGTTGAAAACATGATTTACAGTTATATGGCTGCAGCTTATATTTGTATATTCCAGTTTAAGGTGCTGTTGGCAAAAGAACGAGTTCCATGTTACCAGAGTTGAACCATGACTGGAGTGTGTGTCGTGTCCTTAATGTTGGTGTTCAATAAAATATTGGGTGTGAAGAATAAAGGACCTATGATTCTCTAGCTAATTAAATCAGGGTAGCTGCATGAAAGTCCCATGTCTTTGAACTCTTAGGCTGTTCATCATGTTTGCTGAAGTTAATGTCTCTGCCCCAAAGATTCTTTCTATGCATCTGTTAGTCCCCTTTCTTGCTTTGGTTACTACATAAATTAATAATAATGTGGAATAAAGATGACACACATTAGGCAGCAGGATAATTCAGTTTTATGTTGTCAGGTAGTGATCCATCATGGAGTATGGTTCGTTCTTACTGCTTCTGAGCTGCAAGTCTCTCTTTGGCAAGGTGATGTGACTTGTGGCAGATGCTCATTGCTTCTTCCCTGGTCAAATGTGTGTCTCGGCATCACTGACTGAAGCTTTATTTTTTCTTTTAGGAATCATGCAGCTAGACCAAGTGATCCAGGTGCTTCTCACAACTGGCATGTTTGTGGGTGGATTTCTGGGGTTTGTCCTTGATAATACTATTCCAGGTATGATTGGCTTAAACAGTTGAATCAACTAGACTGTTCCTCTCCAGGATTTATTTACTAATCTCCCTTTCCAACCAGTAACAATTCAGCTCCTCTAGTGGAAGCAGCAATAGGAGAGCTAGTGTAGGTGTAGCCCTGTCATTGCTAGCAGTCTAAGTGCTGTGTCATTCAACTCATCTCAGGTGACAATTCAAATTAGAGATAGTGGGGAATGTTCTAACAAATTGGTTTCTTGTTGGGAACTGCTTATTCCTTAAACCAGAAATGCTTTGTAGAGCAATATCAGCCTCAAAAAAACTTGAACTGGGAAGGGGTCCTCATGTCTACCATGCAATTTTTTGTCAAAACAAGAGCGAGAGAAAGAAGGGAAGGAACAATGGTCCTTGGGCATTCACCTGGCATGTGGGAGACCTTCACTCAATTCTCACTCCAAATCGGACAGAGCAGGGCTCTTTGCAGTTTTGAGATGAGTCTCTTATTCCCTCCCGTAGTAGATTTTCACTGAAAAATCTTGAAAAGTGTTGGTTTTGTCCTGATGTAGGAAAGGGGGAAAAAAATAACCTCTTGCAAAATTTCATAGGATATGAAAGCTCTAATTTTTAAGTCTTTTGTATACACTAGGATTTTTACTGTTAAATCAAAGCTAGTGGTAGCAATGTGGGAGATGATAGGAAAAAAATAAAGCCTACTGTAAACAAAGCCTTTTGTGATGATCTCTGGAGAACTACTATATAGTGTCTGCTGCCAGTACTACTAGTAGGAACAAGGCTTCTCTTTTTACCAGGCTTGGGGGAACTAGGAGTATGAAGAAGGAGCAAAGTTGCACTTGGGTTACTTCTCATAGCAGAAAGGCAGGCCTGTACTTTCAAATAGTGTTTTAACTATACTCATTGGGCAGAATCCCATTTCACTTTATATGCCTAAATATCAATTACCCATCTTCAAGAACAGGGCTGAAGAAAAGTCTGCTTAATGAGTAACCTGTGACTGGTAAATGGAGCATTGTTCTGGGAAGTAGACTGAAACCTGCTCTGGATGAGGGGATTTAATATCTGCTGCTGGTACTGCTAGCAGGAACCAAGGCTTCTGTTTTTATCAGGTTTGGGGAAACCGGGACCCATCTCCTATCTTTTGGGTGAGGGCTCTAATGGTAGGATGCTGAGTCAAAATATGGGGGTGGGGGGTACTCAGCCTTATTTCTGAGTGGCTTGCAGGACCATTTTATTTCAGTAGGGAGTGAAACAGAGTCCAGAATGGTATGTAAATGCCCAGAATAGCACTTATTTATATGAGTAACAACCATTTAGGTGTGTCATGTGAAATGGGATTCTCCTCAATGTGCCACTAGTGCATTATTTCCCAAACTGTTGTCTGTGGACCATTAGTGGCCCATTAAAACATGGTAAATTGCCCACTATTGTACTGGTCTCAGTGTGCTTTTAAAGTGTTTTTAATTGGAAAAAAAATGATGTCAAGGGTGCAAGACTGGCAGTGGTCTGTGGGTCCCAAAATTTGATGGAGCTGTAAACAAGAGAGAGTCACCAAGCAGAATATATTCAATAGTTTGTTTGTTGAGGGCTTTCTGCTAAAAAAGGATAAAGAGGAGATGAGGATCAATAGATCACATTATATTACTCCACTGAAAGGGTGGCTATACTGAGGGTAGTCTAGTACCAGCACTATATTTGAAGTATGCTGAGTAACTTTATATGCCCACAGGTGCAGACACATGACAAATTTACTAATTTGACTTTACCCAGAGGTAAAAGTCAAGCAGACACATGATATACAGTCTTCCACCAAAATTACTCAACTCTAGAGTGAGGGTATTCCTTAAAAAGAGTGTAGTAGTTATAGACGAGGGTAAATTACACAGTTTGCATGTCTGCTTCCATAGTCAGATTCATCCTTGGGTAGCTGTTTGCTTAATGCAAATCGGCTCCCTTGACCCCTAGGCTAAGTACAGGCAATCAAAAAGCCTGAAGGTGAATCGATTCAATCTTCGCAGTTGAGTCTAAGCTGTGTAAATTGTACCAATAAGCATGTGAACACATTCACTTTTGATTCTGGAAATGCAGCTACATGCTTACAGTGGCCCAAGCCAGAAGATCAGGGTGATGGTGTGTTATAGGGTGGGAGTGGTGGGGGAAGCTATAGCCACCACTCTGCTCATTTGGAGCAGACAGCTTGGGCCAAGACTAACCTGCCTAACCTGTGAATGGGAGTTTACAGAGGAGATGCAAAGCATCCTGGGATGCTGGGGGGACTATGAATTAACTTGAATCTGGAAGGGATCTGGAACAGAAGTTCAATACATTGATTTAACTTAAACCTGGTCAGTTTAATTTAATCTAATTGTCTAATCTAATACTATGTCCCTCCAGGTTCATCTTAAACTGATTTCAGCCATTTTGGAAGAAGTCGATGTGTACTGAATTTTTGTTGTGTTACAGATTTGAACAGGCTTCAGATCACTGATACCAGTTTGTGTGTAATTTCTGTTCCTAGACTTAGTGGCCATATGCTGCAGTAGTACCTCCTGCCAGTACAGTGATTCTCAATGGGGGTGCTGTGATATCCCATTAGGGGTGCTGAGCTGCCTGTCCCTTGTGTGAGGTGGTAAATGCTCTCCTTTCCCTGTCTGGTGCCCTGTGTCTACCCCAGTTACTCAGTGGTCCTTGTGGTGGTTCTTCTGGGGACTGCTGCTGCCCTCCCCTGACCCTCTCCCATCCCCCATGGCAACCTATGTCAGCTGCCCCCATGCTCCAGCAGTGTGCTTTGCTGTGGGTAGGTGGACAGATGGGCAGGCATGGGGCCACATTTTTGTAGCCTGACCTGTCCCCTTTGATCCTCCCACACTCCTGGGATTGGCAAGCGGAGTCATGGGGGTGATTGCCAGTGTGAGCCATTGCAGGAGGAGCCTTGATGGTGAGGGCCGCCTTCCCTTCTTAGGTAAAGACAGAGGGTACTGAGGGGAAAGACAGTGAAAAGAGGAGGGCACAGCAGGTTTAGGTCCTGCTCCCACTGCTCTTACTTGGACCAGCCAAATTGGTGGTTCTTCACCTTTTTGACCTCAAAGCACTCCTCCATGTCTTTTCTGCATTTAGATCATAGCTTGGTGATTCTCAACTGGAGTACTGCAGAATTCAGCAAAGTTACGGAAGGCATCTTGAGGTTAAAAAGTTTGAGCATCATTGTGCTAGTGGCTAGTTTGGAATAACTGATCATGTGTCCTTTCCTGAGTACAGAGGACAATCCCTGGGAAATTAGTAGTAACTGTGTTGCAGTACTGTGTGTGCAGTAACTGTGTTGTGTGTACACACCCTAAACTTGCATTGATGGTCTTTTAATTACTGTTCTCTCATGTCCTTTTGGTAGGAAGCAAAGAAGAGCGAGGAATTCTAGCCTGGAAGGAGTCCCATGGGGTGGAGCCTGCCGAGTCCCAGCTTCTTTCGGAAGTCTACAGCCTTCCATTTGGGATTGGCACGAAGTTCTGCACAGCCTCTTGGGTTCGGCACATCCCAGTGTGCCCCAAGAGGTCATATGGATCCACAAGAAAGGAGGAGCCAAAAACTCTTGGAGAAGAGAACAGTGTCCCAACGGGCTCAGGACAAGATGCAGAGATGGGCATTGATACAAAGATATAAGCCTGTGGCTGGGAACTGAATTCACTCAAAATGAATGCCTAGCAGCTGTGATTGTACATGCCCTGATCTGAATAGGCCCAATAATGGGCACTGATGTTAGAGGATGGAGGGGGGAATAGTTGACAAGACCTGTGCTTTCTGTTTCTAGCTCTGCCACTAACTCATTGTGTGGCCATGTGTCAGCCACTTAGCCTCTCTATGCCTAAACCTGTCCCACTGTAGCAAGTGTAAATATTGACTGGAGGCACAGCCTAGGCAGAAGCTAAGTAACGCTCCTGAAGGGGACTTGATAACCCTTCCTACCTGGAACCTTGACAGCCCAGCACATACACAGCAAAGACCCTTTCCCTCTCCCGTTGAATAGCTGCTCAGCTGGAGCTGTGAGGTCTTCCTTCTGCTCCTAGCTAATTATTGGATGTGATATAGTGTGCATGTAAGTTGGTGCTGGACCAGGATGACCACTCTCAGTACTAGGCTGGGGGAATGGGGATGAAGGGAATGGTCTCTTCTCTGTGATCTCTCTGTGTGGGAAAAGGACAAGACTGGGGGGGGGGGGAGTGGAATTGGGAATGGGAATTCCAGCCTGGGGAGAGGAAGAGAAGAAAAAATGGGTAAGGGAGAAGGTCAGTATTCTGATTAGATTTGAAAGGAATGCTATTCTGCACTTGTGAGGTCAGAAGCCCATGAGCAGTCAGAGTTAACCAAAGAGCCCCACAATCTCTGTGCCCCTACTTGAATTGTGACAAACACTGAGAAACCCCCAAGCAGCCTTACAGTACCTGGGTTAGACAAGTGCAGTAAAAGGCCAAGTATTCCTAACATGTTTTTTTTTTATCAAAGGCATACATTAAATGACAAAAACAGAGTTCTGTCCTTATCATTTTCTGTGAAGAGCCACTTTTGGCTTGGAGACTGGTGTCTAAATGAGTACTGCTGATTTTGAGGAAAGATGGCCTTGTGGCTGTGGGTAGGGAGTGACAAAGAATAACTTACCACAGTATATGAGAGGATTGGCTTTACTGTATTTCAGCTGCTCCTTGGAAGCTGCCTGTGTGCATATCTTACTTTGTGGGAAATCTAAACTGTGGTAGCTTAGGTGTCTTTCATATGAAAGTTAAGTTGTGTCCTGGAATAACATAAATCACTGGGCTAGGGTTTAGAAGGTCTCCATTCAATTCTTGATTTTGCTACTGGCTTTCTGTATGCCTACGGGAAAATGGCTAGTCTCTTTGTGTCCTGGTTCTCTAGCCATCAAGTGAGAAAACATTTTGTCTGTCTTGGGCTTTTGAAAGCTACCCTAATACATATCCTTAATAAGAAGCTGATATCATCCCTTGACAAAAGCAAGATACTGACACTATCCTAGGCATACCACTGCTGTACCTACCCCATCCTCCTGTGACATACCTCTGTTCAACCTGTATTTAAACTCATTTAAATTAATGAGGGGACAGATTCACCTTGGATGCTATGGAGCCCATTTAAAATATATCTGATAAGCAAAAATAAAGAGCACTTCTTGTGTGATGTGCAGAATTGGGCTGTAGAATTGGACTCACGCATACCTGAGGGTAAGTTTCTCTTTGATTTTCTGGCTGACATTACCAAATGTAGTGCACTGTCCCCATTCTCTGGTTAGAGGAAAACTCTTTGAAAAGTTTAAGCTGGAACCAGATCGTGTAGAGACAGATGCATGGGCTTGCTTTTGTGTTGTAACTAGTCCCATTGACCAACTATTATTTCAGTGGGACCAGTCACAAATTGAACACTTGCCTGAGTCTTTCCACAATCGGGATCTAGGACTGTTACCTCTTAAGAACTGTCTTCCTCATGTTTTGTACAGCACTGAATATGGAGTACTTAAATAATGTGGAATGATTTTTTTTTTTTTTTGTACATGTCCTATGGTGTTTTCATCAAGAATAATCTTTCAAAGGATCTTTGTGTGCTGCTTTAGGGTTGGCTTTCACCACTGGCTAAGTCTTGTTTGTTCACAGGACTTTCAAACATCATTACATCCACTGCTTTCTTAAATTCCTGTCAGTTTGCTGGGGGACTTGTTTTGATGGAATCCATCCTCAGCAAATATTTATTGCCTCTGTATATGGTGGGAAAGTGAGAAGGGTTCAGTAGTACTAGCATCTTATACTTATGTAGGTTTTTATTATATTCAGTGCTAAAGTTGTCATTGCTGATGTCAGATGTGGCAGTGACACACAATAAAACTTTATATAGAAACTAAGTTATTCTTTCTGACACAGATGACTTATTTTTTAGGGGGGAACGATTTAAAATATAGAGCAGAGTAATGATTGGGGGACTGCCATCGAGTTAAGATTTCAAAATGATTTTAGTTGTAACTCATTTAACATGCTCTTAATATTTTACCTCTCCTTTACTTCCTGTCCTACAGTTGTTGTCTAGTGTTTCTGTGTAACATGTTCTTCTTGTGTCTTCATTTCCATAGTAGATATATATACCAGTAGAGAGAAAAGAGAGAGAGAGAGAGAGAGTGTGTGTGTGTGTGTGTGTGTGTGTGTGTATACATATACATACACACACCAGTAGTAATATATACCATATATACCAGTAGTGTGTGTGCGTGCATGTATAATTTCACAACATTTACAAAAGCCAGAGGTATCATAACTCACACTGCTCCTCCATCTTCATTTTACTGGCTTAAGTCCAGGTTGACATTTAGAACTAAGCCACATACAAAGCAATTCAGTGAGTTAACTCACTAGCCTTTCATATCCAGAGTCCTAGATTATCCTTATTGTATGCAACAGAATTTTAATTATAAGCCATTAGTTCACGTCACAAAGATGCCACGTTTTTTGCAAATGAAGGACTGGTAGAAGTGCTGTGGGTCAGTTCTGGTACAGGATGGGGAAGGAGATTGGGACTGATAAACTAGCTAGCTCAGGGGCATGCAATTATTTTAGGCAGAGGGCTGCTTACTGAATTTTGGCAAGCCATTGAGGGCCATATGACAGGAGCCAGGGGCAGATGAATATTAATTTTCTAAATTTTTTAGGGGCCCCACAGGCTGGAAAGAATGGCCTGGTGGGCCGCATCCAGCCTGCAAGCTGCATTTTACCCACCCCTGAGCTAGCTCTTCTTGGAAGCTTCAGGGTGAAGTGCTTGCCTCCTGTGCTGCTATTGCTTATGCTGTGATCCCTGCACAGAGAGGAAACGGAACACAAGGAATGGATGGTGAGCTCTTAGCATTTGTATGAGCAATTTGTAATTTTGGAGACTGTAGATATATGCAGTTTTTTCCCATAATTCACTGAGGTGGAAGTCTGGAGAATAAGGGTCTGAAATATGGGCTTGCAGGCATATTGTGGCTGACATTAATTTAAATGAGTTTAAATATAAGCGATACTGTGCTGTGATATTGTAGCCATGATGGTCCATATGCAAGAGGCATGGATTTTTGTGGGTAATGTTTTTTATTGAACTAAATATATAGGTGTCCTGGGGAAGGAGAGCCATTTGTCTCTTTCTGTGTTTGTACAGTAACTACAGCATCTATGACTGCAGCTCTTCCATGCTACCACTCTGTAGATGATTAAAGTTTTGCCTGTGTTAAAGAGCATATGAATGGCCAACTCCTGAGTCCTGAGGATAAGTACAAGGGTACCTGAAAGCTTGTCCATGTCCCTCCCAACTATACAGTTGGTTGAAAAAAAGATATTAAACTCTCTCTCTTTAAATATAAATATAATCTATGATAGGAAAGAAAAAAATATGCTATAGATTTGATTAGAGATTATAAAATATGATAGAGGCGGTTCCGAAGAAAGACCGTTTTCATTGTAGAGTTGTCCCAAATGAGCACTGCATGGACCACTGTTCATCATTTATTGTAACTGTTACCCTATTACCTTGAGCTTCCCTGTGCTGTTTGTTGAATCTACCTGTTCCTTATATTATAAGATCTGTAGAGCTGACACTTCAGTCTGGGCAGCATCAAGCACAAGAGAGGCCTAAATCCTGAATAGGTTGTGAAGACAAAGTGAAGCATAAACAGATGGTAAATATAGCCAATGTCTTATTTAATAGAAAATTAAAAAAGATAGAAAAGAGGTAAACTACTAGTGGGGCTGTAGAGCTTCGTCTGATCCACTTACTTTAGAGAGGCAGACTGTTAAAGGTATTTAGGCACCGAACACTCAGTTATACACTTAAACACCTTTAAAATCTGACCCTTTATAATCTCTTAACTTGTAGGAGGTAAGATTTTAGTTTATTTTAACTATGCAGGAATCTCTCTGATGCCAGGCCACTCTATTGATTCATGCTGACTGGTGACCGAAATGTTTAAACAGATTTCAGTGCATAGCTACGTCTCATCTAGCTTGCCACCAGTCGGTGGCAGACCTACATTTTTGGGGCCCTGAAGCTTGAACTGTTATGGGGGCCCCTTTGCAACCAGCAACGTGGTCTGGGTAACCACTGTTATCTTCTTCAATGGGGTTGTTCCATGACAGATCACAAATTTTTTAAAAATTTAACCACTACATCTCAGATTTTGATTAAAATTGCTGTACTGGATTATCTCACGTGTCAAAGTCACTGGTGTGAATAATAATTTCCT
>JAGPOW010001296.1:57482210-57518589 GCA_030014935.1 Caiman crocodilus
TAGACCCAAAATTTTTAAGCAATGTGGACTAAAGTCGCTTCTGGGGCCCCTCTGGGATTAGGGGCCCTGAAGCTTAAGCTTCATTAGTTTCATAGTAGACCCGCCCCTACCACCAGTGTCTCTAGTATGCCTCTAAGATTTTATTGTAAATAACTCAAAATCTGGGTGTCCACAAAATAAAGCTGAGTTTGTGACATCTATACCACAGTTCTCATTGCCAGTGAAACAACAGCTTCACAAACATTGCCTGCTGTTATTGCCTATCACTGGTAATGTGATAACACCTAGAGGCTTTGATCAAGTGCTACGTGTTGTATAGGCATACAGTATATACAGTTATATGTAAAAATGCTTGGCAGGGTAGAAATGCATTGGCAGAGAGGGATTTGGCAGGTATCTAATTACACTGTACTGAGCAGCATGGTACTGAGAGTATTTCATCATTTGCTTATTTTCACATGCCTCGGAAGAGGGACATCTCCCCGTGCTGTAACTGTAGCAGAGACATCACACTTGTTATTATTTTTAAGTCCAGTGGCCCTTGTATGCCTTGTGTTTAAAGCCTGCTTATTTCATTTCTTACCACCTCCTGTAACCCCTGTTCTGCATCTTATAGCTAATGGGCCTCTACTTCTCCTGTTTGTGTCTCCCACTCTTTACCCTGCTGTCTCCAGACTTCCTCGGTGCACCAGGCTGTATGTTTTCAAATTCTTCCCTGAAAACCCCATCCCCTGTGAAACCAGCCACCTGCTAAGGGACTGCAGCACATCTGAAATGTAATGGGCAGAAATTCAAAATCCTTTTCTGTCTCATGCTCAGTAGACTGGTTTTTCACCTGGAAAAATAAAAGAACCTCTTCACTCCCCCCACAGCTTCATTATGGTTTCTGCTTTCTTCCCACAAAGGTAACCAATATCTGTGTCACTTTGCAGTCTCACCCCACCCAAGCTTATCCTTTATTCAGGTTTCATGTTCCAGCTTGCCTTGCTTTTTATTATTGATAAATTAGTGCATCCCAGGTGTGATTGTCCAGTTTTTGAATTTGACGTGTGCCCAAGATTTAGGCCAACTGGCAAATTCCACTTTGAAAGGGCCCTCTCTTCCCTTGGTTGTCTCTTTTTTCCAGGTTGGGATGAATGTTCATTGTTCCCTGGAAGAAAACCAAAGCCTTCTTTGACAGTGTTTGTGGAATAAACCATTTTTTCCAAGCCTGAACTCTGAGGAGAGGTACTTAAGCAAACATTACCTGATGGAGTATGCTGGTCACCTGAAGAAGCTGATCAGAGAGTTACCTGATGAAGGAGACTCGAAGTTTTGAATAGAAAGAGTTTCTCAATAATAATTTGAGAGAGAAAAAGAGAAGCAGCAGAAGCAAGTAGGCTGCATAAATGAGCCGGCTTTCATGATTCAGAGGTGAAGATATGACCTGCAAGAGGGAGATGCTGGATGTCCTAGAAAACTCGGACATAATCCCAGGGATTGCTGCAGTGTGGTGAGAAGACTGAGGCAGGGAAATGCATGAAGACATTCATTATTTTGACTTGGTCCCTGGGTTTCTTGTGCCAGCTAAAGTAAAGAGGGACTGTTTGAAATCCCTGCAAAGCCTGTGTGTCCACTGGTGTCCACTGTCAAGTGTCCTTGAAAAGCTGGTCTGTAAAGGCAGAACACCCACAAGGCAGGAGGTCTAAGAAGGTGTGTGCATAAACTACCGAGAAGAGCTCAAAACTGGTCCTAGACATCTACAATAATGGAGCTGCAAGTTCACATTTCTATGGTAGGGTCCAGCTTGGGTATCAAAAAGGCTTACTCCGAACAACAGGGAGTTTAAAAGCAGATAGACCCTGTGGGGCAAGCCCAAAACCAGCAGTCTAGTCAATGCCTACTTGATGGAGTCTCCCTGGGCTGTGACAACTCATTTGGAATATTTTATAAAGATCAATAGCATTGTATTGTTTTCCATATATACAATAGCATTGTACTGTTCTCCTTCACTAACTGCTGGCTTCCATTCAGCTCTGTTCAGAATTCAGCTACATGTGTCTTATTTTGTGTTTGTCTGGCATCACTGGATTAAGGCCTGGGGACTACAGGCTTATGCCTAGTGTCCTGGATGCTGGAGTTACAGCATCTCGTTTGGTTTTTTTCAAAGTAAATCTTTAAACCTCATTTGGGAAGGGGAGAAGCTCAAAAATGTGACCTGAACATAACCAATGCCTGAGTGATCACCAGTGCCTGCCCGAGTTTGCAGAGAGCCTGAAACAACTGAGGTGTGTGAATGAATCTATCTCAATGAGGGCATCAGCTTTCAGATCCTACTGTTCTGGAGGGTTTCTGTTAACTTGATCCACCAGAGGGCAGGAGTATGCAGCTTTGGCCTGCTCACAATCTTATTGCTGAAATACTGTTACCTATCCAAAAGGAGAGAGAGCGCCACCGTACTACTACTGGAAGGGAAGGAAGTGGTGTCTACCTTCACCACTGAGTTGGGGGTGGCACTGGGGTGGGAGCCATGTGGGAGCTCCATGTGATAAAAAGCCATGTCTCATGATTTCGGAGGGCCACAGTTTGGGATCCTATTAATCAACTGATTGCAGTAATAGTTTGCATAATTTCATAGCTGATAGGGTCAGAAAGGACCTGAGCAAATCAAGTCTGACCCCCTGCCATGGGCAGGAAAGGATGCTGAAGTCAAATGACCCTGGCAAGGTGATTTATCTAGCCTTCTTCTGAAGACCCCCAAGGTAGGAGCAAGCACTACTTCCTTTGGAAGTTGGTTCCGGATCCTAGCTGCCCTGACTATAAAGTAGTGCTTCCTGATATCTAGCCTGAATCTACTCTCCATCAACTTGTGGCCGTTATTCCTAGCTACTCCGGGTAGTGCTCAGGGGAACAGGGTCTCTCCCATTCCCTGCTGGTCCCCCCGGTAAGTTTATAGACGACCACCAGATTGCCACTCAGCCTTCTCTTGTGGAGGCTGAACAGGTTCAGGTCCCATAGCCTCTGCTCATAGGGCCTGGCCTGCTGCCCCCTGATCATGCAAGTGGCCCTCCTCTGGACCCTCTCAGTGCTGTCTACATCCCTCTTGAAGTGCAATGCCCAGAACTGGACACAGTACTCCAACTGTGACCTGACCAGTGTTGCATAGAGGTAGAGGATCACCTCTTTGCACCTGCTTGTGATGCATCTGTGGATGCATGACAAGGTGTGGTTGGCCTCACTGACCGTGTCCTCACATTGGCGGCCTATGTTCATTTTGGAATTGATAAAGACTTCAAGATCCCTTTCTGCCTCTGTGCTGACAGGAAGGAAGTTCCCCAGCCTATAGGAATGGTGCTGGTTCTTTTTCCCTAGGTGCAATACCCTGCACTTGTCAGTATTGAATCCCATCCTATTCTCATCTGCCCACCCCTGCAACCTGTCCAGATCTTGTTGTAGCCTGTCCCTCCCTTCTAGCATGCCCACCTCTCCCCACATCTTAGTTGCAGTTGGCAATGATTTTTTTTTCTTGCTCTAACTGTGTGCTGTGGGCAAGGTTACTTAACTATAGTATGCCTTGGTTTACCTGTAAAATGAGTGATACCCATCTCGCTGGAACCACTTGTCTGCTCAGCACAGACATGCAAAATGTTTCTTTGGTATTTTGGAAGAAGTATTTTCCAGGAAAGGCAAAGGTTAGACAGACGGTTTCTTATTATCATTGATTCACTGAGTAAAGGAGATTTACAGTTATATGGTTGGTCTCATTTTGTTAAAGAGCCGCTCAGGTTTCTCAGGGCTGGTCAACATTATGTGGCTCTTGCTGCTATAGTGTAGGTACAGTGGCAGTACCCTGCAGTGAAGATGAGCTATGTCACAGTAGAGGGGGATTTTCTTGATGGTGCATGTAACCAACCATACTACCTCTGGGAATAAGAGTAGCTAAGCTACCAGAAACTGTCATCTTTCTGCATAGTTGCCTCCAGGCGTTATGGGGGCAGTAGGGCAGGGACTTTGCTGGCATAACTATGTTGGCTATAGATATGATCTTCTGATGTCTCAGAGCTGACACAGCATATGCAGCTTTGTGGTGCAGTGTAGACTGAACCTCATTAATCACAACCACCAGTATCCATAGTATTTGTTTCTGCTTAAACTTATTTCTGCATTTTAAAAGGATATTGAAATATTGGAAACAGCTACGAAAATGGTCATTAAAACTGAATGAAAAGAAATGCTCTACATTTCTCTACAGGTCTCTAGAAAAGAAATGCTCAACAGTGAGCAATGTAACGAGCCCCACCTGTTTAGCTTATCAATGCTGAAGAAGCTTGAGGGGTGACATGGTTATAATGTAAAAGCCTGGGGATAGAATGCAGACATTAAAGCCCTTTTCAATCTAGCAGGAAAGGCAACCCCGCCGCAACAAACGCAAAAAAGCCAATGGCTGGAACCTGAACCAAGATAAATCCAAATGGGAGGGCAGACCCATGTTTTTAACTGTGAAGGTGATTAACTATTCTAGCCCACCAATGTGCTTCTATCTCTTCAGATTAAGACTGCATGATGTATATTGGCCAAACACGGGTTACAAGTCTCTATACCAGAATAACTGGCTAAGATTTATTGGCCTGTGATAGAAAGTCAGACTATATGATCTAATAGTCCCTATTGGCTTCATATTCAACAAATATGAATGGGAAAGAGACTGTAAGTCAGTCTGATATATTAGATCAGTGCCAATAAAACAGCCACTTTTTGTACATAGGATGAATATTTTTTTGATACCTGTAATAAATTTTGCTTGTGGGAACAATCCTAGAGATGTAAAGCAAGTGTCCTGCCTAATGCCGCATTGATGATGAAATACAAAACAGAGTACAGGTCATTTTATCAAAGAATAGCCAAGGTGAAAATAGATGGTACTAGACAAAAATTATCTTATTAGAACTTTATAAATATCTGTAACATGGAACATTTAAACATATCAATTAACTGATGCACAAAAGCACTGATGAGGGAAAGAGAGGTCAACAGTAACAAATCGCATCAATGGGTTCTCCATCCTTGCACTGAAGCATCCCTCTGGAGCAGAGGTGGTGACCAAGGGCATCAAGCAATGCTTCTGTTGTTCTAGTCACTGGAGACACTTTATTTACAAATCTTCATCATCAAAGGTCTCTGTGCACCTCAGCATCACAGTCTCATAATCAAACTGAACAGAATCTCCCTGCAAAACAAAATGGGCTGTGTTTTTATTCAAATTCTGGTTGATCAGCACCCACAAACTTCAGCAGATGCACCCTTTCCTTTTTTTGTAAACCCTGGGTACTTACCAGTCAAGGACAATGGCAAGGGTTGTCTGAAGAAGGGCTCCCTGTTTTAACCAACTCCTAAGAACATAGGATTCTGTCATGTTCTAATGTAACTCATTTAGAGCTGTAACTATTGTACCATGAAAGCAGGTTAATTTCTTAGG
This sequence comes from Caiman crocodilus, assembly GCA_030014935.1. NCBI lineage: Eukaryota > Metazoa > Chordata > Crocodylia > Alligatoridae > Caiman > Caiman crocodilus. The sequence goes on from JAGPOW010001296.1 coordinate 57,487,666, forward strand.
GACACAGTAAAGGCATATCCTGCAAGTTACTGTGTGATTTCAAGTCCTGCTGATTTCAAAGTTGCAGGTTTGTGCCTTACTTTCCATAAGTGTCTGTCTCTTTGACTGACTTAGGGACACAGCAACTCTTAGAAATTGAAAGGCTCAGGGATGAAACAGTTGGCTAAGTCTCCCAATGCAAGTTTCTTTAGACCACAGATAAAACTTTTAAAAGTGTGTAAGTAATATATGACAAGGTTCTTTGGGTGAATCTGATATCTTTTATTAGACCAACTTAAATAGCTGGAAAAACATTTTTTAGCAAGCTTTCAGGTTAAAAAACTCTGTCAGGCTGAGGAAGCCTCTGCAGTTGGTCTGTGCTCTTCCTGGATGGAATGAATAGTAAAGAAGCCAGAGGCTGGGCTGGTATGCATGCAAGACAGGCAGTCAGTGAACATGTAAATGTGCCCAAGTCCTCTTTTCAAAAATGAGCTATTTACTTAAGTCTCATTTACTTTTAAAGTGATTCTAGACTCTTAAAGCTGGATTTTGTAATATATTTAGTCATCCAAAATGTGTAAATAGCTGCGTACTGGCATTTACAGAAGCATCTATGCAGGTTTGCCCAACTCCAGCTGGCTTTCACTTCTATCCTTTTGAAAATTCTACCCTGGATCTATATTAATGTTTCACTCATCTGCTGTTAAGCACTTTTTACTGTGTGGCTTGGAGACATCAGCAGTTCTGGATAGGTTAAGTACCTGCCTGACTTCACTTTTGGAAATATTTTCCTATCACGCAATGTAAATTTTCCCTTTCTGTTTCAGGCTGGGGTCCTTTTGAAATTCTTCTTCTTCCTTGTCTAAACACTGCTTTTTCTTTTTCTGCATTGTGGTCTTTCAAGTAGTTTCCAAAGTGGGGAGACCAGTGTTTCAACATCTCAGATCCAGACCAGCAACTTCTCAAGAGCAGCTGCACTTACTGTGTCTGTAACTGTAAAATTCTAAATGTGTGTCACCCAAAACAATTTAATGTTGTCTCCCGAGAGGAGTGGAAATGGAACTAGTTGATATAAGTGGCCAATGATAAATCTTATCAGTCCTGCATTTATCCCACAGGCAGAGAGGGACAGGCAATGATGAGCTGTGTTGTAGTGTTTGGCTTGGCTATAAACCTTGATTTTACAGGGCCATCTGCAATCCCACCTCACCTTTGTTGCATTTTCTTCAAGTTGCATGCATGAACCTGCAAGACACTTGGTCATCCTGGGATGTTTTTTACCATTTGTACTGCTAATGCTGGTCACTACATACCACAGCTAGTGGAGAACTTGCAAGAGGTGCTGTGCTACAGAGGAGGAAGAGTCAACGCTACTGACACAGCATTAACTGCAATGTAATTAAGATATGGCTGAATTAGTTTTAAATTAGCTAGTTCAGGTACATGTGGCAATCTAGCCATGGCAAAATGGAACCCAGCAAGCTAATTTGCCTCTGGTGGTTTTGCAGGGCATGATGCTATAGCTTGATAGCCACTGGTTACCTAAGTGAACTTGCTAAAAGTTAGCTCAGGCAGCTCTACCTACAGTATAGAAACTTTCAGCATCTGCTGTTCATTGGGACTCTATCTCTGTTCCCAAACTGCCCCCCTCCCCCAAAAAACAAAGAGCAAAACAAAACACAAACAAATCCAAAAAACCTCACAAACTTTCATGAATTGTACTCTGGTTCACGGTATCGTTTCCTAGATACAGTTTACTGTAATAACCTAAATTAAAATGCATGCCCCTTGCATTTTGCTTATTGATGCCGCAAGCTCCCCATGGCCATCTCTCATCAGACTGCCTGGGATTCACATGCAGAAATGCACACAAGGTTTCGGGTTAAACTTGAGGAATCCTTCAGCTGGACGACATTGTGCCTCAAAGCTGCCTTTTCACACATTATTCCTTAACTTTCTTTACATTTATGCTATGCAATGTTTTTTCATTCTCATTCTTGTTCCAATTCCTAGTTCTTGTTCTTTGTCTTGTCATGACTTGTCAAACATCCCTCCCTCATGCAAAGTACATTGAAAACAATCCAGCTCTTGACTCTTTAGCCACCATCCTTAATCTTTGTTCTTGTGGATGATCAGAAACTAGGAATGAATTAGGTGAGTAGTAGGAAGCAGGATGGCAGCAACTATCCTGGAGGTGCATCTGACCTCAAGCACAAACACAGGATGTTGCTAAGACAGCTCTTCTTTGGGTGGTCTATGTCCTATGCAAATTCTCCAACCCGAGGCTCATCCAATCTCCCTCTTAGACACTGAGACTAGAGCTTGTGTGGGGGAACCTCTCTATAAATGACTGTCTGTCCACTAGGCCTCCAAGTGTGGGCTTCAAACAGGACACAACTCAGGTCTTTTAGATAGTTTTTAACTTCCACCTGAAGAGATCAGTTTCGTGCTGGGGATACCATGAAGGCAAATCTGACACCTATAGTTAGTGAATGTAGTTGATGGGTAGGTAAAATGCACTGGTGCTGCTCAATCAGCTCCAGTGTGGTTGCTGTTAGAACTGAGGCAGTGGACTAGACTGCCTAGGAAGCTGTAGAATCTCCATCATTAGAGGAGTCTGAGAAGAGGTTGGATAAGCATTGATTAGGGATGATCTAGGACAGTGGTTCTCAAACTTTTTTTTTCCCAGACCACTTGAAAATTGCTGAGGGTCTCAGTGGACCCCTTAATTAACTCTTTTTTGCTCTACAAATCAAAGCACACAATTCGTATTTTAATATCATTAGTCTTACCTTACAAGTACAGATATTCTCGATTGTTCTGTAACCTTTCTGCAAACCACCTAAATGGAGCTTGTGGACCACAGTTTGAGAACCTCTGATCTAGGAGTAGCTATGCCTATGTTCTGCTATGGGTATTTCCCATGTTTCTAGACTTTCCTAGTTGCCACATAGGGCTGGAAAGGAACGTTTTTCCCTCCTGCTGCTATGTCTGAGTTGCCTTTTTTTTTTTTTCGCTTTCCCCAGAAGCTCTGGGTGTTGGCTGCAGTCAAAGCTGGAGGGTTTTGACTTGGGTGTGGTGCTCCTGCTGGGATATAAACCCAGAGATTCTTGACTATAAAGGGTCTTGCGCTTCTGCTCAGGGTCAGACTGATAACCATATTTGGGGTCAGGAAGGAATTTTACCCCATGGTCTGATTCGTACAGACTGTATTTGCCTTCCTCTGTAAGTAGGGGTGTAGCCTTTTTCCTTGAATCTCTTGAGCATATTTTAGCAATCTTTGCAGCAGCAGGTGTTGGCCACTGTGGTCCCTCTGCTTTACCTGTGGCAGATTTTTTCATTTAAGGTTTAAAAAGATCCAACCCTGAATCTTGTCTTCTACATGGCAGTCTTAGGCACCTTTGAATGGAAGGAATGAAAGAATGGAAGGAATAAATGAATGGAGTGTAAGGTTCCACTTGGGATGACCCAGTGAAATATGAGCAAAGGTCATTAACTGGAAATACTGCTTTGATATGTATGCTGCTTCCTCCATAATGAGCACATTGATGAGTCTTACCTGGGGAAATGGCGTGTTCACAAAGAAAAGGCCTTTTAAGAACCCAATGATCTGCAAGTAGAGTTGGCGGATATCCTCTGGATTTTCTGAGGTGCAGCCTGAGAAGGCTGAACTGAAAACAGACACAGAAATTATATTAAATGCCCTGTTTCCTCCCTTTTCTTGCTCACTTTCTCTCTCTCTTTCTCAAAAAAACCCAAAAAACAGTTCAGGAAAACCACTGAACAGTGGAGAATAGGAATATATTACTCAGCATATGATAGGAACACATTAGTTTAATGTAAAGAACAATTATAACAGCAAAGAAATTCAGAAAGACGTGACAGATTTGATCCCACTGCTCCAGGGGAAAGTATAAAGAAAGCATATACCAGTAAAGATCCAGTTGTCTTGCAGCTGGGGTGTTTAGATGCCTTCGTTGCCCTTATTCATATGAACTCGTTTGATTTCTTACATTAAACAAAACCACTTTATGTGGCCAAGAAAATGCCTCAGAATGTCAGTAGTCACTATGTGGGCATGTGGAGACTGACTTCCATCAAAGGCTCTGCAAATACCCCTTGAGCCTGGAAGCCATGCCTACAACTTTTCCTGATTTCCCATAAAGTTCTGCTGTTGCCCCTTAATTTTAAATCAAGTGACAATAAAGACCCAACTGTCCTAAATTCTGATCTGGGTGGAGGGAATGGACTTGTATCAACTCTGCATTGAAATACAGTTTGACTTCTGGCTTCAACCTGGTTTTGAACTTGAGTGTTCAAATATTAAAGACTAGGGCAGTGGTTCTCAAACTTTTACATTTTTTTTTTTTTTTAAAGAATTGTTTTTGTGTTCCAAGCCAAATCAAGTCCAAATCCGTGAGTCAGTGCAGAACCATAAGTGGCCCTACAACCGGCAAACATCCTCCACACCCACTAGAGGCTTCAGATATTTCCAAAGTCTTTGGCAGGAATTCCATGTGCAGGCCCAAGCCTGCAGGCTTAAGATTCATATGCCCCCAAGTTTCGCCTGCTCTCAGCCATATAGCTGCAGAAGCAAGCTAGGAAGGAGCCTCCCATTTCCATAAAGTAGGCTGTAAGCCCCAACACCTTGGCAGGTACTAAACCATGCCAGAAGAACAGTTATCCCTGGAAAAGCTTAAGGAAAACTATATTCATGGATGCAGATACATGGTGTTTTCCCTGCCAGGTAAGTAAGATAGTACAAACTCTATATCATACTAGTCTGGAAAATCACCTTCTAGATCATGGTGTCTCCCCTGCCAGGTTTTAAACTCAAGGCATCTCTCCATAACTTTAGTGAATTTGATGACACCTTGGTGAAAACCATGTGCCTCTTTCCAGGAGGCACAAACAGGGCTGGGTGGGGACATGCTGCGGCAAGAGCAAATGCTCTTGCTGCGGAGCAATCTGTATTAAGCTTTGCTCTTCTCCTTTCTTTGCTCTGCTCTCCTCCCCCATTGTCTTCAGTTTGTAAATAGAAAATGTGAGTTTTACAGAAGCTGAATGTGGTTATACCCTTCACCCAGAGTCCCTCTGTGTCCTGCTGCCTGTGCTACAAACTACCAGTCAATAAGGGAGCAGAGTGGAGTAGGAAAGGGAAAGGAACAAAACCTAATGCAGGCAGGAGTGCCCACTCCTGCTGCTGCTGCCCTGTCTGGCCCCGTGTGCTCCTCCTGCTGGAAAAAAAAAGGGTTTCAGCTGCCAGTGGCAGCAGTGTGGCTCCCTTGAAAGTCTCATGGCTTTCCAGGGTACTGTGGCACCCAGTCTGAGAACCACTGAACTAGGGCCATAACATACTGCACCATGGAATGTTTCTCTAATCTTCAATGTGTATCAGTTAAGCCACAATTGATGGTTTTCTTTTAATTCAACATTATTATACAATTGAGTTAATGATCTAAATCCCCTTGTTTTCAGTCACACTGCTTTGGCAGTGTAACATTGAGTGGTGGTATAAGACAGAATCAGAGGTGTGATGTAGGACAGTGGACAAGATGGATAATTAGGTGAGGGCATCGTCTAACACATACTAGCTATGTATTTCAATAGTTTGCAACTGTTGCCAATAAACATTTGACAAAGCCACAAGCTGTGGCAGACTAGTCTTTAAAAGAGGTTCCAAATTAGGACACAAATATGGATGTTGCTTTAACACCAAAAAAATGAAGTGCTGGATAGTAGACTGGGTTTGTTTATACTTACCCTAGATTGGACGTTGTCTGCGTCTCATTTCTGTCAAGAAACCCAGCAGCAACATCAAATGCATCTTCAAATAGTACCTAGAAAAGAAAACATTTGAGATGTTAAATCTATTAGGCATTTTACAGTGTTACTCAATCTATAATTTTTGATAATTAAGTAGTTAAAATGTGGGAATTCTTTCTTCCCTCTTAGTCAGGTATGTTTATAGCTAGCTTGGATCCATAATTATTTTTGCCTCTGAAAAACACAAGTCATGGTCCTTACTACACAGTAAGAACAGGATCTTGGGCTCAGTTCCATCAGGACTGTCTTTTCAGTTTCTGAGAAGTTGATTTTAGCCAACCATCTTCAAAAGCTTCAGTGCAAGGCAGTGATTATATGTGGCTTTCCCAGACTTTTCAGTTAGCTGTTATTGACATATCCAGCCAAGGATCTTGGCTGTACCAAATAGTCCTACACACTCCTATTCAGGCTGAAGTTTCAGTTGCAATGTAGATCTGGTGTTCTACATTCCAGTTGCAGAAGGTCGTTAGTCTAATTAGTTCCTGTTACTTCTGGTGCTAGAAGCTAATATACATGTCATGCTCCAACACAAGTCTGTAAGTAGACCAGTTAGAAATTAGACAGGTTTAATTTCCTTGCAACTTAAAAGGAAACATGATCCTTGTCACTGCAGTCTATGGACGCATTAGAGGGGAATAAAAGCACCCAATAAAGTTACCCAATCTTGCTCTGAGTGGCTAATTGTTCAACTCACTGACAATTCAGCAAATGCTTACAATGAATTACCTTTCCTTTAACCCAAGGGTTCTCAACATTTCTATGCTGCGGACTGCAAAACCGCAGATCAGAAGTGACTGTGGACTGGCAAACCACAGCCTGAAAGTGGCTGCAGTTTGGCAAGCTGCAGACCAGCTGTGACTAGCATACTGCAGGCCAGTGTAAAAAAAAAAAAAAAAAAAAAGGGTTGGCTGCTGGCCTGCAGTATGCCAGTCACTTACCATCTTCTGGTCTGGCAGCCAAGCCTCCTGTGGACCAGCAGCCAGCCCTTCACAGCCTGGTACTGGGCCATGACCCAGGGGTTGGGAATGCCTGCTTTAACCAACAGATTTCTGATGCTACCTAGTTACTGCGGGCATTTTTACATGTGCAAGTGCCTGGCACTGTGACGCTTGCAGTTGTATAAGTGGTGAAATGCACGTCAGCAATAAGAAAATGGCGGCGGTGCACTTTTGAACTAAAACACCTCGGAGGTGCTTTAGTTCAAAATCATACTGCTGCCATTTTCTCTGCGCTGATGTGCATTTCACCACTTACACAACTGCAAGCAATGCAGCGCAGTGTGCATCAGCTCCCATACAGAGCAGACTCGATTAATTCAGTCTGCTCCAAAGCTGCGGATCTCTGGTACATCTGTGAACTAAAAGGTACGTGTATAAATGTCCTGACTGCCCACCTTTGCTGAGGTATGTCGGCTTGCACGCAGCTGGCAGTATCAGCAGAACTTCTGAATATCACTAAAACTGAGGAAGGGCCTACAGCAATTGTCCCTTGTATTTCTCACTTTTAAATGCGCTATTAGAAAAGAGCCATAGCCATCTGAACACTAATCCTTGAGTCAAGCTAAGCTGTGCTTCCTGCAGGATCTGTAGAATGGTACTTGCATACCTTTCTTGCCTAACCCTGCCTGTGTTAGAGCAAAGCTAAGTGTTTCCTACAGGCAGGTTCATCGCCGCATTGCAGATCAACACTGCTGCTCTCACTTGCATGTGCTGAGACAGCCTAGCAAGGCAAAGCAACTGGAAACCACAGTGTTATGGATCTACTGCAGAGTGAGGGAATTCACTGTAAAAGTTTACTGCAGTGCTGTATTCCAATGGGTGGGAAATGGTTTCTTATAATAATGTGCATCCTCTGGAAGAGATTCAGAGTTGACAAAAGATATCAGCTTTCTTGAGGCCTGTGGCTCCTGAAGTGAGAAGTCTCTGTTATTAAGTGCTACTTACTTCCTCTGGTGTGGATACTGATGAACCACTGGCTTCCTGACTGTTAGCTGTGCTGTCCCTCATGCTGCCTTCAGTGCACACACGCTCAGAACACTGAGCCCTGGCATTTGGGAGGACATTCGGTCTCTGACTACAGTACTGCAACACGCTTTCTCTCCTTTCTTCCGTAAGTTCCTGCCATAGGTGGGAAATAGCTGTTGAGACCACAGGGAGAGTGACCTCTTCGGTGCACACAATCCCATTTTCAACCAGCAGGTCCACTGTCTGTTTATAGAAATACAGGTACCTGCAATAAATGAAACGAGGGATCTCTAAAAAGGCAGCTTGTGATGCAGTGGTGCAATGTTAGAGCAGCAAGGGACTGGGAACTAAGTTTTAGTTTATAATCTCAACAATGCCACTGACTCCCTCAGGGACTTTGTACAATTATTATTACAGATGGGATGGTTGGCACTGCCCACCATTAAAGCTGCTCTATACTCCCCATTGAAAGCCCCTGTTTCCAATTGCTTAAAAGTCTGCCAAGCTGTAACCTTTTGGAATGAAATCTCCTATGCTGGGAGTCTGCCTGAGGTTGAAACACATCGGCTTTAGTTTAATTTATTTTCAAATGTATTTGATTTTTAGCATTTTAATTAACTCAAAAGGTTCAGCTATTTCTGAGAAGATGGTTATAGGGGACCCCTCCTCCCCCCTGCATGTTATTGTACCTATGTTAAACTGTAACTCCTTTAGGAATCTCTAATGCCCCTCTCTTTGGAGTGGTTACTTGAAATGTAGGGAATTGGATGTGCCTTTTGCCATTTCTGTGGGAAAACAGCCAAATTTGGCCAAGTTTTTGAAAAAAAATCACACTTCATACATGCTCAGTAGAAACTTCTTAGACTTTAGCAGCTAAATACACCACTGATTTTATCCACACCCAATATACTCTTGTCTGGGTATACACATAATTCTCCCTGCAACTGAAACTTTGGGCTTCTGTAGGCTCTGCTGGGATCTGGAGATGGTAACAGGGGAGAGAGACTAAGCTGGTAGAAAGACAAACCTGGGATTGGTTAAGTAAGAAGACTGGGACCAAATACTAGTGGGCTGGGAAAAAAAGGTGATGGAGAGAACAAATCTGATGAGAACAGGAGAGAACCAGCACTAGCTGAACAGAGAGCAGGGCAAGGAGACTGGGGATGGCAATGTGTGGGAGTGAAACTAGGATTTACTTGGAAATTAAATGAAGAATGGGATGAGCCTAATAAATGGAGCCTGAGAGGTCTGATGGTGACATGGAGCAAGGGCAAAGCTTTGGAAAATGAACAGGAAGTGTGTGCCCATGACAGCACACTTTCTTCCAAGCTGTAGTGATGATCCATGCAGTGTCAGTATGAAGCCAACCTAATGGGATTTTCCATTTCCTGATTTAAAAAAAATATAACTCAGCAAATTACACACAGCAAACATCACTGAAAGGACATTATTAAGGCTTTGAAGTCCATCACTTTACAGTTGGGAAATGCTGGAATTAAGGCTGACCCCAACTGTAATGCAGGCCCTTTGTGTATGTGCATTACAATGCAGCCTTTAATTATATGCTCACAGATTCATATTTTCCACAGAACCTCTGTGCTCAGAATGAATCAGCAATGTGGGGAAGTAGATTTGTTTAAGGACCCTTGTTCCTTTGATGCAGAAATTGGATGATTTGCATCCGCTAGACACTCCCCTGTGGAAACTAGAAGGTGTGTAGTGAACAAGGCAGGGAATTTCTGGAAGAGAGAAGGGAAGGTCTCCTTGTCAGAGGCTTAACTAGCAATTTTGGTGCCTTGGCCATGGAGGGAGAAAAGGGAGTAGGTGAGGGGGTACCAAGTGCCAGAGAATAGGGATCTGTGCGCATACACTGCTGATACCACAGTGCAGACTCCCAGCACACAGGGCTGATGCCCTGCTCACTCACCTCTACTTAGACTACAGCTCCTTGTTAAGGCCACTGAATGTTGCCCAGGAGAACTTGATTCTTTTTGTGTCTCTTTCATGCAATTGCTGTGTTGGATTTGTCAAATCACTTACACCAGACTTCTTGCACCTGGTCAGTAATTATATTTTTCTTATTTTCTGGATGCCCTATTTGATATCCTGGGGTCTGAGATGTGAAAGTGCTGAGCATTCCATGTTGCAAGTGACATCTAAGGGAGCTGTGTTCTGAATACATAAAATGCTAGGCAATGCTAAGGAGTCTGAAAAATCAGGTCCTGGGTGTCTCAAACTGGACACCTAAAATAAGTAGAAAGCTTTAGTTTTAATGCCACTGTTGCTCAGTTCCCCATCTTTAAAATGGGGACACTGGTCCAACATCCACAACCCCAACAGGAGTGTTTTGGAAATAAAATCATTAACGTTTGTGAAGTACTTGCACATACTAGGACAGTGGGGGCCAAACTTTCTGGCAGGTGGGCCACAAATTAATCCCTGCACTCTCCCCAAATGTCACCCCAATCCTATTTATCTTCCCAAGACTGCTGTGCTTTCTGCTCTCCGCCATATCTGCTGTTGTGATCTCTGCTCTCTTCCTGATCTGCTACATGCCACGCACAGGGTGTTTTACAAGAATGCTCCAGGAGGAGGGAGATGCTTTAATTAGCAAGCTGTGCTAATTAAAAGCACTCAAGCATCACTTGTATCAGTGTCCCCACACTGAAAAATGGTGGCACAGTGCTTTGAAATAAAACTCAGTGAATGAGCTTTAGATTAAAGCGTCGTGCTGCCATTTTTCAGTATGGGGATGCTGATACATGTGACGCAGGAAGCTGCTGGAGCACATTAATGTCTGTGCTCCAGCAGACTTGATTAATTGGGTCTCTCCAATGCACTGGATTTCCAGCACATTGGAGCAGCCTCACTGAATGCCTATAGGAGCCCACAGAAACTGCCCATGCAACTTGTGACATACGTGTTGTAGATATCCATCCCTGTAGCAGAGCGGTGAACAACCTGCTGTTTCTGGAGCAGAGACTGCAATATATAAGGACTGGGGCAGAACACTTAAGAATAAGGAAAAAAACAATCAAGTGATCATCACTGATGATACCAAACTTTGGGGTAAAGCATCCACACCTGAGGACAGGAAGGTAATCCAGGCTGACCTTGACAGGCTCATCAGGAAAGGAGTGGATGAGAACCTGATGGTGTTTAACATAAAAAAAAATGCAAGGTTCTCCACCTTGGGAAGAAAAACCTGCAGCATCCTTATAGGCTCGGCAGTGCTATGCTGGTTAGCACTACAGATGAAAGGGACTTGGGGATCGTGATTGACCACAAGATGAACATAAGCCTTCAATGTAATGCTGCTGTTAGTAAAATGAGCAAAATGCTGGCTTGCATCCATAGATGCTTCTCAAGCAAATCCCAGGACATCATTCTCCCCTTGCACTTGACCAGGCCGTAGCTGGAGTACTGCATCCAGTTTTGGGCTCCACAATTCAAAAAAGGATGTGGAGAAGCTTGAGAGAGTGCAGAGGAGAGCCATGCACATTGTCAGAGGTCAGGAAAACAGACCTTATGATGAGAGGTTGAGAGCTATGGGACTCCAGCCTGGAAAAGCGCAGGCTCAGTGGCGATCTGATGACCACCTATAAGTTTATAAGGGATGTTCACCAGTGTCTGGGGGAACGTTTGGTCACCAGAGCACCCCAAGGGAAAACAAGGTCAAATGGTTATAAACTCCTCCAAGACTGTTTCAGGCTGGACATAAGGAAGAACTTCTTCACTGTCCAAGCCCCCAAGGTCTGGAATAGCCTGTCACTGGAGGTGGTTCAAGTACCTACTTTGAACGCTTTCAAGAGAAATTTGGATGTTTATCTTGCTGGGATCCTGTGACCCCACCTGACTTCCTGCCCTATGGGCAGTGGGCTGGATTCGATGATCTTCTGAGGTTCCTCCCAGCTCTAATCTTTATGAAATCTATGATTAGCTGCTTGCTAAGTGAGCACAATCCAGCCTGTGTATTGAATGAAGCAAGGGGGTGGGGGGGCCTAAGGGGAAAAATAGCGAGTGATAGAACTTAACACAGTATCATTACGCATATGTAACTATTTAGGTTACAAGACAAAGTGTGAAGGTGTATTATTTTCTCCATTTTACAGGAATCTGTGGCAGAAGAACAGGTATTCCACAAAGTCCCACAGAAAATATGTAGTAAAGCTGGGAATTCAAGCTAGAGCTCCCATGTTTTAATCCAATGAATAAACCACCAAACCCTCATTTCTCTTTTGAAACCTGTTTTGCAATTGGTATAATAATAGCTACCTCTGAACAAAGCTATATTTGTATTTGGGCTGTTAAATCTTAGGCCTTCCCAAATGAAAAGCCAAAGTTCAAAGCAACATGAAACAGATGTTCTGTTTCCAAAAAAGTGGCAGCCATTTTACTGAGCTCAAAATGATTCCTTGGAAGATATCTGAATTAAGCAGATCTTCTGACTGACTGAAGCATACTGCAGATTTAAACAGCTTTCAGTTGTTTTCTCTTTTAGCAAATGATTATTGTAATGAGCCAAGATTTGTAAATATAAATAAATAAAGCTCCTCCCTTCCAAGATCATTAGTTTTTAATCTTCAACTTCTCTATTGCAAGGTTGCTCCACTGTTCAGTTAGCAAGAACTGAGGTGGCTTTATCATTTTATAGTATTTTCTTAAGTTCCTGAACAATCCCAAATTTGCCAGGCCTGAAGACTGAACAGAGAAAGCAGGACAAGAAGACTGGGATTCTCCCAAACAGATTTACTGTCACCAGACCAAGAGGTATCATTTTCAAGCTGAGAGGCATTTCTGTTTCCAGGTCCCTTCAAGCTTTGCAATAGGATTTTACATGGAATACTCTGACTCTAATGTCAACTTTCCAGATACAGTGACATCCAGAATGGCATCCATCACACTAATACGCACAAAAACCCCCACAGACTGCTACACTTACTTCTGTAGAACCAGGAATCATCCCATACACACCAAGCAAGCTCTAAAGTATAGTGAGGCCCTCATGTATCAACATATCTGTACTGAGGAAAAGACTCATGACGCTCACTTCACCACTCTGAAAATTGATGTTAGCCTGCAAATGCAAAAACACTCCAGTAGAAAAACAGACATTTTTGAACAAGCCACCCACATATCCTGCACAAACCCACTACAATATAAAAGAACCCCTGCACCACAGATACAATGACTATGCACCCATGCCTGTCACATGCGTCCTGCAGTGGAACCTACAACAAGGATCGTCAAACAGCCTATAGATAAAGAAGACTGGACGTGAAAGAAATATTCCCAGCCCTCCTACACCTTGCTTCCCAACATCTTCCAAGCCTCGCCCAACTTGTCTTCAGAAGCAAACTCTGATGACTAAGAACAGAACCCTGCCTAAATAGCAAATTCAAACACCTATCATCAAATTTCTGCCAACACTACTATCAACACAGTTGCGCAAGGAAAACAAGCAAACTCTGATGATCCTACACATATACTACATTCTATGATTGATATCTCGTCCAATGCACCAAATACCCTCAGAGAAACTGTGTAGATGAAATTAAACAATGATTGTACTCCAGAATGAAATCTCACAGAAAAATGATAAAGGACAGAAATACCCTATTCTCCAGCGGAATAACACTTTTCACAGAACAACCACTCCATTTCTGACATTGCTGTCCTTGTATCTGAAGAAGGGCACATTCCTGAAAGCTTGTCTAATAGATCTACCACCCGCACAGGTTCAATTACTAATTACTATTTGGTCTGAAACACTTGCAAGTAGCTGCTGGGGGGTTTCACAAAGGACAATTACTATAGTTTTGTGCACTGCCCACCAAATTAGGTCTCAGTTTCATTGATACCTGTAATGAATAGCTAATGCCATCTTTATCTGAAAGGATGAACTAGTATCAGGCTGCTGTGTTAAAAGTCTAAGTGTGAATGGTTAACCACTGATGTCTTTATGGGCTGGTAAAACCTGGCAGCGTTTTACAAGGGACAGTATTCTGTGTTTCTGCTGCTGCAGCTTCTGACAGTCCATCTAAGTGACAGGAACAAAGTACTTTCAAAAAGGATGCATTTGTAGTGCTGGTTGGAGATAGTGGGTGCACTGACACATGTCACCAAAGGGATGAGTTTTTGTTCTTATTGGTTAGGTTACTACTGTGCTGTGTCAGAAAGAAAGGAGACCAACTTGTGAAAGGGAGTTAATGTGCAGCAACTGCAGTCTGCCATGAAGCTCCCAAGAAAACACTGCAAGTCCCCACACTACTGTTCCTCTTGCTTTGCGTGCATCAGTAAGGATGGGAGAGAGCAAACCACTAGCCACTTATCACACTATGTTGTACTGTGAGGTGAAGCATGGCTTACTCCCTCCAGAAGTACTTATGCAGCATGTTCTGAGGTTCTGTAAATGTTTCTTGCCTACAAATTACCTTCTGTCTGATTTTCACAGGAATAAAGGATAATAGCATAAAAGTTGCAGGCTTCTGCCACCTGCTGGCACAACCCCATGCTCGGTTTTATGAAAACCATATCAACAACAAAAGGAAATCTTAGAAAACATCCTGTACAGTGTGGCCGAGAAAAGCAGGCTGTGGAAGTTTAAAAGAGGACAGAACATTTAACCAGATAACAAAAACAATTTTTGAAAGCAATGCTGACCCTCATGCTTCACAACTTTGGCCAAACTCTTACTGTTGGAGAGAGGAACCACAAATATGAGATAATCTGACCTGTAACGTTTCAATATCTTCCTCTGAAACATCTAGTGCTGATTGCTGTTGGACTGGACTCAGTGGACCTTGTGCCTGATCTAGCGTGGTAATTTTTTATGTTCCTAAGATATTCTCCTTCTAGGGAAAATGTATAATAAATACCATAATGATATTAACAGAAGTTGGGCACAGAGATAAGAAGTCACTAGGGAGCATGTATCTGGATAGATCATACTGGGTACATAAACACACCCTGATCCTGAATCTACCAGTAGCTACTCCTTTTAAAGCTGTTGTTTCTGTCATTAAGTAGGTCATACTGCAATGTAAAGACCATTTCAACACACACCAGCGGCCGCTCATCAGTCACTCCAGAGAAGTAGCTGGCAACGTTTTGGAGCCACAGGCTGGAACAACCCAGCTTAGGTATGAGATGGTCTGCTGCTCTGACCTAGAATTGCCATTTTTCCATGTACCCTAGGCATGGGTGTACCCCAGCTGCTCCTTGCTGTCTGGCCCCAGCATGGGCAAAGTTCTCTGATGCTGAAATGCTACCAAAGCCCCACTGGTTCCATGGGCCAGATCCAGAGGTACTATAGGATGGATTCAACCCATGGACCACATGTTGCTGACTCCTGCTGTACAGCACTAATAGACTTGAAAGAATGTTATACCTCCTCCATGCAGCTGAAGAATCCTCATGACTTGTGTGACTGGGGGCACTGACAGATGTGCACCTCCTTGTTGTAACTCATGGCACTTCACGGGAAGCACCATGAATTACAGCCACACAACTCCCTCCCTCCCCCCCCCCGCCCTGACCCAAAAGACATTCTCTGTTGGTTCCTTTGAGGTGGGAGGGGAGAGGGGAATCAAGTGCCACTTTGGAGCCAGCTGCATGTCTGCAGTCTCTCTTCCCTAGTGCTGCCCCCTACCCCACAGGCTCTGGTGCTCTCTTCAGGATGGGAGGAGGGAAGGGAGCTCGGTCTAGAGCCCTCTCAGTCCACACCCCCTCTTCCCCAAAGCTGGGTCAACCCCAGACCTAGCTCCCTCTCCCCACCCCAATCCTGAAGAAAACATTGGGGATGGGCTGCATTAACCCAGCCATGCTCCTGGTGTGTACTGACAGAAGTTAATGAGGGCACTCTGCACTTAATGGGACACTTTTAAAGTGCTCTGCAGCCAGCACTTCTTGTCAGGGCACAGCTGTAAAGCACTTTTAAGTGGCTAGTTGTATGACAAGACATCATTTCTGTCAGTGCCTACGGAGCTGCCATATGGCTAAGGAGGACTGGCCATAACTTGTGCAGGGCCTACTGGGGTTCAGAGTCACAGTGCTAGTAAGGAATTGAATGTTGTCTCAAATAAAGACACACATACCGTTCAAATTCCATCAGGTCAGGAGATGAAGTGGTTGGGGACTGCATAAGTCCAGATCTCCCATCCCCTTCCACATCTTTTTTTTCATATTCTTGAATCAAATACCACATGGTGGAACCACTTTCACTTGTAGTGTCAGAGGGTGATGCTGAGCTAGAAAGAAAAGATGGGGAGAAGCCAACTAAATAGCTTCCTCAACCAGGTTAAAATGGTCCTTACTGTGGTCACTCTTTCTTTCTGAGTAGGTACTTTTTCCTTTGCAGAGCTGATGGAAACCCCTTGCAAAGAAGCACTATGAAGAAGAAGAAAAAAGGCAACCATAAGCACTAACTGGGAATAAAACCAAAAATGTGCATGGAATTTCATGTACTGGAATATAAGGGTCCAATCTGTATGTTTTTTTTGGCAGCTGAAACCTCCTCATCTCTGTATATTTTTGGTATTCCTCACAGGGACAGAGATGCTGTATTTGGTAATGTTTGCCATGTGCTTTGCTTCCATCCATGTATCTCAAGTACAAAATATGCATCATTTCTTGATTTGTGCAAATCCTTACCTGTGATGGTTGAAGTACATCTTGATATAGTCCTCCTTGACTTCCTCCAAGCTGGATGGGTTCCCATCCTCCAGACTGAAGGACTCTGTTGTCAGCAGAAAGATAACTGTCACAGAGTGGAGTGTTCAGCAGCTCTCTCATTCTTGGTCCCAATCAAACTGGGTAATGATGGCAATTTGACCTGAATGTCAGGGAGTTCTTAATACTATAAAAATAATACTGGGAGAAACATCTGCTGTGTGGTGAGCTTATGATCTCTAGCTAAGATAATGTGGCTAATTTAGAATTATTGGTACCTTATAATGCTAATTTAGAATTACTGGTACCTTATAATGCTGAACTGGTGCATGAACTGATAATGTTGCTAATCAGTGGTAAGAATCAGTGAACTCAAGCCTATGCAACTACTAGTTAATGCCACGTTCTGTGATTTTTTCTTTCTTTTAAGTAGTAATAGTTGAGCAACTAAATAGAGTTTTTACCCTGTTTAACTTAATGAAAATGGGTGGAATGGCTTTAAATTATCAGCATGCAGTCAAGTCACTGCCACCCAAAGGAATGACCATTTAATGTTTAATTCTGGTCTCTAGATTCTTAGAGAGGTGAGGACAGATAGTTGATAACACTGCTGTGTATGCCCAGAAACTTCACAGAACTCAACAGAAATTGAGCCAGTTGATTGAAGATTGTAACAGGTACTCAAAGAATTTCACCCTGCCATCCTCATCCTCAAAAAAGCAGTTATGTCTCAGAGTGCTGGGACTGCCTAATGGATAAGTGTCTGGGAAGACATACCAGGTCAAAAGAAAAAAATACAGAATGTCTTATTGTCTCTCTTGGAGAAAATTTTTAAGTAAAGTTTTCATGCCCTACATTTCTGTGAGAAAATCTTTTTGGTCTATTTTCAGTCCTTCACTCCAACCTAGAACCCAACTTTATTTCTGAATCATGTGCCATATACCTCTACTGGCCCTTGGAATACATGAGTGAGACTAGGACTAGCCCTGCCAATACATTGATCAGATGAATAAGAGTGGGGCCTGGGGTGGAAGGGGAGATATTTTTGTTGTTGATATGGGCCTCTCACACAGGCTCAGTCAAGGGAGAACCCAGGTAGGAAGTGAGTCGGGAGGTGGGGGGCGGGGAGATGAGAGACAGATTTCTTCTGAGGGTGGAAAAGGCAAAATCTAGGCCCAGTTCTTAATACTAGCTCAGGCACTTTGCTGCATCTTGCTATCTGTCCCTTTTTAACAAATAAATGACAAGCAGGTTTACAGAAGCTGTTTCAGGCAAATATTGGCATACAGTACCTTTCATCTTCAGCAAAGTACCCAAGGTTTGCTCCAGCTCCTGGATATAATTCTTAGCCTTACGCAAAACCTGACACTAAACATAAAAAAAGAAAACAGACCCAATCTTCCTCTATTCTGACTGAATTCACATTTTAACACTTAGTTGGTTTTTATACCTTTTCTTTTTTTATTACCAACTATGGAGACTGGGGTGGTGTGGGTGGAGGCACTAAGGTACACACAGTTGACAATCCAGACACTGCAAGTTTGAGGTCACAGAAGAAGCACTCATGATGTGACCATGTTGTGAATTCTGCTAAATACCTTGTCACAAGGACATGAGAAGGAAGGATTACAACTATCTCCAAAGCCCTTTAAAGCCAATTCTGTGGCTAGCTACTCTGATACAGATAAAAAAGGGAAAAACCCAAGAATCAGAGTAAACATAAAAATTTTCATTCACATGTAATATAGTCTCATACAGGTTTGAGGTTTACTCTGACCGTCTCTCTGGCCAGCAACTGTTCTTTCTGCTTGAACTTAACATTCATTGTGGGATGTCTAAAAAGCACGTGGTTAAAATTTTGCAGGATGTTTTCTGGCTACAGACATAAACAACTCTTTGATCATATCAAGTAGGAATTATAAGACAAGATCTCTTTGGCCAAACCCTTCTCTCAGTTATAGTGATACTGAACTGCAGTAACCTCACTGCCAACCATACAATTATTCCAGGTTTACAGTACTATGAATTTGGTTATAAGGACTAAAACCAACACTGGATTCAAGAATGAATTAGACATTTACATGATTACAGAGAACAGTCATAATTATCTATCTTTTTTAAAGATAGATAAAACATGTACCATGTTTTTTTCACATATAACCCAAAGCTTTCCCCCCTAAACCAGCTGGGAAAAATTGGGTTACTGGGTGTGAGGAAAGGAGGTCCTCCCTGTTCTGTAAATTTGGCAGGGGGAGTAGCTTTGCTTGCTATGACAATTAATGCTGCCATGGCTCCCTACACTGCTGCCAAATTTCTGGACCTGTCAGGAGCCCCCCTCCCCAACTGTGTGCTGGATCTGGGACTGTATGATCAGACCAGGTCTAGGACCATGTGCTAGCTTTGGGCTGCATACTGGATTGGACCTGGCACCAGGGCTTCAGAGCCAGTGCATGGTTCCAGACTCAGCAAGCCCTGGGAACCAGCATGCTAGGTTGGACCTGGGACCTGATTCTGGAGCCAGCAGGTAGCTCTGGACCCAGGTCTGATCTGGCATGTGGCTCTGGACCTAATACACCAAGTAGGTCTGCAGATCCCATCCAATACTGGGGGGCTGGCAGCTGGCCTGTAAGCAGTCTTGGCTCCCTAACCATTGCTACTCACTCTTCCAAATCAAGGTGTATACTATATATGATAAAATATGGTAAACCTGAGGTTTTACATAATCATAAGCCAGACACTAAGAGAGAAGGATTGGGAAAGAACTTCTGTGTTGGCTTTTGAAGAAATCCTGCTTTCCATTGCATGTAAAAATTGCAGTGGGGGTATTGAGATAGCAAAGTAGTCATTCCAAGATGAGGAAAAATCTATGGGACTTACAAGAAATCCAAAGAGAAATACCCCTTCAAATACAATAGTAAATGAATGGTAGCCTTGTTAGATTTGCTGGCTTTTAGTTCCTGAGACAGTGATGATTTTAGCTTTAGTTGTACCTCAAAATGTAACAAGAGCACCCATCTCAAGCTACATTATACTGTAGTTAAAACAGGCCAAACTTTGCACTTTTTGAGCACTTCCCCCCAGGGATCTCAAAACATTTTACAAAGATGATGCCCCTTTGGAACAAGTTTTACTCTCTCCATTTTACGAACAGGAAAGCAGAAGCACATGTGACAAGTAATTTGGCAAAATGAATCATAGGCAGAGTCAGGAATAGAACCATGTCTTCCAAGGCCTCTTCCTGTCTTGACCACAATAAAATCCTTCCTCTTTTGTACCATTTTAGTGTCAAATTTCCTTTTTTTATAAAGTAAATGTTGTTCAAATGTTTAATTTATATAACTTCCCTGATTTTCTTCAGGATATAAGCCAATTTGCAAGGCTTAATGAACTGCCTTTCCCCTACAACTGTTTCTGACCATAACCCAGTAGTTTTGATTTTGTACTGAAGTGCTGCATTGTCAAAGCAGTTCAATCATGGGATTCCCTGATTAGCTTTGAAAATACTGCCATTATGAAGAATCAAAAAATGTACAGGCAAAAAGTCACATGATAAACTACTGACACTGGCATTAGAAGATCTCCAGTTAACCTGCTCTGAAGTAATGTGCATATAAGGAGAAGGCTCAAGGAAGTTTCCTGTGATAAAATGCCACGTGGCGCCAAAAATACTGTGGTCAGAGCTTCCCTACAAACATGAATCTCCCCTACAAACATATAGAGATGTAAAGCATATATATGGGTGTGCGCCTGTATGTATATAAGTGCACACAAACAAATACATTTTCTGTACCTTTGATGCCAAATTGTCTGACTGAGAATAAACAGTTTCCCGCAGACTGTTAAAGAGTCCCGCCAGTGTTGCCCGGTGTCGTGCCTGAGATATGCGTCTTCTTACGACCCGAGGCTCCAACTCTTGCAGATGTGCTAGGAATCCAGGAGTCACTCTGACATATGGGCTGCTACAGTCTCCAGATGTCTCCATCAAAAGCTGCAATGGAACATTATGTTTTACTAAATAAAAATAGCACTTTTAAATGCTCATAGTGGGCAGATAAACAAGTTAAGCCCAGTGTGGTGCAGAAAAGCAATTCAGTTTACTTCTTGCAGGAAATCATGAAAGAATAAAATCTTTTCCTCTTTGCCTTATGAATATGAATTATCAATATGTACTTGATCCACCAGTACTGGCAGATGATTTGGCTTGAAACACACTCAACCAAGGCAGGTAAGCAATCTATTATTTCTTTCCCCACAATGCTGTGATCAATCTTTTTCTATGGTATACATTGGTCTCAACCTTGCAAGAGGCTCAAAGCCTTCAACTCCCATTTAAATTATTAGAAGTCAGAACTCTCTGTGACATCATAAATATTTTCTTATTAAGTGTGATGTGATATTAAATTATTATTAAAGTGATGTTATATTAAATTATATTACACATGGAAACTAATAGATTTTTTAGATACCTACATGCCATTTTCAATTAAATGCTAGTAGTGAGGGAGGAGGGAAGAAACGTACATAAAATGGTGTTAAATAGAACTGTGATCTTGTTTCTAAGACCTGCTCTAATAGCAATTACTACAGGGAATCAGACCCTGAACTAGTAAGATATAATACTATTTTAGAACTGCATTAGGGTGGTGTCCACACATGGATGTGGTACTGAAACCTACCAAATTAAAACATAAGGTAATTATTGCTGATCTGTGTACTTGTTTGGTATTGCATTATGGAATAGTAGCCACATTTGAATGCATCTGTTTACTGTTTTTGATTACTGAGTTTGTATGACTATGAATCATGGCAAATGCCACATAAATAAAAATGAATGTGTAATGCTTATCAAACATTTTTTATTTTTTCCAAAATCATATTAATGACTTTAATATATGGATTTAGGAACAGATACAAGCACAGTGAGAAGATAGGTGATGTCCTTCAGCAGAAACGAGTCTTGGAATGCTTGCTGCCATTACCTTGGCAACATGAACAAAGCATTTGAACATGGCTCAATCTCACAATTTGCACAGGGTTAAAAAGGATAGTTTGCTTTCTGTATGAAGACCAGAGACATCAGTATTACTCCATTTTCTGGTCTGTCAGAGTAAAGACCTCACCACCTTTTCATACTCCTATACATTCTGGTCCTGAAAACTTCCTTCCCTCTTCTAATGTAAAATACTACCAAAACATGATGGTACATCATGAATGATACAGGATTTTTTAAATGTCTGCTTGTGGGGGGAAATGATCCTAGTCTCCCTCTCACTCCCAACTCTTGTTGACTTTTTGGCCTTTCCAACCAGACTGGAGGAGAGATTAGGAGTCAGCCTAAATCACTTGGCTCCAAGGATTCCACAACTGGGGAAAAAAAATCAGACCAAACAAAACCAAGTCAATAGAGCAAGCCCCAGCTTCTCCTTTGTACCTCTGGGGAAAAAAATCAGACCAAACAAAACCAAGTCAATAGAGCAAGCCCCAGCTTCTCCTTTGTACGTCTAGAAAGAGAGATCTTAGAGAACCAAAGGAGGGGTGCAGGTGTTTCTGCTCTTTGGATTTTTCCAGCCCTTAGGAGGGCACAAACTGTTCCAGCAGCAATGTGTCCCAGGCCTGGGGGGTGGCGCTGCCTGCGCCAGTACATAGGCTAGCACAGCAGGAGGGTGGACCACGCTGCATGGGGGATAAGGAAAGGGTGGCTCGGCTCTGCTCCCCACCCCTCCCTGTAGCCCCTGCCCCTGGCGGGGTTGTACCCACTCCACACCCCCCTCTCAGCTCTCTATAATTACAGCCTCATCCCGCACTCGGGCTCGTCCCAGGCACAGCTCCCAGGTGCAACCCGGCTGGCTACCTCGCTCCCACCCATAGACGCAGCAGCCACTCGGCGACCGTGACCCCAGCAACACCAGTCGCACGTGGTCGGCAACCAATCGGGGCGCAGGAGGTATCTCCGGCAGCCAATAGGAAAGCAGGCGGGACTGGGGTAGAACGTTGGTTCGGCAGTTGTTGCTACAGCGGGCAACAAAAGCGCGGGAAAAGATGGGGGGGAGGGGTTTGCAGCCATGGGAAGCGGCGAGCGCGAACTCAAGTGCTTCTCACTGAAGCACGAATGCGCCTCTCCTGTCTCAGTCAGAGTGGTTCCGGGCAATGTGTAGCGTCCTGGGGCTGTGCATCGTCTGTCTGCTCGCTTCTTATAGCTCTTTTGAACCCCACGGGAGCATTATCGGCATTGTAGCCCGTGCTCTCAGACTGCAGTCCCGTGGGGGCTGCGGGGACTACAAATCCCAGCACGCAGTGCGGGCAGACCGCTTTCACGGAGAATTGCATGCTGAGATTTGTAGTTTGCAGAGAGTGTGTCTGAGCTGCTAATGAGCGAGGTTGGGGCCGGGAATTCCGTGGTGTGTTTAGCTTTCAGGTGTAGCTGGGCATCCCCAGGCTATACTCAGTGTGTTGTGCTCAGATCTCTTATCTCTCTTGTCGACTACTTATGACAAACTCAGGGGACCTAAGCACCTACAACTGATTTAGCTCATGGCACCCCTTGAGAGTCTCAAGGCACCCTTTTGTAGACACTGGCACCCCTTGTTCAATGTCAGATCTTAGTTTTTCACTCACTGACTACAGAGAAATAATAGAGCAATTCTGCTGTTGCAAAGAATTCACAAAGATCACAAGTCAGGATGTTTTTGGATTCCTTGTTTGCAACCTCTGGGTTTCTCTTGTGAATCATGTTTCTGTGCCTAACAGGTGCTAACATTATGCAGCACCCTTGAAAGGATATCAAGGCACCCTGGTTGTGAATCACTGATTCAGCTTCTTGGCCACTTGAGCATTTGAAGCAGGGTGAGACCTTTTAATGACCCAGAGTTAATCAATTTATGGGAAAAAAACCTCAGAAATTCAGCTCAAGTGTAAATGGTGAAACATGACTCAAGTCAAATGAGATGCTTTCCTTAAAGAATCATAGAAAATGAGGATTGGAAGGGACCTCAGGAGGTCATCTAGTCCAACCCACTGCTCAAAGCAGGACCATCCCCAACTAGATCATCCCAGCCAAGGCTCTGTCTTTGGCCTTAAAAACTTAAAAGGATGGAGATCCCACCACCTTTCTGGGTTCCAGTGATTTACCACCATCCTGGTGAGAGAGTTTTTTTTCCTAATATCTAATCTAAACAGCCCTTGCTGCAACTTGAGACTCTTTGTTCTGTCACACATTAGTTGCGTATTTGGTCTGGAAGAACATGGTTGCAGGTGTGGTGTCCTTTATTGCTCAAACACAGAAAAGCAGGCGTCAAAACACACACACATGTGGAGAAGAGCATATTGCTAAGAACTAATGCTTTCCTGAACTGAGGGTACTACCAGAGAGGGCCAAAGAGAAGAGGTAAACAGATCAGTCGGGCATATGGACCCATTTCTTTGAATGGTGGTAGCAACAAGAGGATGAAGAATTTGCAGCCAGTGCATGGGCACAGGCTTGTTCTTCCCTCAGGATCCTGGCTGCAGGGAGAGATGCTGCACAAAGCAACCAAGCACCATTCCTTGGCATGTCTGGGCACTGAGCTCCCCGCCCTGCGCACCACCAGCCTGGCGGGCGTCTCACAGTGGGTGCTGGAGTCCCCTTCCAGCTGGCGGCAGCTCACCCAAAAGCCCTTCTCCTGATCTGCCTTGATCTCCATGTCCAGTTACCTCGAGGCGCCAATGAAGCCATGGAACAGCAGGTACTTGTGCACCAGCTTCTCTGTGTGCTCAGCCATTGCCGCCATGGGGTCCGGGCAGGTGGGACTGAACCAGGGGAAGCCCCCCCAGTTACAGTGTCACTGCCACCAGCTGCCTGCAGGAGCTTGCCACGCCCCTCCCCCCACCCCCGGTGTCCGGGGGCACGTGGCATTCATGAATAGCAGGCTTCAACTACCTGAAGCGAGTTCGAAAGAGGATGGAGCTGGAGTGCTGTCAGTGGTGACAGATGACAAAACAAGGAGCAGCAAGGGAGCTTTAGGTTAGATATTAGGGAAACACTTTGTGGTTAGGAGGGTGGTGAAGCACTGGAACAGGTTACCCAGAGAGGTGGTGGAAGCTCCATCCTTGGAGGTTTTCAAGACCTGGCTGGGATGACCTAGTTGGGGCTGGTCCTGCTTTGAGCGGAGGGTCGGACTCGTGACCTCCTGCGGGCCCTTCCTACCCTCATTTTTTACGATTCTACTGTCAGTGAGGACATTTTGTTTAACCGTGAATCCACAGCAAATCCCCTCCGGGGAGCGGTGAAGATCCCAGCACGCCAGGACAAGCCGCTGCCCCTTCCCACGCCCCGCCCGGCATCGATGACCCCCCTCAGCCAGGGCAAGGAGAAGGAGTTGCCCCCTCCTGCCAGCTGTCTACCGCCCTTCCCACTGCCTCGAAAAGCCGTCGCCCTGCACGCCCTTTCCCCCCAAACTCTTGCCCGACGCCTTCCAGGTCGAGACCCGCGGGACAGTGGCCGGCTGTCAGGCGGATGCGGGGCGGGGCGGGGCGGGGCGCGCAGCTGCGGGCCGATCGCTGCTGGCCTCGGCGGTGCCCGCTCCCGCCTGCCCGGGCCCCATGGCGGCGGCGGCCGAGCGCACGGACGAGCTGGTGCGCGAGTACCTGCTGTTCCGCGGCTTCACCGGCACCCTCAAGCAGCTGGACGCGGAGATCAAGGCGGATCGGGAGAAGGGCTTCCGGGTGAGCCGCCGCCGGCCGGGAGGGGACCCTAGCGCCCGCCCTGGGATGCAGCCCGGGGCCCGCCGGGTTGGTGGCGCCTGGGGATGCCTGGCTGCTCCGTGCTGCATCTGTCCCCGCAGCCGGGAGCTGCTGACAGCAGCAGGAGGGTGGCTGCCGGGGGGGGGCTCCCCTGATTTACCTGGGGTGGGGGTGGTTGGGCTTAGATAATGGTTTGGAGAGGGATGATCCTGCCCCAGGCAGTAGGGGGTTGGGCTAGGTCAGCATTTCTCAACCCGCGGGTCACGACCCAGCAGCAGGTCGCGAGGATGTATGAAAGGGTCACGAACAGACTTTAGAAATGGATTCTCCTTTCTAGGGAGAACAAACGTGGGAAACGGGGGCTTTTCCCTGTGCAGGATGGCAGAGTTGCAGCCTGTGAGGGGCTGCTTCTCTTCCCCCCTCCTGCTCTACACACCCATCCCCTGCCCCATACACCCCGGGGGGGGGCAGGAGGCAGCGTGTGGGGAGTGAGGGGCACTGAGTCAGGACTGGCCATCGATATTTACAAATGGGTCCTGGTCCAAAAAAGATTGAGAAGCATTATATTAGATGACCTCTGGAGGTCCCTTCCAGCCCTATTTCTCTGTGGCTCTATTCCATCCCTGCTAATTAGGTCCCTAATGGACTTCCTGGAGTCTTCAGCTTTTCTCTGGCCCTTGGTGGAAAAGGGCAAGCTTTTTAGCCTGCTTCTGGTTTGGGGGAAATGCTTCCTCAACCAGCATGTAGCTGCAGTGGGCCTTGCTTGAAAGCATGTGACCCTGACTTTTCCTGCCAGTGCTGTTATGTCTGTCTTTGCAGAGCACTTTGCTTCCTTGAGGCTTTACAAGCTAAACTCCAGATGTAGTAAAGCTGTGAGGCTGGCCAGGCCGGTGGCAAGTGGAGGAGATGCAGTCTCTTGTATATGTGGGTGCTGAGCCTTTAGGATGTGAAAGACCAAGACTGTGAGCTGGAAGAGATGGAGGAAGGAGGAGGATGGTAGCAAAGTCATCTTTCTTGCGGAGGGGGCAGAGAGAAAGGGAAACGTTTCACTGGTTACACATTTGTTCCTGCACCTGAGTTAGAGCAGGAGTTTTCAACCGGGGTTATGTGTATCTCTGGGGGTACTTCGGAAGCCTCGGGGGGTACTTGGCAGCACGTGCTGCCGCCACCACCATTTCCACGCCACCGGCACTCCTGCTGACGCTTCCACTGCTCATGGATCGCTCCCACACCGCTCATGGACCTGCCACCGAGGGACTCCTTCCTTCTTGACCGGCTGCCAGGGGTATACTGACCCAAAAAGGTTGAAAACCCCAAGTTAGAGTACTGTAGGCTGGAAAGAGCAAATGTAAGGAAACTGCGGTCTGAGCTCTTTGCTTGGGGGAGCAATAGGATTTCTTAATGAGCTGCAGATGCCCTCATACTACATACTATACAGGGTTAAGGATCTTATATTCTACCATGCTGGGTCAGACCACAGGTCCATCTGGCCTAGTAGCTTGTTTCCCATTCTGGCCTGTATGGTCTGTTCAGTGTCCGTCCCCCCCCCCCCCCCTTGGAGCACTTGTTATCAACCTCTGACCTTCACTCTTGTCCCTGTTACTGTTTTAATTGTCCCAAGGAATCAGTTGGCGCACACCTGATAGCCCTTTCTAAGAACAGGGGGCTAATGTTCCTATGTGGGCATATGCCTATGTTTCTTTTGTGTACCAGAATGGGAAACAGGACTTTCTGGCCTGTGTGCTCTGCTCTGTCCCCACTTAGAGAATTTGTTAATCTTTGACCCTCTGCTTCCCTCCCTGTTTTCACTTTTGTTGCCCCCTGGAATCTGTTGATGCACACTTAGTGCCCCCCTCTAATACTAGGAGAAGTTAGCAGTTCTCTTTGTGGGTCCCTGCCCATGTTTTCCTACACGCATTAAATGGGCCCATTCTGGTTGGTGTGGTATGCTCTGTGCACCCCCTCTGGAGCACTCATTTTTAACCTTTGACCTGTTCTCCCATCCCTGTTTTCAGTTTAGTTGCCCCAGGTATCCAGCTGTATGCTTAATTGCTCCTTCTAACAACAGAGGGGGTTAGCAGGTTCTGTCTGAGCCTAGACCCATGGTGCCTCATGTGTAAGAAATAGGTCTGTTTCCCATAGTGGCCGAGAGTGAATACTAGGGGAAAGGGTATTTATTTAAGCAGGGCCTATTATTCATACTGATCTGTCCCTACCCTTTTCGCCCTGTAGCTTCAAGAATTTGGAGCACTGTTCCAGGTGCTATAGAAGTGCACAGTTGTTATGATTATGATCATCCTTCTGTTGGAATTGGAAGAGATTTTATAGTTCCCAGTAAACACTTCACATTTCATGTTTATGTATGGAGTATCTGTAGCTCCTCTGACACCTTTTGCCACCTAACTTCCAGCTAGCTTGCAGCTTTGTAGCCAGATATGAATGAAAACTACAAATCCAACAAGAAATGGGAAGAAAGGTGTGGAGCACAATTAACAGCTTTAACTTAATTCACTCCTGTTCCTGTTCTTTTAACCAAAAATATTACTGTCTATGGACAGTTTTAGGCATCAGATCAATCATGCTGTGTATGTATATACCTTATACAGAATTCATTAACCCTGAAAACACGTTAAGATCCACAGAAATTAACTTGCATAGTTTCTGTGCAGGGCAGTGAGTTTCTATTTTTGCCTGAGTCCTAGGTTATACTGTAACCATGTTCTAGGCTCCATGTTTAGATGTTTTACAGGGCAGACTTTTCTGCAACCAACACTACAATCAGTAACTTGATTGAAAACAGGCACAGGTGAACAATTGGTTAAAATATTCTGCAATGCGTGACTCACTCTGGGACTCAGCATTTGTTGTACTAATGCAGGAGGACCAGTAAGGAACTGAACGTAATTTAGGTGTTGCTTTTGAATTGCCAAAAAATGTGGCAACAGGTGGTGATGAACAGCAAGCTAATTTTTAATTTGTTTACATTGTATCCATTTAAAAAAGCATAACAGCCATTCTCAGACTCAACAAAAGAGACTCAGAAATTCCTAAATTAAAAACCTTCTCTCACATCTTTGTTCTATACCCTTCATATTTCAGAAGCAGCTTAAAGGGAGATTTGGTGTTAGCCTCCAGGCTTGTAAACAATTCAGCTTTTTATGCCTATTTTGCTGATGTATGGTAGCTTACTGGGAGTAGATTATTAAAAATGCATTGTGACTGGTGTTCGTTCTCTCATGTTTGATAAATGAAATTAGTTTAGTCTTTGTGTAAAGTTTTTGGTGCTTGGGTTTCAAATGCTTAATGAGAATGTTTGGTGTTTTAGGTCATTGATATTTCCCAGCAGAAAACAAACTGGAAACATTTATGATGGCTATAAAATTTGTAGAAGGTAGTCTTTTATAAAATATAATTTGAACCAAATCTAGGTTGGTAGTATTCTTTTTAAGTTGTACTTCTGCACTTGAAAGGAAATAGGGTTGATAGTGTTGAATAAAAACAATTCATACTGTTTACTTTTTTTTAAGTACTAATCCAAAAATAAATCCTTGATTGTGGCTGCTTTTATGCAGTTAACACTTCCCAGATCAAGTTGTGAATATTCTTTTGTTTCAGAAGAGCTGTCACAGGACTGAGAAACTAAAGTACTTTCCCCCTTGCCTTCAATAGGTGGATAAAATAGTGGATCAATTGCAGCAGTTTGTTCAGAATTATGATCTCACTGCTCTTCGGGATTACTGGAACTATCTTGACCGGCGCCTTTTTAGTCGCTTGGAGGATATGTACCGGCCTACAGTGAACAAGTTGAAAACCAGTTTATTCCGCTACTATCTTGTCTACACTGTTCAGGTGTGGATTGGTCCATTTTGTCTTGGCGGGTTTTGCTTTAAAATGTTGCTATTCAAGTAAAACAAAAGGAATAAATCCACAGTGAGCATAACAACATGGTGTGTTTGAATACACATAGAATTATTTTTATATTCTGTTAGTTGTGGGGTTGCTGCTGACTAACATAGGGTATGCTCTTTCCTTCCCTTAAGGGCTTAACTGCTTAGTCCTTTTCTGAATGTAAAAATTGCACTTGTTAAAGTACATCAGTTTAACTGAATTGGTGCAAACTCAGCTGCATCAGCAAGGCCCTGTTGGCTATAGAGGATCTCCAAATCAGTGCAGTCTTGCACTCTGTCAGTATACTTGCGCGGGGGTGGAAGCAGGTTAGATGCAGTGGTTTCCCATTTAGTTGGTGTTAACTCTCTTTTCTATTGCTGTTTTTGATGCTGCAAGAAAAGTTACTGTTTTATTCCCTATTTTGAACCTAGTAAAGACCATATTTTTGGAGTTGTTGTAATAGAAAGGGAGAGTGCTCAAGTTTCACTCTGCTTCATGTGTTTCAGACAAACCGGAACGACAAGACACAGGAATTCTTTGTCAAGCTGGCTGCAGAACTCCAGAACCAGGCTGAATGGAAGGACTGGTTTGTTCTACCCTTCCTACAAGCCCCGGATTCAAATCCCACCTTTGCCACATATTTCTCGCGACAGTGGGCAGACACATTTATTGTGTCTTTGCACAACTTTCTTAGTGTCTTGTTTCAATGTGTGCATATCCTTTTTGCTTCAGAAGTATACTTGTTGCCAGGTTTCATGTGTCTGCTCAAGTTGGGGTAATGTTAATGTTCTTTTTGGTACATTGATAATGGCAAAGCTTGAATGGAATAGAAATCTTGAGTGCTGTTTTAAGAAGATTCCTCAGAGTAGAGGAGAACAGGGTGTTGGATTGATAAGTGCTTGCCTAAAATCATACTTGGTTATTTAATTTAACAATGTTATAATTCCTGGCCAAACTCAGCAGTAGCACAATTGAATCCCACTTGTCAGAAGCTGAGTTTAGTCAAAATGTTAACTAAACTAATTGGCATTGGGACCACAACTTCTGCCCTGTGGGGGAATGAGGGCACACATGCAATCGTGGGAGTTATCAGGGGCAGGTGGCATCCACAGGGGGTCACTGGGGTTCAGGAGGGTTTGACAGAATCAGGGGGGCTCACCAGGTTGCATCTTGAGTGTACCTCCTGTAAGATGCAGATTTTACTTTTGAGCCCTTGCTTTCATTTTGTAGCCTATTAAAAGCAGGGACCATTAGAAAGGTATTGCATTATTGGCCATTGGTAAGGTAGGAAAAATTTGCATTTGTGATGGCGACTGTGTGTTGGGTTAGGAGATTCATTTGCTCCTTTTCCCCTATAGAGGAAGCCTCTAGGATATTATGCTGGTGCTTTTATAAAAGTGCCATCATCTTCCAGAAAAACTATCTCTGATCTTATATGGGGCCAGAGAAGTAGCTGAAGGACTGAGGGATTCTGTTGGTAACCAGATCTGAAGGATTTGGGGATTCTGTTGGAAACCAACTCTGAGGCCATTTTTAAGACTTTTCCTAACTAGTGTTCATACTTAAATCAAGCCCATCTTTGGTATTTGAAAATGACTTCTTTAATACGTTCCATGAGAGTGTCTCAATCTCGAAACTGCTCACTACAACAGCTTAGAAAATACAGATTCTCTGTGTCTAGGAACCGGGTGTTGATTTTACTTCAACTGTGGACACTACTTACTATACTATGATATTATCTAGGGTCAGAAGGGGCCTAAAGCAGGCCATCTAGTCTGACCCCCTGCCAATGGCAGGAACGAGTGCTAGGGTCACAGGACCCCAGCCAAGTACCTATCTAATCTACTCTTAAAGATGCCCAAGGTAGGAGCAAGAACAA
>JAGPOW010001296.1:57521380-57549409 GCA_030014935.1 Caiman crocodilus
GGAACCGGCTTCCTAGGGAAGTGGTTCTTGCTCCTACCTTGGGCATCTTCAAGAGTAGATTGGATAGGTACTTGGCTGGGGTCCTCTGACCCCAGCACTCGTTCCTGCCATTGGCAGGGGGTCAGACTAGATGGCCTGCTCTAGGCCCCTTCTGACCCTAGTTACTATGAAACTATGAAAAGATTGCCAGGCCAGCTTGGCTGTGGCCAGGACATAGTCTCAGCCACACTGCTAAGCTGAGACCTAATAGCTATGAAACAACAAAGGGTGGAGGGAGGCCTTTTGACTTGGACCTGAACTAGAACTACCATCCAACCACAACATTTGGTTGGGGCATAAACTGCAAAAGGGACCAAAAAAAGGACCCAGGCCTATTTCACTGGGCTTACACTGGGCATCAAAAAGCCAACCAGGCCTATATACCATTAAGGCCTGAATAAGCAACAAAAGTGTCAGGGCTTCACCCTGGCCCAAATCTGCCAGCCAACATATGGCTGGGATTGAGACCCACACTAGTAGGCTGAAATGCAGCCGCTGTAAAATAGCAAAAAGTGCCCAGGGCCTATGGCTGCAGCCTGGACTAGTAGTCTCAGCTATACCACCATGCTGAGACACTACAATCCACAACACAGTGACTGCCAGGACCCTATCTTCCGGTCACTCTCCATTGGGGAAGAATACACTCATGGCATCCTCCCACTCAAGGCCTGCATGGCCTAAACAGCCAGCAAGACATGTAGCTGGGGCTCAGCCACACAGCTATACTGAACCTAAAAGAAGTTGCAATAGCAACTAAAATATGCCAGGCTCTCATCCCTGGTTCAGAGTGTGCCAGCAAAACTGCTAGGTTCCAACCCTGGCCAGTTTGCTGCAGGGATTGATGCCCCCATCTGCATGGCATCATCCCACTCAAAACTCAGAAAACAAGAGGGGAAAGGAGAGGGAGAGAACAGAGGTCTCAAGCCCTGAGACAGACTTTCTCTCCCTGTACCTCAGGCTTTCCCTTCACATAGCTTCAGTTTGGTTCATCACTGAAGAGCAGGGGTTAACACCCCCCTCCTGCCATCCATGAGAAGCAGGCTTTTCTGGTTCCCAAATCAGCATTCAGGCTTCCGCAGCACCCAAAAGAAGAAGAGAGCCCAGAACAGGTGGACCAGACCCTTAAATGGCTTTTGTGTCCTCATCACTTTGTCCCAGCCAAAAGCAAGGATTATTTGAACACTGGTAATGCAGACCAATCAATTCAAAGGTGGTCAGCCCTCCAGGATTTGGCCAGAGTTAGTTAACTAGTTTTACAGGTTCTGCTGAGGAATCTTAAGGTAATGGTCTGAGGGAGGAGGGGAGGTGGTCCTCTCCAGTCCAGGAGGGAGTAAAATATACAGCACAAACAAAATGCACAGCAAAATAAAACAAGAACATACTTCACCACACCCCAACTGTGTGGGGGTGTTACAAGTACAGTGCGTTTAATATAAATACACCTATTTGTATCCTATAAACTATGCCATGTGCTAAACCAGATCTATCAAGTACAAAGCCACTAAAAAAACTTGATGCGACCTTAAGTCAATTTCTTCTGACCTGTCTTTCTTGCTCTTTATAAACTCTTTTTGCCTCCAACATTCTCTCCCCTGCTCTTTTCCATTGCTGACTCTTCTGTTATCCAAACTCCGATCAACTGAATGCCAGCAAATTGTCTACCATTAACACCACTAGGCAGACTAGGGCCTACTACAGTCTACACAAACTTCATGTTTCTTACTTTTTCTCTGAAGAAGCTTAGATAAATCTTTACATGAACAGACTGAGTTCAAACCCTGCCAGGAACCTTCATGACTTTTATCTACCATCCACCCAGGCCCTCATTTCTGAAAGGTAAATTTTCTCTGCAGGATTGGATCATGTACATGGCGAGAGGATTAGGTAAGGAAGCAAAATCTTTGATCAGATCTTGGAAGGAGCTGGCAATTGCTGATAAAATAATTTGAGTTAGTAACTCAGCTCATTTTACTAGAGACAGTCAGAGACAGCCCTCTTCACGGGTACCCAGATGCATGCACAGTCCCCAGGGCCTGGGGCTCAGGATGCCGCATGAAATACTGGGACTCAAAAGGGTAGGATTGGGGTTTTTGTTCTGAGGAACATGCTGCTCACTGACTGTATTCTCCTGGCTCGTGTAGGGACAGAAATGTATTTAATGGAGGTAACTGGGCTTGCTCAACACCTAAACTTTCCATTAAGGGCCTCAGTCTCCATCAGTGCCTTATTCTGAGCAAGAAACTCCAAAGGCATCAGGTGTGAGACCACTGCAGGTATGAAGAACTTGTGATGCCTTTCCTGACCTTCATTCCTATTTCTGACTCACAGACAACATACATGTCTCATGCTGCCCTCGGACCTGCAACTCCTGTTTGTTTCTAGTGAGTACATGGCCAGTGGTAGTAGGCATTGGAGGCAATGTGAGGTGGGCATAATCTTTGACAACAGTTACATGACTGAACAATGAGGTATTGCTGCCTTGAATTATGGAAAAACTACAAGGCAAATATATTATCAGAGACCAACCAAGCGCAGTGCCAAAACACAGCAAGAAACAAAGTTGCTTTGAATCAGTAGCAGAAAAAACAAACACCATGGTTCACATTTAGTTTGAAAAGAGAAACATTCATAGTTATAGATGTTAAGGCCAGGAGGGATTGCTAGATCATCTAATTTGCGGTCCTGCATATCTGACAGTGGAGAATGCCACAAAGCTAATACTGCATCCAGCCCTAGAAGTTTTAGAAAAAAAATTGTCTCCACAAACACCCTTTTCTTTAAAGCACTGCTTCTCAACCAAGGTGCCACAGCATCCTTGGGGACCATGAGATTCTTTTCAGACTGCCATGAGGTGCCATGCAATATTAGCACTGCTAGGTGTGGAAAATCTACACAATTCAGATAAACCCAGCAATTTCAAATAGGAATCCATAGTATTAAAAATACTCTCACCTATTGTGGTCTTTCTGAGCTCTTTGCAGAAGAATTTCTCTATTATTTTCCCAAAGTCAAAAAGGAGCAAAAGCTCAGATCTGGCATTTTCCAAAGGGTGTCCTGAGTTTAAAAAGATTCAGAAACACTCCCTTGAGCATTTTATCCTCACACATTCTCAATCTATCTATCTCTAGGATTTTTTGATAGATATCAAATTTACTTGAGTGCCTTTAATACCCGATAACGTTATTAGATATTTTTCTGGAGCTACTATTGAAAGTGTTTTGGACCAGATTCAGATACCAATGGCAGCAAGACAAACCTAGGGCCTTGTTACACATTGCACTTTGAGCTACTCAAATGTTGATTCGTGTCAGTGCTAGATCAATTCTGGAGCAGCCACACCTTTAAGACTAAAAACCTTTTCCGACTGTCCCCAACTTGCACAGCTGTGACTTGCCACTAGAGGGCTGGTAAGCAGGGTCCTGATTAAGAGCTACAGCTGTGAGTTTCCACTACAGGGCTGGTAAGCTGGGACAGGCTTCTATCCCCACTCTAGGTGAGGGGGCATGAGAGATTAATTGGGGAGGGAGATGCAAAACTTGAAGCTGTAAGGTGAAGAATTTAATAGGATGGGAGTGGGTAAAGAAATGAGAAGTGGAAAGGAAATGTGGGAAGGGTGGTGAAATGAAGGATGTCAGCCACTGAAGGATAAAATAAAAAGGGAGAAAAAAGTAAAAAGAAATAAAGAGCAAGTAAATAAATGAAAGTTTCATGTTTTTAATAAATTGGAATTTGGGATTGGGGTGTGGGGGTGTTGGTCATGCTTCCTGGGGTGGTTGGAAGGTGGAAGTCATGAACACCGCATGCCCTCCAGCGGCTGGTGGGGCATGGCGAGCTCCAGCAGGCATTGGTGGCATGGTCAGTGGCAGGAGTGTGGCGGCAGTAAGTGTGGAGCAAGGTGGTATACGCAGGGGGGGGTGGCAACCACCTGCAGATGTTGCTGGCAGTGTCGGTGGCCAGCAGTAATCAAGGACCACCTGCAGATGCCGCTGGCAGTGTCAGCAGTGGGGGCAGGGGGGGGGGTGAGCGGCGACCGCCCACAGGTGCCACTGGCAGTGTCAGTGGCACCTTTTCATAGGGGGTGCACCATCATGCTCAGAGGGTGCACGTGCACCCGCATGCACCCCCTACACACTGCCAATGGTGGAAGAGGTGAGGGAAGGCACTTTCAAGAAAGCTACTACCCCTGTCCTGTAAAGGGAGCCACAGCCCAACAGGACCCAGTCTGGCCCCTACCTTGTTCCACCTCCCTCCCCCACCTTTGGTCCCCCTAGACTCCATGCCTGGATCCATTCATGCTCTGGGACCTGGCTAGCTGGCATGTGCCTTGAAGTCTGTTTCCATGGGGTTCCACCCTGGGGGTGGAAAGGTCACACCCTTGGAGTGGCAGGGGGAGTTGGATTGGTGCGAGAACCACCCCCTGAGCAGTAGAGTTAGAGGGTAGAAAGTTTGTCCACACAGGACAGGAGGGTGGGAGAGGGGACAGTGCATCTGGTGATGCTGGAGGACTGCAACTTGAGTGGTTCTTCTGTAAGGAGTGGCCACACATTAATGGAACACAAGCTGGGTAACATGGATCAGAGCTAAACCTGGAGTGATGTAATGTTAAGCTGCCTAAAGTGTGTTTAAAACTAGTTTCAGGTATTAATGTGTGGACAATCCAAAGGTTGAGAGCTACAGGAGCTACCTAAAATTAATATGTAACAAGGCCCCCCCAGAGTCATTGCAAGGCAGTGAAGAGCAACTTGTGCTCTCACAGAGCTAAGGATAAAGTGAAAGTCACTCAGTACCACCAACACAATGGCAGTAGAGCTAGATTCTAATTTACTACATATTCTGGGGTACATCTAGAAAAAATATACTTACTTGAATAACTAACTGCAGCTTTATCCAATAGTAGTAAAATCTGAATCTGCAATTTTTCAATGGCTTGGTGTAGTTAGAGCAGTGGTTCTCAAACTTTTTAGATGCAAGGCATCCCTTGCTAGACTCAAGGCACACCACATTAGATTCAAGGCACCCTTAGAAAATACTCTGTCTTAGCTATCACTTGCTTCTTGCCTACAGAAAAATAATAGAGCAATTATTCTCAGAAAGACCACAGCAGGTCAGAATGTCTTTGACTCTCCAGGTTCCTATTTGAAATCTCATAAGCAGACAAGGTTCCTTGGGTGAATTCGATACCTTTTATTAGACCAACCCAAATTTTTGAAATCTCTGCATTTATCTTGTGAATTATGTGCAGGTATTCACACACCTAACAATATTATTATTGCAGAGCACCTCATGGCACCCTTGAAAGAATCTCACATCACCCCAAGGTACTGCCTGTTTGAGAAACACTAAACTAGGGGCCTATAACTGTTCAGCCCCACTCTGTGGAGCCCCCATGCATAAAAATCTGTTCTTTACAGTACTTATTATCACAGATCCTACAGTCTGCACACCTGACTTCAATCTGCCACACCATCAGTGGGCCTTGCTGAATAGGTTCCAGACAGGACAAGCTCTGTCAGCTCTGTGCAGTCAGCCTCCACAATTGGGATCTTTGCAACAATCCAAACTGTAGTTGTGGCAAAACGCACACCATGTCATGTATTTTCAATGACTGCCCATTAACTAAGTTCTGTGGTGGACTACAGAAACTGCACATGACCATCAAGGACACTATATCACAGGACTCAGCAATTACATACATACTGAATGACTTCACAATCACTGGGTGCATCTACACAAGAGCTACACCACTGTAGCAACAAGCTAAGGCAATGTAGCTCATCGCTACAGCAACAAACCATCAGCAAGCATGAACCATGACACTAATACTACTCTTAACGTGACACTGGTGCAGTTACTGTGCAGTCATTTAGTACTTGCTAAAGTTGCTAAACTTTCATAAAGCACTTGCTGCAAATGTAACAACTTTTAATGTAACACAGTAACAACTGCACAGTTGGGCACATATGTAGATATGCCCATTATGTAGAATATCTCTGAGTAGAAACACCTTGGATCCTCCTGGTCATGATAATAATATCCTGCTTTTCCCATAGCTGTTTTTTGCTTCAGAAAAGTTGATAACAGATAAGTCATATTTATTCTTTATTTTACAACTGGCATAAGACCTCCCACTTTCACACATTTTATTATGGGAAGCATTTGCCCTTCCTATAACCTGTTGCAGAGAATGGATTTCTGACATGTCTTTACTTGAGTTATAATACACTGGGTGTTAGAAGGTAAAAGCTTACATTAGGTAAGCAATTCAAGGTTCTTTAGGTAAATATGATATCTTTTATTAGACCAACTGTATAGTTGGAAAAATTGTTCTTTGCAAGCTTTCAGGTACAGGCCCCCTTCTTCAGGCATAGGGAGAGTCTGCCAGTCTTTATCTTCTCTCTAGGGTTTGAATAGTAGCTTATGCCAATATGCAAAATGGAGGTCTGTGAAAATGCAAATGTGTGGCAGGGAAGATCAGAGGGGATAGAAGTTAATTAGGTGTGAGACAGTTTGGTGGGGGTGGGAAACAAAAGGTGATAGGTGATAAAATGCAGCTAGGAAAATATAGAGAGAGGTTACCTGGCATTCTTTATGCATTGACATTTTCCTGCATTATCTTAGTAGAGCTCTTTGAATCTCCACACATGATTTATCTGAT
The DNA here is from genome assembly GCA_030014935.1 of Caiman crocodilus. Taxonomy (NCBI): domain Eukaryota; kingdom Metazoa; phylum Chordata; order Crocodylia; family Alligatoridae; genus Caiman; species Caiman crocodilus. The sequence goes on from JAGPOW010001296.1 coordinate 57,528,075, forward strand.
GAATTTGACCTTTTTGCCTCCTCCAAATCAGGTAGCAAGTAAGAGGTTTCATTTTTAGATCAGCTTGATAGAGGCAAATAATAATACACTGCTGCCATTATACACTGGATAAATGAATAATTTGCTTAACTGTAGAACACAAAACCAGTTCCAGCTTGTTACCTATTGTTTATGTGGTAGCATATATTGGTTACTGGCAACTTAGTTAAGGGTATGAACTGCTTAAGGGCAAAGCATCTTTCAGACTCACTGTCTACTTTGCAATGCAATTATACTCTGACAAACTGCATAGAAATGGCAACAGGGAAGAAGCTATCCAAAAGCTGCTATTAGAAGCTTTGAAAGTTATGGAAGTAAGTCATATGTGAACCTGCTACCACCACAGTACTGGAAATGCTATAAGGCAGTGATTCCCAATCTGGATGCCACCACACCTTGGGGTACACCCAGATCTATTTCAGCATGTCCTGAGGTATAAAGAGAAAAGTACATTCTTAAGGTCTTACCTGCTTTGCTCCTCTCTGTACACACTGTCTGGCCCCTCTGCAAGGAGGTAAACATTGTAATAAATAAATTAGTTTTGGAAATAGGGTGCTTTTCAGTTCACAAAAGGAACAGAGGGGTGCCTTGAGTTTAAAAAGCTTGAGAACCACTGGTCTTAAGAAATGCTAAATAAGTACACAGTAAGTGCGTCTACACGTGCATTTATACTGGCTTAAATTTACTGTGCAGTAAGTGGGAGTAGGCTAGCTTCTCCACATACAGGCGTTAAAGTGCATTAACACTGTGTATAGATTGATCAGGCACTAAAGTTAGTCCCAAGTCAGTCCACACATACAGTGTTACTGTGCAGTAAGGCATCTACATGTATGTTACTGCGCAGTAACTAATCAGGCTAAATTTGGTATCTCAAATCAGCATAAGTTGCCATATTTACTGTGCAGTATGGGCATTCAGGTGTAGACATGTGCCTGTACTGCACAATAATATCAGCTATTGAGCAGTAAATGCATACACGTAGCGATATCAGGGCTTCAGTATTAGCAGTGCCTAAACTTACCAGTTCCTATTCTCTTCAAGATGTCCAACAGTGGCCTCAGAACTATAAAAAGCCTTAAATATGAGGCGAGCTAGAGATAGTTTGTGGGGGGGGGCATACTCATATCACATTAAGAGCACTATGCATTTAATCATCACTTTTTCCATTAAGTATGAATAAATACATATTCCAGGTATGTTCATAGCTTTTTGTCAGTCCTGAAACTTAAATAGAGTAAATTAGGAATATTTTTTCACCTAGTTCACTAGATAAGTTATATAAGGATTTTTGCTGGGTTTTTGGTTGTAGCCGTGTTGGTCTACGGATATAGGTAGGCAAGGTTCTTTGAGTAGGTGTGGTATCTTTTATTAGACCAACTGAGCAGTTGAAAAAAAGTTCTAGACAAGTTTTTGGGCACAGAGACTCCCTATGCCTGAAGAAGGGTGACTGCACCCAAAAGCTTGCCTAGAGCTTTTTTCCAGTTACTCAGTTGGTCTAATAAAAGATATCACATCTACTCAAAGAACTTTACCTACAAGAATTTTTTGCCTTTATGTCCAACTTTGTATAAAAGAGAGGGTTTCACAGTTGCAAATTTATTCCTGAAGGATCTAAAAAAGTAACAGCTAACACTTCCTTACAGAATTCTAAAAAGTTATCAAACTTTTAGTTTGTTGATATCCCTCTTCCCAGCTTATACCCCAAGTGCATGTGGAAAAATTTGAAAGTGTGTATTTTCATTGGAATGTGCCATGGAAAATATGAGGAATTTGGTGAAAAACTTAAAACCATTTTTTTTCAGTCCAAAACAATAGCTTTTCATTTAAAAAAAAAAATCTGCTTTGAAGCACCATGGGGGATTTAGCCTCACCTTTCAGCCTGATCTGCAGAGGAGAATGAGGACATGAGAAATAAATGATGAATCCCAGGAAGCACCACCACAGAAATTCCAAACAATTATTTTTTAATTTATGACGTTTGTCTCTTTCAGTTAAAAGTTAAAGTATTCTGTGAGGGAGCAAATGCTTTCTGCAAAACAAAATTCCTTTTCTTCATTGAGAAGCAAACATCAGTGGAAACATCTGACCAGCCCTAACTCCAAAATGTTCATACTTGATGCCAGAGCCAGCCTTAGGAGAGTGTGATGTGGGTAACCTGCTACGGTTACATGGTCAGGGGGGCACCACACACACATCTGAGCAGCCCACACTCACAGCAGTGCTCACCCATGGCCCTACCCCCACCCCACCCTGCCCCAGGTAACCCCTTCCCTAGGCAAAAGGAACAGTGCCCAGCCCAACTTTCCCCCTCCCTCTAGCCATTCTCAGGAGGAGCTGGGCTGGGCATGTACAGGCAGGGTGATGCCTGCTCCAGTCTTCCCATCTTGCTCTCACCTGCAGCAGCACCACTGATTTGGAGGGAATGGGTACCAGAATACAAGTTTGTCCAGGGTGTCATTTTCCCTAAGGCTGGCTCTGCTTGGTGCCAGCGGTTGGAAACTTGGTCCCCAACAGCGTGGGTATAGTGCTGTTCCCATGCCACTCAACTGCAGGGTGGGTGCCAGAGCCTGGTAGTGTGCTCACATCAGGGTCACAGGGACCAGATACCAGAGACAGTCCAGAAACCCCAAGTTCTGGGCCTCTCCTACCAGCCAGGGTTTTAGATGAGTTCATTTCCCTCCAACTGCATTCTTGTCTCTCACATAGGCTGGCATCTGTTCCCATCAAGAGTTTGTATACTCCTTTCTGCAGGTGAAGAACCAAACAGGCCATGGGGAGATTCAACAAGACAGTAGTGACTGAGTTCATCTTGGTGGGACTCTCCAATCATCTCCAGGCACAGGTTGCTTTCTTTGTAATTCTCTTGGTGATCTACCTGCTCACCCTGCTGGAGAACAGCCTAATCACAGTGGTCATCTGGACTGACTCACAGCTCCACACCCCCATATACTTCTTTCTCAGCAACCTCTCCTTCCTAGATATCTGCTACACATTCACCTCTGTACCCCAGGCATTGGCCAACTGCTTTATAAAGTGACCCACCATCTCCTTCATTAACTGTTTTTCCCAGATGTGTATCTACCTGTTCTCACTCTACCTGGGTGTGACAGAGTGCTTCCTGCTGGCTGTCATGGCCTATGACCACTTTGTGGCCATCTGTAATCCCCTGTACTACCCCCTCATAATGAATGGGAGGGTATGCATCCAGTTGGCAGTTGGTGTGTGGGCCAGCTCCTTCTTCCTGACAGTGATCCCTGCCCTTACAATCCCAGCTGAATTTTGTGGGCCCAATGTCATCAGTCACTTCACCTGTGAAGTCCAGGCTATGCCGAAGCTGGCCTGCTCTGACACCTATCTCAATGGCATCATGATGTTTGCTAGTGGGGTCCTAACACTTCTTATACCCTTTGCCTTCATTTTGGTGACATACATCCATATTGGCATGGCTGTGTTGCAGATCTGCACAGCCCAGGGAAGAAGCAAAGCTGTTTCCACTTGCAGCTCTCACCTAACCGTGGTCAGTATATTCTATGGTACAGCCATGGTCATGTATGTTCGCCCACAGACCAAGTCTGTCTCTGAACAGGACAAACTGTTTTCTGTCTTCTATGGGGTGGTGACACCCATGCTGAACCCTCTAATCTACAGCTTGAGGAACAAGGATGTGAAGGGAGCCCTGAAGAGGGTGGCTGGCAAGAAAATGCTCACTTAATGCCAATTAAATTGCCTGAATGTGAACCTGAGAAATGTTCCTGACAAGAAAACAACAGGAGTTTTGCTTTGCTTAGGGACCACTTCAACATGTGTCTCACTACACTGCATGGTAGTGATTCTTCAGTAAGCAGACTTTGAGCCTGCCTGCAGGAGGCAGCAGAACGGAAGTGGGTTTTAATCCAGTCCCTTAGCTTGGTCTCCATTCATTTCTTTGTAAGTCAGACTCTGTCCCACAGAAACAAGCTAAAGTCTATGTCACAGGCCCTGAATGTCTGCTGCTGTAGAGACAGTCCAAATATTGATATACACAGAATCACAGCACGTGGACAATAAGAAGCTTAAGACCGGGCATCAGGTTTTGGCATTCCTTTCTCAGTAGGGCCCTGCACAAAGCCTGGGCACTACTGGCATTGCACTTCCAGTGATATGAATGGCAACAGGGAAAAAGCATTGGTTCCAGGGGCTGGTAGCTTCCTCTGAACAGGGGCAAGATTCTGGTGTGAGAAAAATGGCATGCAAAATTCCAGGCAGACTGCATCCTGTTGGGCACAAGTCAAGCACTGCCTAGTCATAAGGTGGGAGTTGCAGTAGGAGGTAAATTATCCTATGATCTTTTTTACCAGAGGGATTCTTGAACACTTCTTCTGAGGTACCTCTGAGTCAACAACGTGAACAAGCCAGACTCAAGCTGAAACTAGATGTGAACTCTATTATCATTTCTGGTGGCCTCTAGAGCCATCGCCAGGGGTCTGCCTGAAGAGAGAGCAGAGCCTGGCTCCAAGCAAGCTCAGGGTAAGGATTCTTATTACACTGCCAGAATGGTCAGACCCATGAGGCACATGGGAAAGGTGCAGAAGGATCATGTTTTTCACAAGGGAGAGATGAACAGATCATGCCAACCACATCTTCCCAACTGCATGGTCAGGTGAACCATGATGAAAATAATCCTAGCTATCACAAATCAATCAACCTTTAGCTGGCCACAGCCAAATGGCATTGCCTGCACTGCCCAAGGCTTCTGCAGGTACCAAGTGCCCTATCCAAGGACTGGCAACCTAAGGCCTGAGTGCCAAATCAGTGCTATGGAGCCATTGGATCAAACAAGTAGAGTCATGTGAAATGATGGGTATTTTACCATAGAAGGCTTTGCCTATGCTGTGGCCAGGTGCATAGGTAGCTTTGCCCACTCACTACAACTGTGCAGTGAGGAGAAGTGGCAACTCTCAAGTCCTAGCACTGGCCCACTTCTGTCCTAAACTGGGTCTTGCCAGCCCACTTCCAAAAAATCTTGCTAATTGATGCCCTATGCTATGGATCTGAAATGTGAGAAATCATCCCATTGCCCTACGTGCAAAAGCTGGAGCCTTCTGTCCCAACCCCCTCAAGAACAAGATGAGTGTTGGGAAAGCTTCAAAATCCACTCAGAGCAGTGACTGGCCCCACACTGTCCACAGCCAAAATTGCCTGGGTGAAGTGGGCAGTGGACTCACTACTTCCTGTGGGAAACATTGATATACAGTGGGTGCGTCTACGTGTAGCCGTATGGTGCCTTTTTTTACTGTGCTACCATTTAGTACGGCCTTTTGGAAGTACTAAAAGACAGTGCAGCAACAGCCTGTACTGCACCATGCCAGCCACACCTGGTTATTTTTGGCTGCTATGTTGCTGTTACAAGGCACTATAACAAGGGAGCACACTGCTACAGTGATGTAGCAGCAGCAGCATGGTTTTTGCCAACGGACACTACAGCATCATGGTGTCTTGTATAGACATGCCCCTTAACAAGGAGACCCTGTGTGGTTTTTTTTCTTAAATGAGTACAAGAAGCCAGGGAGGAAGGGGCTGAGAAGGCTTCACACTAGGGCTCTACAGCAAATTGGAGATGGCTTTATGTGCAGAAGGTATTTCATGGACAGTAAGGTTTTTCTTCAGGGTCAGAGGAAAATGACTCTTTCTGTAAGTTATTCCCTCTCATCACATGATACACACCACCATTTCACGCAAAGCAGCACTACTCTTAAATACCCTCTCCAATAGAATAACTAAATAAGCAGCACCCAGCAACACACATTAATAAATCATGAGTTGGCATCAAAACCAGGAATTTTAAAATAAATCAGTGTGGGTCTGTTTATTCAACTGCTTTTCAGACCATCAGCTTCCACAACCTTGAAGACAAGAAATTACTTATTTTTTCTGTTTTTTCAAATGAAAGGTTTTGGTGTAATCTTGTGATAACCAGCAGCAAGCACTTGAAAATACAAAACAAAGGCCAAGAGGCCTGCAGGGCTATTGTTTGAGCTTGTCCACTGGGAAATTCAGTCCCTCATGCAGGAGCCAATATTAAAACAGAAACTATTTTAGAACCAATGGTGAAATGATGCATGGAAGGCGCTTTCATGCCTATTTCTAAGGCAGCAAAAGTGTCGCACAATAGAGAAATAGGCAGTGTTTGACATCATGCAGACATACACACAAACTTGGGTCAGTTTGATTAAACCATAAGGAGGTTCACAAAAGACTTCACTCCAACTCTTGATTTTACATTAAAAGGCATTTGGCTCCTACCACAACAAGCAGCTAGGTGAACCCTTAATATTGAACAAGTCAACACATGGAATTTTTCATTAATTTCACTAAACCAGTTTAATTTCATAGCTTTAAGTAATCCAGGGCAGGGGCAACACTCTACAAATAGCATCTGTTGAAGTTAGGGTGAAGGACTAAACAAATGCTCTCTGTTGCACACTGCTACTGCTAACCATACAAAACCTGTTCCCTAACTTGATATACCTTCAGATGACATTGTAGTTACTTAAAAACCACACAGACATGTAAAATCTAATTTGAATGAATGGAATGGGGAAAAAATTGGATATTACTGATATCCCCAGAAAAGCATCTGCATGTAAAGGTCTCATAAAGCATATAACTAAATCCCATGGATGAAAGGAAAATAAATTTATTAGATTCTGGGATAAGAATACCCTCCAATCACATACAGCTGGCATGAGCTAAGCACTTATTTTCCTCACCATATATACAAGCTAATTGCACCTTTGAAGCACGGTGATAGTAAAGTGGAGGGTTTTGTAATAATTTTTTGTAACTGTCCCACTAGAGATCAAGCCTGGTGAGAGGGATTAGGAAATCAGTACCTGGAGAAACTCCTGTGTTGGGGAGCTTGGTGTCCCCCAAAACAGAAAGAGACCTCACTTTCTTCTACCTCAATTCGTTGGTTTGAGATAGCAGTCAGACTGGATTGGAAATGGTACTTTTGCACTTCAGGAAATGTCAGCATTTCAAAATTACTTCTTGTGCTCCTGTATCAGAATGGGGAAACACAATCTCAGAAAAATCAGGGAACATAAAACGTTCCAATAGTCACAGGAAACATTGAAAGGAAGCATGTCAACACTTCAGATCTGAAGGAAACAATTCATAACATATCAATACTGCATTTTTTGCCGCCAGTTGCCATTTCAAGATATAGATTGATTTCAAAATGCCATGTCAGAGCCATACAATCTTTAACCCAGGGGTCAGCAACCTCCAGCATGTGCACCAGAGTATAGCATGTGAGGCCATTTTGCTCAGCATGATACAAGTGGCCTATGCTCTGGGCAGCTGTGCCAGCTACAGAGCCCAGAGCAGCAGGCAGGCTGCAAACAGTTGCACCCCATTCAAGAGCCCCAGCCCAACTCTGGGGCTAGCAGTGGCAGCATGCATGCCTTTGGGGCACACAGCAGGGAAGGGCCCAGGGACAGCACAGCCTTCTCCTCTCCCCCACTGTGCTCCCCAAGATTCATGTGCAGCTGCTGCCAGCAACAAGCTGACTGGTGCTCTGGACCCTGGTGCAGCTGCTTGCAGGCTCACAGCCGCCTGTTGCCAGCAGCACAGGGTCTGTGGCAGGTGCCTGCCCAGAGCGCAGGCTGCTTGCAGCAGGCAGACAGGGTCCAGAACCTTGTCATAGCAGCAGCTGCACGTGCACCTCTGGGAGTAGGGCAGAGAAGGGGCAAGGGCTGGCTGCACTACCACAAGGATCGAGCCCCTTGCGACTCCCCTGCCATCCTCCCCTGGCATGTCAACATCTTCCAAGTACAAGTTGCAGGGCTTTTTCGCACTTAGCTGAAAAATATTGTTTTTTCCACCTCTGCTTTAGCTGGTTTGGATTTAAGTCTCCTGAGAAGCAACCAGAAAGCTTTTAGCAAAATGGACATTTCCAGTGATTCAGCCTAGACCCCTTTTCCAGGGCTGGGAGTTACTCTTCCTGCAAATGATTCTTTTCACCTCTAGGTAGGGCTGTGATTGTCTTAAGCACCCTTCTCTGCTCCTAATCTAGTGAGAACCTAGGCTTGGATGTCCCAAGCCTAGCCATGCGAGGGTAAACTGGTCCCCCTACTGACTGACTAGGTCTCTCTGCATGGGCAGCTCATTTGCCAGCATATAGTGGGCTAGATACTTGAGAAACTGCCAAAGGCCTAGCCCATGAACGTGGCTCCCCGTCGCTCTCTCTGCTTGGCCAGCAAGTGGCACCGCCACCTGGGGCTGGGACAAGAGTCCACAAGGGGCGGGTTCCCTGGGAAGGGAAGGAAAGGAAATGGAGCAACTTGAGGCTCTGGGGGGCATGCGCGCGGCCGAAGCAGGGAGGAACCCAGTGCCGGCTCGAGCCCGCAGGCGGAGCTGGGCCTCAGCAGCCGCGGAGCTCCCGCCCGCAGGAAACAATCGGGAAGGCGCGGACCTAATAGCCGCCGCCTGACTACCCTGGGCTTTGTGACGTCACCCATGGGAGGTGTCCGCACTAGCAACTCGAAGCGCCTGTAGGCTGGGCGTCGTGTAGTCACCGGTGGATTAGCGTGCCCCAGATAGCCGGAAGAGGGCGTGGCTAAACCCGCGGGAGTAGGAGTGGCCACGTGGGCCGGGGCAGGCTGGTAGAACGGGGGCCGTTTGGCGCTGTTGCGGGTGAGTGAGTGAGTGAGTGTCGGCGCGGGGACACGCAGCGGCGCTGGGGTCTGCTTGGATCGGGTAGGAGCAGCCCCATAGGCTGGGACACGGGGGAGGTGCCTCTGCTGCCTGCGGGTGAGGTTTGCAGGGCTCCCATTCCTCGGGTGGAAGGTGGGGATGCACCTCACAGGCTAACTCAGGGCGATCCACGAGTCACGGGCCACACGCCACGGGGCCCCGCCTCCTGTGGGCTCCCTGGACCCCAGCTGTGAGCAGCCCCCACTTCCCCTCCCACTGCCACCCCCTCAGGGAGACCTCCCTCCACACACCCAAGACAGCAGCACCAGGATGGGTGGGTATGTTGGCAATTTAACGTGGCCCCAGAGTCCCTGGTAGTCACCAAGGCAGCAAGAGCAATGTGGGGGAGTGGGTGGCTGCCTGACAGCCCTGAACTAAACTTGTTCATGTGCAGAGTAAGTTGTGCCTCCGCTGGCTCTGGGCCAGCAGGGATGTGGCTGTGCTTCTCCCTGTTCTTCAGGTCCCGTGCTTGAGCAGTCAGATGAAAAACAAAAACACCACTTGTCAATTAACAGCTGGAATATTGTCAAATGACAACACTTATACGTTGTAGAGAAGTCGGGCTGGAAGGGACCTCCAGAGGTCATCCAGTCCAGTGGTTCTCAACCTTCTTTGTACGAGGACACATTTGTAAGCATCGATGGCCAATCCTGACTCAAAGCCCCCTGGCCTTGCCAGTGCCTCACACTCCCAAGCCACAGACCCTTACCCCCCCAGGCATCCTGGTATAGCCCCACCTGCCCCCTGAGCAGCCTCCCAGGTGCCCCACCCCTGCAAGTATGGCTCGCTGCCTGGCTGCATGCTGGCCGTGTATGTGTGCATGCGCACAGAGATGCACATGTGCCCACTGCCTCCAGTTGTCCCAAGCAGCTCCTTGCAGGCTGGAATGCTGCCAGCCTGCAAAGGGAATCCCATGTTTTCCTACATTTTTCTGGGACTTGCTCAAGATCCATTCAAATATTCTTGTGACCCACTTTTGGGTCACGACCCACAGGTTGAGAGAGTGATCTAGTCTAGCCTCCTGCCTGAGACCATCCTATACAAATCTGTAATCTAAACTTAATCTAAGACTGCTGTCCACCCAGCCACATGTAAAGCTGGGGAACCAAGGCAGCTAAAGTCCCATGCAATGGTTTTAATATATGCTCAAGAGATCCCAAGAAGGCAGCCATATCCCCCACCACAGAAAGGAACCCCTCTTCCGCCCACAGTGTTTTAAGGATGAACATGTTAGAACAGTGAAGGGAGAGACTTTAATCTTTGGTAGTATCTAAGGAAGCAAGTTGCTGTTTACAAAAGCTTATGCATCTCTGATGCAGTTCATAAAGAGAGGGGCATAGTTAGCTATGCTAATACAAAACGAAATAGAAGGTGCTTCAGCTCACTAAAGCTTGTGCTATAGATACAGACGCATACAGACCACATATATGTATGTATATGCATGTGTATATGTATGTATATGCATATGCATGTGTGTGTGTATATGTGCATGCATGCATGTACCACACACACACACACACACACATTCGCATGAGCACACGCACTTTGGTTATGATGCAATAGAAAAGGTAGGCCACCACCTATACAAAGGCATTCTTGGCTTCATGGAGTATTTGATTATATTTGACCATGGTCAAATAATGTGTGCTCAAATGATTGGCTTGTCAGCACCTCATCTCCCCTTATCCAGTCACTCCAGGAGCTGGGGCTTTGAGAAGTGCAGTGCAATTAGGAGAGCTGGCAACGTTGCACAAGGATTGCACATTTGTGGGTGTGGGCAGAGTAGGCTTAGCACCAGACTGATTCCCTGCTGTCATAACAGCTCCTTAGCCAGCGAATAAACAATCATTAACTTCCTGGAACTATACACCCAGTCATTGCCACACTCAGTGGAGACTTATTTGACAGGTGCTAGCCAGTTGTTGGAGTTGTTGGTGGCATGGAGGTCCCCCACTGCACAAAGTGTGAGAGCAGACCATGGTTAAGAGGGCTGTGTTCCTATTTCCGTCCCCCCCCCCCCCCCAGGATGGCCACTGAAGCAGGAGATGGACAGCGGCAACGAGAGCACTTTCGGACCCAGCAGAAATCCTGCTTCATCCTAGGTGCCTCAGGGGAGACTGGCCGAGTACTTCTGAGAGAGCTGTTGGCACAGCACCTCTTTGCCAGGGTCACGCTGATTGGACGCAGGAAGCTGAGCCTGGAGGAGGAAGAACTCTGCATACATGTGGTAGGAGGGGAGGCAGCAGTAATGGCCAGCAAGGACCACACTCGGGCTGAGTCTAGGGAACCAGCTGGAGTCACCACTAAGTGGTCTAGTTCCAGCACTGCCTGCTGGGAGCCAAGCCTCAATATGTGCCCCAAAGCGTGTGCTGCTTCAGAAAGGCCAGGAGAGGTTCATATTGGTTGTGAGGCCTGTTACATAGCTATCACATGCCGCTGCAGAGGAGTAGACAGAGGCCTCTGAGCTTGTTTTCTGTCTGTGCAAGTTGTGGCCTTGGGCCTGACTCTTCAGGGAGGAGTATTCCTGCTGGTAGCTTCTAAGAACTTTTTAGACCTGTCCTGGCTTCAGCTCTGGCTGTTGGGCTGGCAGTCACTATGTTCTGTAATGTTAGAGGCAACGGGCCACAGGTGGAAATTAGTGGTTTTCCTGTCAATCTGATCTTAATTAACTGGGTCCCCAGGACAGATTCAGCCAGACTCTGTCTCCCTACCTGAGGCTTGGTGTCCTCGCCATCCTTCATCACTGGTTGGCTTCTGCAGAGATTAAGGTGTTTTATAGGGAAATTAATGAGCATAGAAGATCTCTGGCTCCTGACCCCAACCCGCATCAGCAGGGCCTTCCTGAGATGGAAAAAAGCCTGAGGCAAAGCTAGAGAACTGCCGGGGGCAGGGAGGAATGCCCCATCTTGGTACAGCCATCAAGCAGGAGATGATGACTCAGCCACATTGTCTTCTTGCAGAATCAAGAGGTGGTCGACTTTGAGAAGTTGGACGAATATGCCTCAGCATTTCAAGGCCATGATGTTGGGTTCTGCTGCTTGGGAACCACCAAAGCCAAAGCTGGAGCGGTGAGGAGAATAGGCATCTTCAGTGTGAGATCTGGGTTAATCCTCAGGGATGGGCAGTATGGACTAGTCCTTAGAGCATGGGTCTCACTGTACTGTGCCTCACTGTCGTTTCATCACCTCACATCCCCATCTGCCACAGGGGCTGTCATGGCTGAGATGCTGGACTATGGCTAACAGCTCACGCTGTGGTTCATCTGGTGAAAAATGGCTGCTCTGAACTCAGGGAGCATCATAGCAGATTCTCATTTCCAAATGCCTTTGTTTTTGTTTTGTGGAGTAGAAAATGTTGCTTTTCCTCCTTTTCTCATGGTTTGGTCAGCTACTTCTTAAGATTTCACTACTCCCTATGGATCTAAGTGAGGTGGGACGGGGTGAGGTGAGGGGGACTGCACGTCCAGCCTGTGGCAGGCAAAACCTAAAACCAGCCCTTCCCCTTGCCCCTCAGATTATGTTAACCCTTTTCTCCCATTCCCTCTATAGGATGGTTTTGTCCGTGTGGACCGGGACTATGTCATTCAGGCCGCGCAACTGGCATACACTGGTGGCTGCAAACACTTCCTCCTGCAGTCCTCCCAGGGTGCTGACAAGGGCAGCAGCTTTCTCTATCTCAGAGTGAAGGTGGGTTTTATGCTTGGAGGAGATCCCCATAGGGACTTAAAGTTACAGGATCAGAACATGCTGAGGGCCAGGAGACTGGGAGCTGAAATCAAATTGAGGACACTTAGCCTGGGTCCTGGCAGTACAGTCTGGGGAACAGCAGTGGCAGCAGAGTGTGCAGGACAGAGAGCACAAAGTGGATGGGGATAGAGGAGCTTATGGCTGTGTAGCAGTGTGGCCTGGCCATCCCTCACAGGATTTCAGATCATATTCCTGTGCAGTAAACTTTTTCTTAACCAGCATTCCAGCAGGGGTTGCTTATCATCTGCTGGCACAGTGTTGGCAGGTGGATTCCTAGGCAAGGTATGTGGCTGTTTCTTCTACACTTTTCTGAAGCCTCTCTGGTCAGGTCCATTTGTAGCCTGTCACACTGGAGAAGAGAGTGACTCCAGCCCATGGCTCTTTAGGTCTCTCTGGTTCCCTGGCCCTGTGGGGATCTTATCCTCTGGTACCTCAGGGGGCTGGACATGGTGTCAAGCACCTGCTTTTCAGTACCCCTGGCCCAAGTGGGGCATTCTTAGCCTTCACTTCTCCTTCTCATTGACAGTCTGTTTTGGCAGGGTGAAGTGGAAGCCAAGGTCCAAGAAATAGGTTTTGATCACTTCACTGTCTTCCGGCCAGGGTGAGTGATGCGTAGAAGGAGGGCACTGGGTGTGGTGGGTCGTGCCCCTGGATACAGCCCAGAAGAAGACATAGGGAGGGGTGCAAGGCAACTGGTGCACGTAGAAAGGGAGAGGGCTACAATAGAGGGAGAGAGCCCTATGTTTGCCCTGGAATTTGGGGTGCAGTAGGGGTGGTCTTCCCTGCCCCATGCTCACAGTCACGTCATGGCTGTGTTGGGGTTAGCTGAACCTGGAACAAGGTTTGGGCAGTGCCACAGGGTGGGCAGAGAGTGACCAGCAAGATTAGGGCATATTGTGTTCAGGGCCATAGACTCTAGGAGTCTTGTTGCAGCAGGTTACAGCTGCTTCCACCTCCATTTTGTGCTGTTCCAAGCCTGGGGAAATAGGGATCCTATCCATGATAGTCCCTTGAGCTTTGGGGCCCACCCTGGCCCAGCCCATACCATGTTGCCTATTGCTGCCATTCCATGACCCACTGGGACATTTAGGAGCTCTTTCTTAGGGCTTACAAGACAGGCTGGGATCTCCAGGATATGGGTTGGCTCAAGTCCTAGGTTGCACAGGGACACAAACAAGGGTTCCCCTCATCTCCCCTCTCTCTTCTCTGCAGGGTGCTGCTTTGTGCACGCCGGGAGTCCCGTCCTACTGAATGGATAGCCCAGAAGTTGCTGAGTGCTGTGGCACGCATGTTCCCAACTGCTTATTCTGTTCCTGTGGCAACAGTGGCCAGGGCGATGGTAGCCAGTGTGCTGATGCCAGATGGTGGTGGGACAGTGCAGGTGCTGGAAAACAAGGCCATCCATGCCTTAGGGGTGCCAGTGGCAGAGTCAGGCAAAGGCGGCACAAAGCAGGGAGAGGATTCTACTTAATCCCACCAGGTTTTCCCTGCCTGGGCCAGGGCCAAGGGTGGGCTGATACACTGATGCTGTGGTACCACTACTGCTGAGATGAACTTCATGTGTAGAAACTTTTTCCCCCAAGTGCTCTCATTTCCACATACTGGCTTGGATTGTTTTGAGAGTTGGCAGGGCCCCATACTAGCCTGAGGCAGGGTAGTGGTAAAAACCTGGAGCCATATATCTGAGAAGGTTCTGAATTACAGTCCTCAGGTAAACTAGTGTGTTTCCAATTAAGGGACTTTTTACATACGCCTTTTTTGTTGGGGAGTAAAATAAGCCAAATCTGTTGCTCTGATCTGCTCCAAATAAGTCTGATCTGAGATTGCATCTTGGACAAATTGGCTGAGGTTCTAGTTAGCTCTGCAACATGGCTTAAGTAGGCAGGGCATTAGAAACAATGATTTATGCATGTCACAAGGCTGGTGTTGCAGATTCTATAAGAACGCACAGAGGTTCCCACTAAAGCAGTCACTGGGTAACTGAGGGCTGTGTGCTGTAGCTAATGGCAACTGAGCAGTACCCAGGACTTGTAAATTCAGTCTGCCCTCAGCAGATCTCAGAGTCTCTTTATGATTGTGGACAGACAAAAGTGAACACACAATGCACTCTATGGGCATCTTGGATAGGAATTGGCTTAACTGCCTAACATGGAGCTGGTCCCAACTTCTTGCTTATTGTTTACATTGTAACATGCTCAGGTTATTTGTATTTTTGGTTAAAGGCATAAATTGCTCCGTGGTCAGCCCCATGGCCTACTCTGTAATTTAACCATACTCTGTTTACTTGCATGCTACTTGTACCTGTCTGCTTTCTAACTAATGATACCCTATTTAACTGAAGCAGAAACAGTAAAGGGAAACAGCTATAGTAGGGCTTCTATTAGAAGCCTGGCAAGGAACAGAGCAGGTCAGTGTCATGGCTGCTCTCTCCCCTTATTTTTCAAGATTTCTAGTAGTTAGTTTCAGGTCTGCCATTAATAGCCATGTAAATGAAGGGAGGTAGTCAGTTTTTGGGGATGGCTAATACCACAGCTGACAGAAGCAGGTACTTAATGACCACTGTTTACAGGGCTTCAGTGCTGTGGCATTAGCATCCCAAGAACTGACTGTCTGCGGTCCATTTTCAGGGCTTCTTGTGGGCAAATCCAGGGCTGCATTCAGGCTACACAAGAGTGATAGAGGAGGTAATCTTTAACCAAGGGAAGGCAGCATAATGAATGCCAATCAATTTAGCTTTATGGAAAACAGGTTATATTAAGCAGAGTACAGTTTGTGATGATGAGATCACAGACTGGCCCATCATTTTCCATTGTCTAGTATAACGTGATTGTAAAACCATTACCAGTGTAAAGCGTCATTACAGCCTGCATTGAATGGATTAAAAACTGGTTAACTTATACATCTCACAAAGTAATTGCAAATGGGGAGTCATCATTTACAGCAGTGGTGCTCAACCTTTTTACCCAGTAGGCTTCTCTGACTTCGGATCAGATCTGGCCAGTGATCCAGATCCAGTGCTTAGGGTGGACACAGTGTGGCCCCATCCATCCCTGTGGAGGTTTGACCAGAGAAGAGGTGCAGGCACATGGAACAGTCAGGTCCCGATCCAGCTGCACAGGAGAGAAAGGGCATGGCCAGACTACTGAAGAGAAAGGGGCATGGCCCAGCTCCATGTGGGGAAGGGGGCTTGGCCTGGCTTTGATTTAGCTCTGCAGAGGAGAGGGGGCATGGCCCTATCCCAACCCAGGAAGAGAACATGGCCTGGCACCAATCTGCCTGTGTGGGGGAGTGTGTGAAGCTTGGCTTCAACCAACCCTTTGGGCAACAGAGGAGGTTGGTGGTATTGATTGCCCCTGACCCCCTGCTGCTAAACTTCCTGACCCATGGGGAGCCTAATCCTATTCGTTATAGAATCACAGGACTGGAAGGGACCTTCAGGTTCATCTACTTCAGTGCCCTGTATCAACACAGGATTTCCTGTACCTAAACCAGCCTAGACAAATGCTCATAGAGCCTCTCCTTGAAATGATCCAACAAAAGCAATTCTGTAGCTTCTTTTGGCAGCTTGTTTCATTGTCTTACTGTTCCTGCACTTAAGAAGCTTTTCCTGAGATCTGACCTGTAATTTAAAGATCTTTATTGATGGTCTGAAAGAAAACATACAATTGTTGCTGGCAGTTTGCAGGTCATGCCACAGTTAGTGGAGTGGAAAATAATGATGGTGCCAGGTCAGTTCCTCCAAGCAATCTTGATTGCTCAGCAAAGTCAGTGCATGCAAATATGACTTCTAATGTAGCTGAACTTAACACCTGAGATGGAGAATACTGAGAAGAAGAGGAAGGTACTTTCGTATATATCTAAGGGGATCTTTACTAGACACTGTGCCTAGTTCTGGTATCTTTACTGTAAAAGGGATATTGAATAATGGGAAAGGGTTCTGAGAAGAGTTACAAGCAAGGTTTGAAGTCTGGAAACATACATCCCAGTGAAAGGCTGGAGGAATTCAATTTGTTTACCCTTAAGAAGAATTCAAACTTATTTCAGTGTGGTCTCTAAGCACCTACCTGGGGATATTTCTGATGGTAGGTAGCGTCTTACTAGGAAGCTGATGTGAGACAGATTCAAACAAAAATGAGCTGCCTTTTTTAAGCAGTGAAGAAAATTAACTAGTGGGACAGTCTTCCCTAGGCTGTGGGAGTTTCTCCATCTCCCAGTCTGAAAGCAGAGGAGCTGTTCTTTTCTGAAAGTCATGCTCTAGTCTAAACAAACTGTGTTATGGGTGCGAGGATGAGATATGGGGGGATTCTCTGCCCTGACATGCAAAAGACCAGGCTGGCGATTGTAATGGTCTCTTCTGGTGTTTAAGATGTATAGGTTCTGACAAGTGGTGACTACAGTAACATTTGGAGAAGTGGGGTTGGGATTGAGAGAAGGCAGCTCTAGACAAGGATCATAATTTCCAGGGGACCATTGCTAGTATGTTGGCTGTGCAGAGAGTCAGGCTCTGACCTGCAGGCTCAGAGTTGTGGGCTCTCAGAAAAGGACCTTTTCTTCATCTCCTCAAGCTTGTGGCATATATGTGCTTTTACCACTTCTGTGGCTGGTAGTAGGTCAGTGCCAGCTTCTTGGTTCTTACTGGCACAGCCTTTTTGCCAGTTTTCATTGCTGAGTATCCTAGTATCCAACCCCACTGTAGCCCCACAGTGCTTGTGATGCAAGGGACAGAAGGAGGGAATGGCAGCTGGGCTTACTTGGGAGGAGGGTTCCCAAACTATCCTAAGCTCAAGACAGCCCTGCATAACACCTTGAATTTGCCAGGGCCATTGTTGAGGCCCACTGATGCTGCAGTTCTTTCCACACAACATTTTATGTGAATCCAGGCTCGGGGCTGACAAGATATAAGGACAGATAGGTGCTAATCACTGCAGCCTCTGAAGCAGAACCACTAAGCACTAACCAATCAAATGGTTGGCTGATTGTCCATGGTATCTGCTTCCTGCATCACCACAGGGGTTCTACATGTACCCAGAGTCTGCCACAGTCCCACCAAATCACACAGATGTGCATACACTAAGTCATGCACAGTCATAAAAGTGTCCACTATTGCATGTGCATATGCACACAATAGTCATACACTGTCATTCATGCTCACAGTGGCTAACATGTATGCATATGGCTGTGTAATCACAGCCATATTCACAAAAAGTAAGACACAATCCTACACAGCCAGTTTGTTTGTAAAATGCCACACCCAGGTCTCTGAAAATCTGAGAAACTGAAGGGTTGATGATGTCTAGGCTCTTGGTAGCAATCAGGAAAAGAGCTTAGCAGCAGGTGTTTATATCTATTAGGGTCCCTTCACCCTTCTAGATTAGACCAAAGAGGCCTCAGCTTGCCTTTAAGCAAGTATTTTCTTGCTGGTTACTCTCCTCAGGGCCCCATGCATGTCCTTGTTCCTCAGGCTGTAGATCAAGGGGTTCATCATGGGGGTCAGAGCACCATAGAATAGAGAAACCATCTTGTCCTGGTCTGAGGGAGATTTGAATTGAGGCCACAGGTACATGAACATGGCTGTACTGTAGAATATACTGACCACGGTCAGGTGGGAGCTACAGGTGGAAACAGCTTTGCTTCTGCCATGAGCTGAATGGATGTGCAGTATGGCCAAGCCAATGCGCACATACATCACCAGGATGAAGCTAAATGGTAGCAGCAGTGCAAGGACACCAGTGGCAAACACCACCATCTCGCTGGCATGGCTGTCAGAACAGGCCAGCTTCAGCACTGCCAGTACTTCACAAGTGAAGTGGTTAATAACGTTGGGCCCACACAGCCGAGAGGGCACAGTGAGAGCAAGGAGACCTGTCAGCAGGAAGGCACCAAACCATGCACCAGTTGCCAGCTCGATGCACATCCTTCCACTCATGATCGGGATAGCGTAGGGGGTTGCAGATGGCGACAAAACATGCGTATGCCATGACAGCCAGCAGAAAACACTCAGCCCCAAAAAGAAGGAAACAGACATCTGGACATAGCAGCAGCGTAGTGAGAGGATGGGTTTGTCTGTGAAGCAGTGGACTAAAGCCTGGGGCACGGAGGTGGAGGTGTAGCACAGATCCAGGAAGGAGAGGTTGCTGAGGAAGAAGTACATGGGGGTGTGCAGCCAAGGGTCAGCCCAGACCAGCACAAGGAGGAGGCCATTCCCCAGCAGGGTGAGCGGGTAGATAGTTAAGAGTAGCCCAGAGAAGACAGCCTGCAGCATGGGTTGTTGGGACAAGCCCAGCAAAATGAGATCTGTCACCAGTGTTTCATTGAAATCCAGCATGTCATCCTGGAGCAGCATCTGTGAGTTGGAGAGGACATACATGTCCTTGAGGTAAAATGACACATAAAACCCAGTACTACCCATTCTCACACAGACCACCTAACCCCAGGCAGCCTGAGAACTAGGAATTACCCCTGGCCACAGTGTAATACTGACACACAGAGAAGATCTGGCTGAAGCTATTTCACTGACAACAGCTTTGGATGAAAAAGCTCTGAAGAAAAGTAAAGGCTTTGCATAACCAGATCAGTTCCTTGATTTTTGTTTTGTTTTTCAACAAACACTTCCTAAAGGGAATGAAAACACAACCAAGAAAATTTTTTCTATTCCATTCAAAATGAAACATTTCAACCTTTTTTAAAAAAAAACATGTAAGCATTTACAGTAAGGCATTTCATTGAAGCTTCCCACATCCCTCCCCACCCCCTGTGAATTTCATGAAAATAATAAGGGAAAGAAAACCAGCATTCCTTTCTCTGTTCTTGGAAATACGCTTTTTCGGCTAAGCTGTGATCTGGACCCAATACATGAGCATAGGTGAATCACCTGCTGTAGAGCACTGGGCAGGCAGCAGACAGGGCAGACTATGCACTGCACCATGCCTCCCCTCCCTTTCCCCTGCTCTTGTGGCACTTCACTACCCTTTGCACCAGGACAATTACTTCACTCTCCCTTACTCTAGCACATGGGAAGCACACCAGTGTTCTCTTCCTGCAGTTTCTCACAACTGGGGCCATGTTGCTAGGAAGGCTCCTGGAAATGCCAATGCCACATTTCTGCATGCAACCTTATGGGCTAAGTATTGTTTTGCCAGCTGGTCTTTGACCTGCCTGTAGTGAGTCATTTGCCTACATGTAACTGTGTGAGTTCAGTGTAATTTCCTACTCAAATGCACTACACAGATGCAAATCAATCTGACTTCACTGGAGATGTAATAACATTGATTCACTTAGGCCATTTGGTATTCCCCTAGTGCAGGGGAACTTATAAGGATGGCAAATGTGGCCTACCAGGCCATTCTATCTGGCTCATGGGGACCCTAAAAATTTTAGAAAATTAATATTTATCTGCCCCTGGCTGCCTGTCATGCAACCCTCAATGGCTTGCCAAAATTCAGTAACTGGCCCTATGCCTGAAGTAATTGCCCATCCCTGCTCTAGTGTCTGTCTTTACTGACCCAAACACTGACTATTCAACAACCCACATAAGACAGAAGCCTGAATTTGCTGCAACTTGCAATTGCTGCAACCATGGAACATCTTGTGATGCAGTGTTTCGCTTTGCTGTGGAAGACAAGAGTCCTAGGAAGAGCAGCTTTGTCCAGCCCCTGAACTAACCTATAGGACCCTAATTCCTATTAAAGTGGAAGGACAGATTTTGGATTTTCAGAAAGATTCCTAAACTTTTTGTGTAGCAAAAACAATGTTCCCTGTTTTGCATGAGCTGCCTTTGTTACCCAGCAAGAGCTCCATCCTGCAGACAGCATACAACCATGGTTCTCAACCTTTTTACAACTGAAGATACTCCTCAGAAAATGTCAACTCTTAGTTTTCACTCATTTCCTTGTGACAGAAAAATAATAGACCAATTCTCCTGTTGCAAGTTGCTCAGAAATACCACGATGTGTCAGAAGGTTTTTGTCATATTGAATGTAATAGTTTGAATGCTTATAATAGTTGTCCATTAGCCAGTTTAGAAAAAGGCGAGGTTCATCTTCTTATCTAGGTTCATTGTTTTACCTGGTCTTGCAAGGGACAGTGCTTTAAGTCTTGGCTCCTCGATTTTTTTCTCTAGAGGCCTTTAACAAGTTATCCTAAGGACCAGAAAAACAACCCTTAAGCAAACATTCTAAGATCAAACCCCTAGAAGCCTTTTGAAAGGGGGTTGTAAAGAAAGGCAACTCAGTCACCACAGTGGTATGGAAAATCTTCCAAAGCAAAATTTAAGATAAACTAAATAGTCAGCGGACAAATTCCATTGCAGAAGACAAACTGACCACCTAGCAAAAACCTGTTGAGTAAGATCCGAGCCCAAATTTGGGAGTAGTGACAGGTTTGGGTAGGGGGGCCCAAGACGGCAACTCACTCAATAAAAACTGTAACCTACAGTCCTAAGTTGGAGGTAACCTCACTTGCAAAACAACGAAGGAAGAATTGCAAGTGTAGGCCAGATCAGACTGGTCACCTGAACCACCCTCTCCACGAACACGAATCTCTTAGTTGACGCTGAAGCCACAGAGCCCGAGTGGGACCGAAGGAAGGGGACTTGTTCCTATCACTGGTGAAGCCAACCCATTGACCCATACTACTGAGGCCAGCCCATTAAATTGTACTACTGAGGAAGAAACCATATCTAGGTGTTTGGCTTCTTGGAATTTTAGGATTGTAAGTATAATATAGTAATAACTTTTCTGTTTCAAATTATATAGTTAGTTGTAATTGTAATTGTTTTAAATAAGTTCATTTAGAGTATTGCTCCATATATATATA
>JAGPOW010001296.1:57558215-57571827 GCA_030014935.1 Caiman crocodilus
GGGAGAAAAGAGCTCTGCCTATTTGCTGTTGATCTCCCCTGATGAGCTTGTAGGCAGCCACCAGGTCCCCCCTCAGCCTCCTCTTGCTGAGGCTGAACACATTCAGATCCTTCAGTCTCTCCTCATAGGGCCTGTCCTGCTGCCCTCTCACCAAGTGGGTGGCCCTGCTCTGAACCCTCTCCAGGCTGGCCACATCCCTTTTGAAGTGTGCTGCCCAGTACTGGACGCAGTTCTTCAACTGCAGCCTGACCAAAGTCACACAGAGGGGGAGTAGCACCTCTCTGGACTGGCTCGAGATGCACCTTTGCATTCATAACAAGGTATGGCTGGCCTTGCTGGCTGCGATCTGGCATTGGCGGCTCATGTTCATGTTGGAGTCAATAATGACTCCAAGATGATGACTCAATAATGACTTTTTCCAAAGGAGCAGCTGTTTATTTGGATTGATTTATACAATAAATATATTTTTCATCCTGAAATAGAAAGTTGTTGGGCTTTGCAGATCATTTTTTTTGCTGTTTTATTTGATGGTCAAGACTATATAATGGGGTATGGCACTCACAGCCATAAGGGGCAGTAGTTAAGAGGGTCAGGTGTTATACTAAGACTGAGAGATTTGCATACATTCATTTAACCTTAAGCCCTAACCTTAACTCCACACCCAACTGTAGCCTCAGTTCTGATAATGGGACCTGATGTAACGGGGGGGGGGCAATCATTTCTTAGGGGATTGGCTTGTGTGGATGCAGGAATTGGCAGGACTTGCTATGGCCATTAGCTTTCCTCAGCATTATTTTCAACCAAGTGGGTCTGAAGACTGGTAACTATGTGTGTGAAGATCATTGGCATGTGAAATGGTGTGCACAATTTAGGAAGATTCAGGCCAGCCACTCATCCAAAATATCCTCAGAGTGACCCTTTAGACATGTTTCAGTTATCCACTCTTCAGATTTATTCTTGGTGCTGAAGTTCATTTCTCCCCTCAAGGTCACAACAGAAGGACCTGCTGTGTAAATTTTCAGCTTGGCAGATGTTAATTACTAACATGGGGGTTTGTTAGCTGAAACATCCCAGGATGCTCAACTTCTTTAATTATCTCACTCAGAAAACTTTTCAATAAGCCTCCATGGACATTATTAAAAGTTTGTGCAGATTTCTAATGAGAAGAGTTTCTTTGTTTGCCAAGTCATCAAGCTAAGTTCTATTTGGAGATAGGTGTATGGTGCTTGGTCCATAAATAGACAACAAAATCTCCAAGGCTCACAAAACAAAGGGAAACAATCCTTTGCTGATTAAAGCAGGACAAATGTAACCCTAGAGGAAAAGTGTTATGACAGAAAACTTTTTCCAAAGGAGCAGCTGTTTATTTGGATTGATTTATACAATAAATATATTTTTCATCCTGAAATAGAAAGTTGTTGGGCTTTGCAGACCAGTTTTTTTGCTGTTTTATTTGATGGTCAAGACTATATAATGGGGGATGTCACTCATAGCCATAAGGGACAGTAGTTAGGAGTGTCAGGTGTTATACTAAGACTGAGAGACTTGCATACATTCATTTAACCCTAAGACCTAACCTTAACTCCAAAACTAACTGTAGCCTCAACTTTAAATCTAACCCTACCAATAATCCCAAACTAATTCTAACCTTACCAAGAACCAATGAAAAAAGGATAAAACTTAAACCTCAATCTATTGTTATCAAAATCAGAACCATAATCTGACGTAAACAGTATTTTTTATCCTAAATCTAAACAACAATACAATGCTAATGCAGAAACCTAACTTTTGACTCTTACCATACCCCAAGATTTACACTCACCCTTACCTTAGCTGTACCCCAACCAGAGCCATAACTTAAAACTAACCCTAAACTTACCCCCACCCTGATAGTAATCTAGCTCTAAAACCTACCCTTAATCCAAACCATACCCCTGATCCTAATCATTTTCTGACCTTCACCCAACACAGAAGCTACGGTTAACTGAACACTAATCAAAACCCAATCCTAATTCTAACTCTAACCCAAAGACAACTGTACCACTGTCTTTAACCCTTAAACTAATCCTAAACATTTTGCAACCCTTCTCTTAACATTAAAATCTAACCAAAATGTAAACCCAAGCCTTAATCCTAGTCAACATTGACCCTCCAGTGGGTTATCAATGCCAACATTCAGGATCCATCTGGATTGGCTGTGGTGCAGTTTTTAAATCAAATGCAAGCAATGGGGTAAGGCACCAAGTTAGTGAGAGGGGTGGGGAGGGAAAGGGAGAAAAAAAATAGATGCCACCACAAGCGCATGATCATCCCAGCTCCACAGTAAAAGCCAGAAGTGGTTACTGCCCCAATGTGTCGCAGATGCCCTGAGCACCCAACACCCTGAGCACAGGGAAAAGAAGAAAAACAACGTAGGACCCTAGTAAAATAGAGCATGAGCTACAGCAAGCATATTCCTTTCAGCTTTGATTTTGTGCACCTTCTTTCCCTTTAGTGCAGTGGCTATTGTTTCATTCCTAATTATTTTCTTCAGTCTCTAAAATTACTTTCCCATCTTCCTTTATCCTCTCTCAGAGTTCCCAATGTCTTATCCTCTTGTTCCTTCTTTCTAGTCCCTTATCTCGTATCCTTGTGAGTCATGCTCTCACCACATCCCTCACCATCCCATCCTCTCTTGTACCATTTCCATCATATCTTACTTTGTCAGCTCATTCCTTTTTTGCCTTTTCATCTCACCCTCTCTCTTTTTTTCAAATCATCTTATCCTATCACACCTCCCACCGAGGACCTGCTGCCATTTTTTCTTTTCCTTTGGCCTCAACTTATCACACTTATTCTCATTCCCTATAATCTCTTATTCTTTTCATTCAGATGAGTTTCATAGTTTCATAGTTGGTAGGGTCGGAAGGGCCCTGAGCAAATCATCAAGTTTGACCTCCTGCCATGGGCAGGAAAGAATGCTGAGGTCAAACAACCCCAGCTAGATATCTATCCATCCTCCTTCTGAAGACCCCCAGGGTAGGAGTGAGCACCACTTCCCTTGGAAGTTGGTTCTAGCTCGTAGCCGCCCTGACTGTGAAGTAGTGCCTCCTAGTATCTAGCCTGAATCTACTCTTAGTCAACTTATGGCCATTATTCCTTGTTAGTCCCAGTAGTGCTCAGGGGAACAGGGACTCTCCCATTGCCTGCTGGTCTCCCTTGGCCAGTTTATAGATGGCCAGATCCCCTCTCAGCCTTCTTTTGCAGAGGCTGAACAGATTCAGGTCTCATAGCCTCTCCTCGTAGGGCCTGCCCTGCTGCCCCCTGATCATGTGAGTGGCCCTCCTCTGGACCCTCTCCATGTTGTCCACATCCCTCCTGAAGTGCAGTGCCCAGAACTGGACACAGTACTCCAACTGTGGCCTGACCAATATCATACAGAGGGGATGGACCACCTCCTTGGACCTGCTCGTGATGCATCTGTGTATGCATGACAAGGTGCGGTTAGCCTTCCTGACTACATCCCCACATTGGCAGCCCATGTTCATCTTGGAATCTATAACAACTCCAAGATCCTTTTCTGCCTCTGTGCTGATGAGAAGGGAGTTCTCCAGCCCATAGGTATGCTGCTAGTTCTTTCTTCCTAGGTGCAGTACCCTGTACTAGTCAGTACTGAATCCCGTCTTACTCTTATCCACCCACCTCTGTAACCTGTCCAGATCCAATTGCAGCCTGTCCCTCCCTTCTAGCATGCCCACTTCTCCACACATCTTAGTGTCATCTGAAAATTTGAAGAAGGTGCTTTTCACCCCCTCATCCAAGTCGCTGATGAAGATGTTGAACAGTGTGGGCCCAAGGACCGAGCCCTAAAGGACCCCACTGCCCACATCCCTCCAGGGCAAAAATGTCCATCACCACTCTCTGGGTGTGGTCCTCCAGCCAATTGGCGATCCATCTGACTGTGTAGGCACTGACACCACAGTCTCCTAATTTTTTAATGAGAATGGGGTTAGAGACAGTGTCAAAGACCTTCCTAAAATCCAGAAAGACTGCATACACCATGACATTTGTGTCCAGGTTCTCAACTCATACCATCCCTTTATCTCTTGCTTCCCCCCTTTTCCTGTTTCATCCTCCTTTCTCCTGTCCTATCCTCAATCTAATAGAATGTTCTCACCTGCTAAAGTTGCCTTAGCCTCTTTCAATCACATCCTCTATAATTCTGATTTTCCTCTGAAAGGTTGAATTTTTAAACCTGCAAATATGCCCTTACAAGACAGATACTTATATTAGTACTTTGCACATAAGTGGAATCAGATCCATCTGATGCCAAGCCAAAGTTAAAAAGTTTCCAAAGAGGACATATCATACGTACAGAAGAAATTAACTCAAGAAGTCTAATGTTGACCTTGCATCTTCTACCATCCAAGGCAAGCCATCTACCATCTAAGAAATTCCTTCCTACTTTCCTTTCTCTAAGAACTTGAGAGCTCATGGATATGATGTACAAAAAACCTGCGTGACTGAAGAAGAGTCTCAATTGGTTAGGGCTGCAAGGAAACAGGAAGAATTGGCAGCTCCAAGTGATGTAAATGGACAGCTGATCACTTCTTGTCACAGATCATGTTCCTCTTTTGAGCCCCCAACCAGGAGGCAAAGAACAGGTATGCAGTCATGTATCACAGGAGGAGCCAATCCCACTGATGGAAGAGGTGAAGCTCTACACCTCAAAGATGGGGGAGGGCAGATTATGGCCACCACTCCCAAAAGGAAACAAAGGGTAGTGTTGATGACTTCCCTTCTATGGGGGGAGGAAGCTTCAATCCACTAACCTGACCTTTTCTTTCAGGAGGTCTGCTGCATACCAGGAGCCTGACCAAGATATTTTGGAAACTGACTGAAGCAGATTGTGCTCCTGGCGGGGTTTAATTAGCGATATTTACTGGAATGACAACCTATGATGGCATAGACAACCCAGCAAGTTATTAGATTTCCTAAGGGATAACTTTTTTGAATAGGAGTGGATAAGCCAACTGCAGGAAGGCTCTTTTTGATATTCTTATTAAGAGAGAGGAATCGGTAGAAAATATGAAGATGGAAGGCAGCTTGACAACAGTGATCATGAAAATGGCAGGATTCGTGATTCTGAGGAAAGAAAGAAGGGGGAACAACAGTGGAGGAAAAAAGAGACATTAGACTTCAGAAGCAGGTTAACAACCAAGAGAACAGGTTAATGGGATGCACAAGAGACAAGTCTAGTGGGAGAGAGGAGTGCTGGAAACTTAGCTTTTCTTTAAAGAGTTAGCATGCAGGGCACGAGTGTGCTATTTCAGTGTGGAAGAAGGATTGGAAGAACCTGCTTAGCCAAGTTATGAGCTATTCAGTTACTTGGAACAAGTAGAAGTCTCAGATAAAGTCTCAGATAAATGGAAACTTGGCCATTTTACTGAAGATGAGCATGAGAGCATAGTACAAACCAGGGCTGTGCAAAGCTTCAGGTGCTGATTTGATTTGGAGGAGATTTGGCCCGACTCAGTGGCCGAATCTCTGAATCTGAATCAAATCAGGGGACCAATTAAAAGGTCTGAATCAATTTGAAGCTCTCCAAATCGATATGAAAAGGATTCAGAGATCTTTGGTGATTTGGGCAGTCCCTGCCCACTGCAGCATGGAGTTGGACCTGGACTTCATGCTGGTAAGTGGGGAGTGGGGGAAGGAGGGCTGGAGGAGGGGGGAGGGCACCAGGAGGGGACCCCTTCCAGGCCCTAGCCCCTGTCTGCTCCCCCAGCCCTTCCGAGTGCCCCCAATCCCTGCCTGCTCCCCTAGTCCCCCCACATGGCTGCCCCACCTGGCCCAGCCCCCAGTTGTTTAAAAAAAAGCCCCCACTCACCGGCTGCTGCCAGACGGGGGGCAATCCCTGCTGCCCCCCACTGCCCCTCGCCACATGTGAGGCTCTGCCACGAGCCCCCCGACCTCCACCTGCTCCCCCAGCCGCCCCCACATGGCTGCCCCACCCACTCCCCACCCAAACCTCGATCTCACTGGCTGCTACAGCAGCCTCAGGGCTTCTGGGGGCTCAAGACACGCAGCACAGGGCAGTGGGGGGCAGCGGGGATCACCCCCCTCCTGGCAGCAGCCAGTGAATAGTGGCTTTTTTTTTTTCTAAAGGCTAGAAGCTGGGCCAGGCAAAGCAGCCATGTGGGGGCTGAGAGGGTGGGCACAGGTTGGGGAGATTGTGGTAGAGCCCCCCCATGCATCATGGGTCACTGGGGGAAGGTGGGGATTGCCCCCTGCCTGGCAGCAGCCAGTGACTGGAGGCTTTTGTTTTTAAAGATCCGGGAGCAGGGGCCATACAGGGCAGCCATTAACACAGAGCAGGGGATGGGGCCTGCGTGATTCGGTCTATTAGGCAGCAGCTGAATCTCTGAATCAGATTCAGCCAGATCAGTTCAGGACTGTGATTCAAATCACCTAATTGAATCACTGTCCCCTGAATCAGCCGAATCCAAATCCAAAGCGAATACTAGCCATTTTGCACAGGCCTAGTACAAACCTGTAGGGGAAAAAATCATGAAGGCAATGGCACAAATTAAAATACAGCTATCAGAGGACACAAAAAGGGTAATCAAACCCATTCTTCAAGTCCATTAGAAGTAAAAGGAAGACTGGGGAAAACAAAACACCTTACTAAATGGGGAGAAGCTAATAATGAATCATGTGAGATTGAAATGGTTTTTTTAATGCCATTTTACTTCAATTTTCACCAAAAAATAAAGTCAATGGTAAGATGACTGCCTCAGCTAGCATTAAAGACAGGGGAAGGAAATATTCAACCTTGAATTGAAATGAATGTAAATCAGGTTACTTAGATAATCTGGATGTTTTAAGGCAGGTCTCTATAAAATTCATTTTAGAGTACTCAAGGGACTGGCTGAAGTAATTTCAAGCCTTTGTCTATCATCTTTTAGAACTCATAGCTGTCAGGCAATGTCCCAAAGGAGTAAAGGATGCCAAATATGGTGTTCACCTTCAAAAGAGAAGGACTCTGGAATTACAGACCTGTCAAGATTAACTTGGATTGCTAGAAAGAAACTGGAATATAATCAAGCCATCAATTTCTAATCATCTAGAGAATAACAAAATGATAAGCAAATGCCAACATGCATTTGTCAAGAGCAAATCATGTGTAACTGAGCAAATATCTTTCTACCACAGGGAAATATACCTTGGGGATGATGAGGAAGAGTGGATGCATGATTACTTAACTTTAGTACAGCTTTTGACAGTCTCTCCCATGACCATCTCAAAGAAGTTAAGGAAATATGGTCTTGCTAAAACTACTAGTGGCTTCAAAAAGTTCTGAACACCTGTCACCCCTTTTTGCGGTTCTGAGTATGTCACTACATTCTTCCTCACAGATACTTTGATCCCAGAAGCAGTTCAGTCTGAATCACAGGCTGATTGCAGACATGGAAAAAAATTAACAGTGCTTTACTTCAACCTCAATGAAACTCCTATGTTGAGCCCAGGACATTCCCAGAAAAGGCACTGGGTTAATTGGACCCAGTTTTCCCGACATCTGTATAGATCAGACACTTGGGAGAGCAAGGGGTGTTGGTGCTTTTATCTAATAGCTGATTGAATCAGCTGTTAGATAAAAGTGCCAAAAAGCCCCACTGAAGTGCCTGATCTATACAGTCACTACAGATTGAAGTAGCATGCTGCTGCTTCCGGTAAAGAGTGTTGTTTTTTTTCCACATCTGTCAGTGCCCCTAACGATTAGCATGCAACAGAAGTGGATCATGTGGGACAGTTTGAAGAGAATTGAGATACATAAGCCAGTGATCACACCCAATGCTAATAAGATGACCTCAGGAAAGAGCAATGATTACATGTCATGCCTAAGTTTCTCTGCTCCCTACTGAATTGGCCATTGGCCTACTGAGCTACCATGAACACTTGGAAAAGACAGCAATGAAAGTTAAGGCATGCAACAACCTCCTTAACAGAATGGCTGGGGTATTTTGGGGTGCAAAAGCCTCAACCCTAAGAATGTCAGTTCTTGCCATCTCGTATTCTGTGGCAGAGGACTGTGCATCCATCTGGAACCAGTCATCACACACCAAACTCATTGATGTGCAGCTACATTCAAGAACACACATTATCTCAGGAATTCTTCAACCAACAACTCTACCATGGCTCCCAGTCCTAAGCTACATTGTTCCCCCTCATATCAGATGGGAAGTTGCAACTAGCAAGCTACTGAAGAAGATCCATGCCAATCCAAGCCTACCACTGTATGACTATCTCTTAAATTCACCTGCTGCATGTCTACCATCACAACTCCCACTGTGGTCCAAACTGCTGCACTAGGACTGCATGGTTGAGACCCTCTGATGTGAGGAATGGAGGTCAACATCACCAACAAACAAGGTCCTTATCACAGATCCTACAGTTCGCCCACCTGGCTTCAACCTGCCACACCATCAATGGGCCTTGCTGAATAGGTTCCAGACAGGGCAAAGTCTGTGGGTCTTCATAACAATCCAGACTGCAGCTGTAACAAAACACACACCATGTCATGTATTGTCGATGACTGTCCACTGACTAAGCTCAAAGGTGGAGTACAGAAAATGCCCATGGCCACTGAGGATGTTATCACATGGCTCAGCAACTGCGCACATGCTGACTGACTGACTGACTGACTGAATTGGCTAAGAGATCATTATCAAGCTTTTCAGGCTTTGCCTGCTGCTCGTTATTGAGCTTTTTAGGCTCTACCTGCTCACAGTTACATCTGCAATGTATCTTGACTTTCAGACTCTCCAAGCTTTTCAATTTCATCCAGAACCTTCCCATTCTCTGTGCACCAGCCAATCCTAGCTGAGTGTCCTCCATGAGGAGCAAGTCCTTTATCTTATCAGATCTGCTACTCTATAGGCTGCCACTTGAAAACCACCACCACACAAAAAATGACCCTCCATTGGTAAGCACCAAACAATCAAGGTCCATTCAAATCCCTGCTGCTCTTTGCTATCTCTACCAGTATCAAACCAAGTCAGGAAGCTGAAGATTTCCTTTTGTATCTGGAGTTGACACGGCAGATTCCAAAGTCAGATTCACTTGGCTTCACTGATCAGGTACTCAGTGGTCTCTGAGTGACTCAGGGTGCCTGAATCAGTCCAGTCCTCTGTAGGAGGGGGCATACCCTTCTACCTAGATTCTCTTGAGAGTATATTAACCACTTTTTTTAGAAGTGGGATTTTGGCTGTCATAATTTCCCTGTGTCACAAGGAAAAGCAGAAGGAGGAACCCTGGGGACAGGAACCCACAGAGGGTAAAGGGAAACACCCACAGCAGAGCCCACAGTGAAGCTGGAACTCGAGGAGAGACTTGCACGGATCATCAGACACATCTTTATATAGCTGTGGCCAGCAAGTGATGTCATCAGCAATCACCGGCCGGCGGAAATAAAACGGGCCTCCAGTGAAGAAGAGAGAGGCAGACTGGTCTTGGCAAGAGCACCAGCAAGAGGTGTCTCTCCAAAGCTCCCAAGGGAGCGAGAGGAGCCAGAGGCTGCTTTCTCTGGCGAGGAAGAACTCTCCAGCACAAGCTGCAAGCCAGAGATTGCTGGCTGCAGTGAGAGGAGCCAAGAGTTGGAGGTGGCTCCTCACGACTGGAAACCCGGGCATAGGAACGGAGGGGTGCAGAAAGACCCCAACGCCAATGGCTGCAACAGAGGGGCTGGAAAGGCCAACACAACTCCCTGCGTCAGACCAGGTGGGACTGTCAAAGGCACTGGGAAAGCCGGAGAGGTGCACTATCACCAGGTGGGAGACAGGAGGCAAGGGCAGCGTGAGAGGCTGCAAAGCATGGCCAGCAATGGCGTGGTGCTGACCAAGCACATGACAAGGGGACAGGCATCCACCGGAGGACCACAGGTGGCCTGAAGAAACAAAAGTCTGGATGACAAGGGAGAAGAGTTATGATGGAGTCTGCAGATTACCCTGGCCACATACAGGGCCTAACCTAGACCCATAGTGCCAAGGGCAGGTGGTCAGCAACTAGGCAGAGCAACTAGAGCTCTTTTGGAGCCTTATTATTACTTAAACCCTGGGTTTGGTTGCTAGCCTTAGGGAAAGGGTGGCGGCCTTATAACATGGGTAGGATACCTCAGGCTGCTTAAGCTTTAGTAGGGAGGACCACCTCCTATAAAAGTAATCAGGGGCTCAACAGTTGGGAACCTGGCCAGGAGGACAACCAGGACCCATCAAGGCTTGGTGTAAGGGCGAGGTATAGGGGAGGTGGAGCCTCGCAGAAGACCGGCTGATAAATGTTCCACCGCCAGGAGACTCCAAATGGTCAGGCCCTCCACTGAAATAATATTCAAAGTTGTGGCAGGAAAGATTGGGGAAAACCACACAGGAAGCAAACACCTTCTTGATGGACCACAGGGGACAGTAAAGCACATGCCATTGAACATCCAGGCCAGAGTCGCACGTGACCAGATGTTCGAGGCCAGACAGGCACACCCTGCTTTACTTGTGGCAGGTTTGAGTGTTATAACATGTGTTGTGCCAATGCTGACAGGAGTTTTATGAAAAGTTTAGATTATGGATTTGCATAGGATGGCCTGGATAGTGGTGATCCTGCTCTGGCCAGGGGTTGGACTAGATGTGACCTCTAGAAATCCCTTTCCAGCCCTACTTCTCTATGAATCTATGATTAAGGAAGTGATGATGCTTCTACCGGGGGTGAAGCAGGCAGTGCAGTTTTGTTGGCCATTCCCATACCTCCTTGTGACTGCTGCCCACAAAGTTGCTGGGGCTGTTGCTTCTGCTGACAATGATTGAGTCCTTGGTCCTCTATAGGTATTTGGAACTAGTTATCCACCCAGAGGAGTGTTAGGGTATGTGGATTTTTGGGGAGCATTGGACCTGCAGCTAGAACAAGGCTTTAATCTGTGTCTCAGCAAAGCTTCTGATCACAAGGCAGAATGATATATATTAAAAGTAACTTTGTGAATGCTTAGGCAAGTAGGTTTTAACCATATAATAGTATTGTTATGAGATATATAGCTTTTATATATAAGATTTTGTTTTTGAGTGCTTATGTTAGGTAACCATTTTAATTGTGTTAACCATTTTTGGGGGAAAAAGCAACAGTTAAGTCTGTGTGCTGTGAACCAGCTACAGCAAGGAATGAGATAAGATATAGGGGCCCAAAAAGGGTAGGGATGACACAAAATAGGACAGAAAAAACAGATTGGAATGTAGAAGATAACATGTAACCAAGATGAACATATGCAAAAGGGTGAATGGTTATTGGTAAAGAAACCTCCAAAGTCTGCCCATTGACCAAAAGAAGGGAGTTCATGGTCTTAGACATGTGCTCATAGCAAAAAGACATGTAAATGAATATAATGCATAGGCAATTCCATGCTAATGAAGCAATCAGTACACAGAGGTGGAGCTTGAGATGGGAGGAGAAATGGGTGGAGCAAGAGGAGGGACCAACGTGGAATGAATGTTAATCAACTTGAACCAAAGTGTATAAATGTAGGAAAAATCTATTGTTCAGTGCAGGTCCCCTGGTTCACGGGCTGTGTGGCTGTGAGGGCCCCTTGCCCGAAGCTGTCTCCATTCTGAATAAACCTGTTGCAA
Organism: Caiman crocodilus; assembly: GCA_030014935.1. Taxonomy (NCBI): domain Eukaryota; kingdom Metazoa; phylum Chordata; order Crocodylia; family Alligatoridae; genus Caiman; species Caiman crocodilus. The sequence continues at coordinate 57,569,858 of JAGPOW010001296.1, forward strand.
GCAATGTGTGCTGGTGTTTGCTCCCTACTTGCTCTGGCTAATGAGTAACAGGACCAATGAGTAATTGGACCCTCCTCTCCCTAGTTATTGGGCACTGCATGGAGTCGGGATCCAACAAGAAGGAGCTGGCTCCTGCTGCTCCCTGGCTGCAGCTGTCCTGGAAGAACTCAGGGAAGGGTAGGTAGCAACACAGACCCGTCCCCTACATCCATATTTCTACTGACACCACCCTAAACACCATGCACCTGCAATTCTTCTGCTTCTAGATCTTCCTGGGGCACCACCACCTTCTCCAAAGGTTCTTTTCCTCCAGCACCATCAAGACTCTATCCTTCTGTTATGCCCATCCCATTGCCTCATTATCCCTTTAATTTGCTACTTCTTGGCATCCTCTCCGAGCAGTTTGTATCTCCTATGTCCCTTTCCAAGAGCAGTCATCCCCATCCTTTTGAGGAAGCATCCACTTCTATGTCTGTGGTTTCCTAGTCTCTTCCCCTAACTTGCACATTAAAGTCCACACCTCCCCTCACCCCATTCTGTCAAATGCAGCCCATTACTATCCCACCCTGTCTAGATGCCCTCATATTCTGCATAGTCAATTTTCTGTTACCTCTTCATAACAAACCAACCCCATCCCTAGCAGACTACTGTAACCTACCCTGACAACCAGCAGAGTTAACACCTACTCAGCCCTCTTACCCAGCTAATGTTCCACCCTATTTCACATTTGCTCCCTCCTGTCTACAACAGCTTATCAGGCAAAACCAGTTGGTTTCCCTAGTACCTCTCCTCAAGTGACAAGGAATGGCAAGATCCCCACTCCCAAAACTCATTTAATAGAAGTAGCTACCCAGATCCCCCATTACTAGCTTAAACCTCCCTTCTCTTAGGGACTGAGATGTGGACAGTCAGCCCTAATACTTTGGATTTAGGTTAGGAAAAAAATGAGGTGTCCAAAGACAAGAGTTAGAAACCAAAACTTGGAGCCAGCATGAGAACTGGGGGGCAAACAAACACAAGAACTAGGGGACACAATTTAGCCATAAAAGAACCAAGAATATCTGCAAACCTGTGGCATGTCATGCAACCAAGTCCAAATGAAAGAACGGGGCCTATATGTTAGGCCCAGGACCCTGCAGCTGCCAGGGCAATCAAACAAAACTGGCTGCAATCTGAGGTTGCTCAATTCCAGTTAGGCTTCAAATTGGGTTCAAGCCTTTATCCCTTGACAAGCTCCAACAGTTTTGGAGCAGTGATAGCTTTATCTGGCTAGGACTAAGCCAATTTATGTAACTAGGAAAGGGAAGCATATCAGGGGGTGCTGGGGCCTGGTCACCTCATGCCTCTGGATAGAGCTCCTCTGGATGGGAGACTCCTTAGATGTATATGAGGAATGGTGGGTGCTTTTGGACATTATCTATTTAGTGTCTCCCTCTGGATCCTTAGTTTAAACCTGTGACCTTCATAGTATCATAGTATCATAGTATCCAGGGTCAGAAGGGGCCTAGAGCAGGCCATCTAGTCTGACCCCCTGCCAGTGGCAGAACGAGTGCCAGGGTCACAGGACCCCAGCCAAATATCTATCCAATCTACTCTTAAAGATGCCCAAGGCAGGAGCAAGAACAACTTCCCTAGGAAGCCGGTTCCACAACCTTGCCACCCTAACTGTGAAGCAGTGTTTCCTAATGTCCAGCCTAAACCTGCTCTCCAGTAACTTGTGACCATTGGTCCTAGTTACCCCTGGCGGTGCCTGGAAAAAAGAGCCTACCCTATTTCCTGCTGATCTCTCTCAGCAGTTTATAGGCAGCCACCAGGTCCCCCCTAAGCCTCCGTTTACTGAGGCTGAACAGGTTCAGGTCCCTCAGATGCTTCTCATAAGGCCTATTCTGCTGCCCACATATCATTCTAGTGGCCCTCCTCTGGACCCTCTCGAGGCCGTCCACATCCCTCTTGAAGTGCGGCACCCAGAA
>JAGPOW010001296.1:57575730-57586918 GCA_030014935.1 Caiman crocodilus
CCTCAGCAGCCCGGTCCAATCGAAGCTGCCAAAACTGGTCACAAGCCGACCCATTTCCCAAGGATCCCTGGTTACCTGGGCTGAGTGCAGGGCCAGGGCCGGGTCTCTTCCCCTGCCCAGGTGACCACAGCATCCGCCTCCCAGGCCCAGGCTGTTGTCATGCAGACACGGAGGAGATCCCTGCCCTGAGAGATTCACCAGCAGCCTCTCAGGCTGGCACAGAGAGAGGTTTCTGGAGAGGGGCACCCACGGTGGCATTTCTGCCACATGGGCCACGCATGGGGTATCCCTAAAATAAAAAGTATGGGTAAAAGTGGATCCTGAACCTCAAATAATGGATGCTTGAAGTAGTTAAGGGACTGTGGCCTTGCACACTTGTGGCAGGCATGTACCAGGGTTTCCTTCTGGTTACAGCCAATGAGCAGATGAATGGGATGCCACTTGCAGGAACCCCCTGGAATACCCTCCCTCCCAAAAGCCAGAGAGCACCTGGCCCTTTTGAAGACAATCCCTGCAGCCTCTGGAGTTAAGCAATGCTATCTTTAGGGGTTTTATCATAGGGCTTTGAGATCCTAACACCCAGGTTGCTCTCTAACTAGCCTCACCTGCTTCTTCAAAGCCTGGATAGGGGCATGATCATTCCTTTCTCACTCTTTGCAGATCCCTCATCAAGCACCAAGGCTCATCTCTTCCCCCAAACACAACAGTGAGTGGTAGAGAAAGTGTGACATCTGATGGGGAGCAGGGAAGGGGAACATAAGGAGGCAGCAGAGATGAGGAGTCTGGAATTGGGAATAGGTTGAAATGTCTTGCAGGCTGCTGTGGTGCTATAATGGCTTCCATGTCTGCAGCTTCACTGCCAATGGTTTTTGAGGTAGGTATGGTGCTCCGTCCTCCCTCACTGCTCCCAGAGTTACAGCTTGTTTGGAGCCTGGCTATTGAGTGCCAGCCACCATCTTCTCAGGCCTGGTGGTCTGCAGTTGCTGTCTGCAGTGGTTGGTCGGGGTCAGGAGGCACTCAGGGGTGCTGGGGGAACAGGCAGAGGATGGGACCTAGCAGGTGTCCTCTCATGGTCCCCTCCCCCCTGCTCCAGCCCCCCATTTCCCACCCTCTACTTACCAACACAGAGTCCAGATCCAGCTCCCTGAAGTAACTAGTGGGACCTGCCTGAATCTCCAAAGCTCTCCCAATCTTTTCTGAATCAATTCAGAGAGATTTGGATTGATTCAAACCTTGTAGTTGGTCTCCTGATTCGATTTGGATTCAGAGATTCAGCACCAAATCGAGCCAAATCTCCTCCAAATCAGATCAGCACCCAAAGCTTTGCACAACCCTAGTATCCAGATGTACCGGAGTGTCTAATGGGATTAGACTGGCCACAAAGAAGCGCCACTCCCACCACTAGCGATGGAATCCACTACAGTTAATGCATTCAGTGGCTTCCCTCAGCCATTGAGGAAGCCTTGTCGTTTCCTAAGGGGCACAGCAAATAGGCCTGTCTCTCAGTAGCAGACAGTGAATGTAAGGAAAAAAGTATTACAGCAGGGCCTACCTGGACAGATTCTCTTTCCTATCCTTCTTCTCCTACAGCTTTAGGAATGGAAACATTTTAATGAAAGGGAATAGCCATTATAAAATGCTTTCATGGTTATTAAAGGCAGGTTGGTGTTTTGTTTATGTTTGTATGGGGATGATGACAGGTTTGGGCTTTATAGATTTAGGTTTGCAGTCTCATAATGTCCTACATTTGAAAGCTTGTCTAATTTCATTCCAACCATTCAGTTGGTCCAATAAAAGATATCACCCTTGAAAAATCTTTGTCTGTTGTATAATTCCTGGACCATCACAGCTACATCACTCTAACAGGACTCATAATTAGTGAGCAGAAAGAAAACGATGTTTTGTAGTTATGCTGTATTGTGTGCTGCTGTAATTTGCCTAGTGTTTTGTTTAAAATAAAATAAATTTGTTGCACATGCACACACACACTCCAGATATCTGGAGAGGGCATGACTGAAGGGTAGAAAAAAGCTAGAGCAGTGGGAAAGTGACAGATAGAAGAAGCTCAGAAGAATTTTGAGGTGGGAGCAAACAACAATCATGGATTGTTCTAGCTTCTGTCCTCTGGAAGAGAAGTGGATGTGGGCCCATGAGGGACTGTTGGAACGAAACAGAGAAAAAGAAAGGAGATGGCCATTCAAGGGTAGTTGCAAACAGGTGAATCCTCTGTAACAGCAACAGGGGCTGCACTGGTTTCTAGGAGTTAGCAGCAGCCATAAGGGCTGGGGCCTTGCAAGAGATTGCACCCTCCAGAACTCAAAGTCTGTTTTGCTCCTACACATATTGTCATGTGCAAGAACAGTGGAAAGCACTCCTTCTCCCCCCTGCCTGAGGAAGCCCCACTTGAGATACTGCGTTAAAACCTGGACTCATCAGTATGGGACAGCTCAGAGAACAGTGCTAGAAATGTCTGTGAGGTACACAGGTCCATGTCTGAATATAGTTGTATTCAGCTCTGTGCTGATGGCAGGATTCCCATGAATGTCCCTATTCTTTTGTGAGTGTCAAGCCCAATGCCATGCTTATGATGTACCAGTCAGGAAGTAGAACATGGTAATTATCATGACCCAGGGCTACATGTCATGGGGTTTGTCCCTCCCCAGCACCAATGCCAACTAGAATGTTAGGATCTTGCAATGCTACAATGAAACTTAACATCAGAGGATGGTGGGACTACCCTCACAAGAGCCAAGTGCTCTCCTGCTTTTGAGAAAGAAGGTACTCCATGTGGTTCCTGCAGGAGACATGTGGCATCCCACTTACCTGCTCATGAGCTACAACCAAGAGGGAAAACTTGACACACCTACTGTGAGTGTGCCTTTACCCTGGCATGTCCCACAGAGTTCTGATGGTGCACTTTGGCAACATCTTACCCAGTATTCTGATAGAGGCTTTGGAGCAGACGAACCTTGAACTAGGCCAGACATTTCACTGAGATCCCTGCCATAATATATCCTTTATGTTAGAATCATTAAATCTTTTGGAGCATCTGCCCAAACTATAGGCCCTTCACCATCACATTCTAGGTAGGATCTGTCTCTGCTACTCCAAACTGAGGACCCATGGCTGCTTTGAGAGGAATGAGCTGTGTAGAGCAGATCTGTGGGGAGCCCTAGGGAAGGGGCTTGTTTGGGTGAGGGGAAAATGGTCATTCTCATTGATGGCACAGTGCAGAACCTTCAGCCATTCCTTTCAGGCTTCTGGGCCTTGATCTAACACATTTTACACCTGTTGCCTGTTCTGAAATGGGCAATTATGAAACTGTTTAAATCAGCAGATGCAAACTTTTAAATACAGTAGACCCCTGTTTTACGCTTATTCAACTTATCCATATCTTGCATTTACACAAATTAATATTAATACCCAAGCAGAAAAATACACCCCAAGATGCACGTCATTCATGTATATACACATATGTATATGAATGCCTTGTGAGATGCGCAGACTGAATCAAATGGAGTTACGCGCAGCTTGGTTTCCCAAGCAGGATTCTGGAGGCTTGATCAGTCTCAGTGTTGCCGTTGTGGTAGCAGCATATGTTTACAATATGTTTTTGTAACGTAATTGTCTCAAGCGGCTGGAGCCATCCAGAGGATCGCTAATTTAATCAGATGTCAGGCAGGCTGGTGATGGAGAGGCGGGACAGCTTATTGGGTTTAAAAGATTATTTTACTTATGCCGCGTGGAATGGCAGTGCAGGCCTCGAGGTAGCTTGCTTGCGTTGTCACGGTTAAGTAGACGAGTTGCTAGTAAACAAGTTGCAATTTGACAAGCTTTTGAATGAAAAGGAACCTGCAGGATAACGAGGGTACATCAAGAGGACCCAGTGATGGGGAGCTATTGATGGGTGACCAGTCCGCCAAGTTTCCTCGGTCACACTACAGAGTTCTCCGTGATTACTCTGTCACATGTTCAGAGGTCTCCGACTTGGGCAGAAGCTGCATGAACTTTTATATGTCCAGAGTGGCCAATAATGGACTGCTAGGTAGGAATAACTAATGAAGCGGAACGTGACCAGATTTGGGGTAATGGCTCCATGCAGTCTATTGTGACTTGGACACTCAACTGATTTGCTTATGACAATAATAAATAAAGCATTGGTTGAAAAAGGTTTTATTCTGGTTGCTTTGGTGTCATAAATGTGAGATGTAAGGAATGCAACCCCTCATTTTTCTATTATTTCCTATGGGAAAATTCACTTTGAGTTGTGCGAATTCGACATATGCAAGGTTTCTCAGGAACGCAATATACACAAAAGTCGGGAGTCTACTTACTGAGGGTGATCCTTCAGTGACCTTCAGGTTCCAGGCTGGAGATGCGTGAGCAAGAATCAGGAGAGATTCCAGACAGGAGTATTACAGTTGTAGAGAGTATTATAGTTCATTAGATCCCCACATGGGAACCACTTGTGAAAACAAACCTCTGTTTTAGATTTGGGGAACAACTTGTCACCCCCAAGTTTTAAAAGAGCAGAAATCCCTGAGCTGGCTTTGAAGTAGATCCAGATCTAAAAGAAATGGGAGTGCAATGGCAGTCTGAAATAAAAGCAACCCACCCTCAGTAGTGGAGCAACAGTGATCCCTAGTGGCAACACAGAATGGGCAACCCCCAGCTGCAGCAAAGACCCTTGAGGAAGGAGAGACCCTTGACAGGGGCAAAGTCCAGTGTGGGTCTCTCTACCAGCTCTAGCCACTTAAGCATGGGTATTAAAGTCCCCAAAAGCAGAGAGGCAACCCCTGATGGCAAGGAATAGCAGGACCCTCTGAAATCTGTCTCCCTACCCAGCACCTGCCACTTCAGGCTGATTAGGTGGTAGAGGCTCCCAAAAGTAGCCCTGGGTGTCTCCATTCACATGAGACTGGGCCAGTAGTTCTCCTGGATTGTTTTGGGAGTGACTGAGAGCTGTTTGGGGTTTCAATTAATGTTTAATAGTTAGGGTTTGTTTAAGGTTACTGTTTTGTCCCTTTTCCTGGATTAATAAGCCCTGTGCGAGTGAACTTTTTGTTTGTGAGTTGTGGGGAAGTTTGTTCACTTCAGAACACTATTTTTTCCCCAGGGCTTCTGGATGGAGACTTGAGTGTGAATAGAAAGTTTATGTTAAATCCCCACATTTGAACCCAGCTCTTTATACTGTCATCAAGTGCCTGGCAGAGAGGTTACACAATATGAGCATATGAGCTGGTTCTACACATCTCCCCAGTTCCTTCCCACATGGGCACCTTCTTCTACTACCCCATCCCTGTCAGTGTCACAGGAAGCATTCTGGTCATCCAACCACTTCACTTCCAGAAAGCTAAAGGCTGCTACTGTCAGGAGGGAGGAGTTCTGAGCTGTGAACATGCCTTTACTGGTCTGCTGTCTGTGGCAGCTTTTGTCCTCTCTCTTCTACCACCTCCAGGGTATCCAAGAAAGATCAGTCCTTGGGCCTGCTCTTCACACTTCCAGGAGCATACTACCAGCCCCTGATGATTTCCTCAGGGGCCATGTCTACATGAGACATTGACTGCACAGTAGCCTATGACTACTGCTCAGTAGCCTCATGTGGCAGGAAGAATGACACAATGCTATTGTGCAATAGTCATCAGCTAGTTACTGCACAGTAGGGCTGTGTGAAATTTTGCCATCCATTTCATTTCAACACTGTTCCGACTCATTTTGACCTCAAAACAGTGAAATCAAAATGAAACAAATGGCTTTGAAACAGCTTCAAAACAAAAAGAGGCTAATCAAAACATTTTGAAAGTTTTGAAATGTTTCAAGTTTTGAAGCAGCCAGCAGTCAGGTGGTGGGAGACAGGGAAGAACCAGGGCTGCGGTCCCAGTAGCTTTAGGCTCAGCCAGGTTGGAAGTGCAGCCCTGACTCTCCCCACCTCCCAAGGCTGGGGTACAGGAAGCTAATCAGAGCACAGGCAGGGGAAGGCAATCAGTCTGGGGAAGGCAACTCAGCCCAGTTGGGATGAATTCCCAACCCCAGCACGACCATCACACTGGGGAAACGAACTCAGCCCTCAGCCCAGTATAAACTTGTTTATACAAGTACTAAATTACTGCTCAATTCATCTCACATAGACATGGCCAGGGAAGTATTGATGTTAACAAGGCCCATATCTCCACCATCTCCACTGCACCTAGGCAAGATACCTGTTCCCCTTGCAGGCAAGGAGAAGGCAAGCCAGCCACTGTCCCACAGCTGAGCCTTCCATCAATCAGGATACCCTGCATCTTTTCCAGGGTGTTAGCCCATTGCCAAAAGGGTTTTTTTAGGTCATCTCCCTGAGGGGGGAGGGGGATGTGAGGCACAGTGAGCCTCCCCTCCCTGATCTGCAACCATTAGCAATGAAGTAACACCACACCATGCCCAGGACAGAGCTAAGCCAGACCTAGGAAGACCTTTCTCCCTTACTCTGAGACAGCAAAATACGCCCAGTCCCAGCACCAAGTGTGCAACATGGCTGTTGGATATCCTAGTCATCCATCCACCATGGTTTTCCTTGCCTAGCCATGGGTATCTGGCACCTACCAGCCCTCTGGGCTTGCCTCTTTTGTATTTCCCTTGCCAAACTTTACCATATCTGCTACCTGTGGAAGCCCAGGCAGATTCTTTCTTACAATTAGAGGGGAAAATAGTGATCTAATTTTGTGATCAACTTTAATGATATAGTAGCCTCTCTTTCCCTTCTTAGTTACATAGTCTCGTTCTGCTCTGTTAGCAGCAGAACCCCATTCAGTAATTCCATAACTATATCATGGATGCCTTCAAGTGACAAACTTTGAAGAAAGATGCACGTTTAGATGTGTTGGTGGTATAGTGGTGAGCATAGCTGCCTTCCAAGCAGTTGACCTAGGTTCGATTTCTGGCCAACGCAAAGAAAAAAAATTTTTCTCTTTCTCGGAGTAAAAATTTCTTCATTTTCCTTTTATGAAACCCACATAACTAACAAAATGAGTTAAATTATGTGCCCAGATTCGTATCAAAGACAGCTACAGACTTTTCCCCCTTCCTCCAGGAAGCTGGCATACATAGTACAACTTCTCCCCCTTGTGGCGTAAGCGCAAATCTACAGCCCGCAGGCATCTGTCTTCAGTTTGATGCTGAGGGGGCTAGAGCATCATGCTTTTCAGGGAGGGGGATGGACGGGGAGCAGGGTGGGGCCTGAAACCATTGAGTCACTGCTTTGCTTCAACAACTTCTGCTGAATATAAAAGGAAACAAAAGAGAAATGATCAAATAAAATTAAGGAAGTGAAAGCAAAATGTGAAAGAAGGAGAGCTATAACTCAACTCTGGAAGCAAAGAAGGGACTAGATACGGTAAGGTCCCACCGAGATTTGAACTCGGATCGCTGGATTCAGAGTCCAGAGTGCTAACCATTACACCATGGGACCAGGTACTCCAAAAGAGTCATATGTAAAAAAGGATTAGAAGACATTATTTTTTCCTTTATGTCCCTTTTATACATGTAATTAACCTGTGTCTCCCTTGATCTTTGCCCCTTCAATCAAGGCTCCACCGCAGCAGCTGGCCTCGCAGAAAACCCCCAAACCGCTTTCGGGTGACGCAAACGCTCCTCTAAAAAAATGGAGAATTGAAGTTTTTTTCTTAACAATTCGCAGTAATCTATCAACAGATTACTGAAGAACAAAATAGGAAGTCATATTTTTACAGCAGTTCATATTTGCGATCAAAAATGCATTATAAAAGCAACCGCCCGAACAGGGACTTGAACCCTGGACCCTCAGATTAAAAGTCTGATGCTCTACCGACTGAGCTATCCGGGCTCTTATAAGTCTCCTCTGCGCAAGGCTAAAAGAATTACTCTGAAGATGGTTAATAGTGCGAATAATGTCGTTTAAAAAGTGTGTGCGCTTTATCAATTAGCAGGCAAAACAAACCCCCCCAGGGAGACTACTTCAATAGCCCGCTCTGGGCACGCGGAACACCCTCCGTGCTCCTTGGTGGGTGCTGCAGTGATGTGATGCCAGACGGACACGGAGCTGTGATCTCCGAGTCATGTATGCACCTGTCCTCCTTGGGGCTGCTCGGTCGTGGAGGAATGAACACTGGGGATCAGCCCCACGGTGCCCCACGCCTGGAGGCAGTACCCACAACGGGGAAGGACCCTAGCCATAGCCCATCTCCCAGCATCAGAACCAGGACATCTGCTAACTCTGGGACCACTTCCTTAATCCTCCCTCGCTCCCGCCTAGCTTGTCACGTCCAAACCAAAGCTAAAACTGAGGCTGTAGCAACTTCCTGAATCGCCTTCCCTTCCGAGTTGCTGCAGATCCCAAAGACTGCGGGGCCATTTCCATCTTCATACACAGACCACTCCTTCCCTTCCCCCGGACATCATTGCTAGCCAGCCCTTTGGTCTACACTAGCCTCCTTGCCAAACTTTACTTAGGTCAATAGAAAATTTTTATTGAGCATTTACAAGCGAATAATTTCTAGGACATCTTTATTAGTGCATGCACCTGGAACAGGCCCACCTTTCCTGTGCAGGGGTGAGTGGCCCTGAAAATGAACTTGAGGTGGAATACTCGGGATGACTTTGTTCCTGGACAGACTTAGCCCGGCATTTCAGGGCCTGCACCTCTCCACCGCAAGCACCGTGCAGGGAGCCCAGGCAGCAACTCTTCTTAGGACAAATGTCAGTTGGTTTGCCTTGCTGGCCCTTGAGGGGACAAGTCGCCCAAGGGCCAGCCCTCCAGCTCTTTCTGGAGAGGACAAGTCGCCCAAGTCACCCAGCCAGTTGAGAAGGCTGGGGGAAGCCACAGGTGGTTCCAGCAAGTGGAGAAGCAGCCCTTACTGCAGTAAGCTTTCTGACAAGAAGCCTAAATTAATTAGGTGTGCACCACAGGCTAGCACTTCCTGAATTGAGCACCCACTCTCAGGCCACCTTACAGTCCCCTTCACCTGCTGTGATGGAGTTCACTCAGAGCAGGTCGCTTTTCTCCGAGCAGATCTTCCCCCTCCACAGTACCCAAGCCTCTGCCAACTCCCAGCCCTCTGATCATGTCTGGGGCTGCTCCGGCACCCATCTACTGCAGCCACGTTACTTCCCCCATTGCAGTGGCACAGACCTGAAGGGGGAACCATAGCGGGGTGTGAAAGTCCCTCCTCCCAGGGAAAAACTGCTGGAGGTGAGGAAGAGACACCTATCTGTGCCTGGGACTCAAATCCCACTCCCACGCTGTGCAGGGGATGGGGGGGAGGGTGCTGGGGGCTCTGGGCGGCCTCGTCCGGAGCGCTGTCAGACAACTCTGTTGCAAACTCTGGTCAAGCCATACTTCAGTAAAGCTCACTCCCTCCTTCCACAGCCCCAAGATCCAGCCTTGTCTGAGCCCACACACCTCCCAGGACACCAGCAGCAGCAGCATTTCTGGAGCACTGGGCTAGCATCTTTGCTTCACGACTCAAGTGACTGGCAACTATAAGAAAATAAATAAGAACTAAAAACATTTTTACGCTAGTGTTAACTCAGTGTTTCCCGATTAAAATGATCCCAGTTCTTTCTATGCGGGGATAGGTGGCCCTGAAAAGGGCCTTTAGGTCGACTAAGTACAGGGGCTTTGATTTAGCCACCGAATCCGTAGAGGGTGCGGCCCTGGCGCTTCAGGGCGTAGACCACGTCCATAGCGGTCACGGTCTTCCTCTTGGCGTGCTCCGTGTAGGTAACAGCAAGCACTTTGCGGTGCCGCTTGGCGCCTCCTTTCCCTAACCCCTTCCCGCCCTTCCCGCGCCCAGACATCTTCACTTTTTCCCGTGCCCACCGAGCCAAAAGCAGCGCCTGCCCAGCTGGCTATGTAGAGTGTAGCCTGACCACAAGGTGAACTGAGAAAGGCGGTAAAAACCCGCCCCCCTCGCCCCTCACCCTACCCCACCCCGCTTGAGAGAGTGACGCTTGTTTTCTCCCTCCAATTGAACACGCTGCGTGCCTCTCTCCAACCAATTAGCGCTCTAAGGTTCAAATTCAAATCATAAAGCCTTGCCGCCGCCTCTTGAGCACGCGCAGACTGGCTGCACACAAAGCAATATGGAATTCTCTCCCGCCTGACTGTTCGACTGAACCCTGCCTGGTGACGGTTTAGCGCCCCGGCCAATGAGAGGGATCGCAGCGGACCAATCCGCAAGCAGCGTTTGAATTCAAAAGCCGAAATTGGGGCCAGACCTTGAAAGGGAGCATGCGCATAAAGGAGCCGTGGGCGTGAACAAGCGAGCGCCCGAATAGCAAAGGGCTTAGGGTGCGATCCTTTCCCCAAGCGCCCGTTAACTGAGGGGCCTGTATTTTCTCACGATTTTTTCTACATCATTAATTGCAAGATTACGTGAGCGGCGTGCTTGATACACACCCATGTGGGAAACAACCATGGCAGGTTTCAGTGCCACGTCCCCTGGAGACAGCCTTTGCGGGTTGCTTGCTAGGACCCAGCCCAAGAAGCGGAACATTGATTTAACTCGTAGCGCCATCCGCAGCCTGCCTTCCTCTCCCCTTTATTACAAAGGGTGCCATTGAAATTGTGGTAGGGGTATTTCAGTAAAATTTCAAGCCATGCCTCGGGGACGACTGCCTCCCTTCTCCACAAGTTTTTACTTATGTATCAATTTTCCAAACATCAAGGGTTTCACGAACTTCCCAAGGTCTCGCTCCCCTCCCGCTTTGTCTGCCTCAAAACGCCGCCCCCAGCTCAAGGGTCAGGATCCTAGAAGTGTTGCAGACCCCGGCCTTTTTGCTCCAGTGCCTACGGGCGCTTCGGGAAATCCCTTACAGTGGCTTTTCCTAGAGCATTTACATGCGTTTGATTCTAGATGTAAACACATCACGTGCTCAGACGCGGGACTGACACAAACCGTGAGAAAGCGCCAAGGTATTTTATTTAAAAAGTGAACATCGGTCCACGGCACAAAAGCCAGCTATCGAAACTACCATTTTACACCCACATAAAAACCCGTCAAAGATGCGGGATAAGTTTGAACTTACGTTTCTTTCTAAACATACAAAAGAGAAATGAAGCAGCTCTCTCAAGGAGTAAGTGGGTGGCTCTTAAAAGAGCCTTTGGGTTAAGAGATTCTGGGGACAAAGCCAGAAGCACGTTACTTGGAGCTGGTGTACTTGGTGACAGCCTTGG
>JAGPOW010001296.1:57619748-57637569 GCA_030014935.1 Caiman crocodilus
TTGTTTCTGAAGAAACCATGAGATATCCCATCAGTATATCTGCTATCCATAGGAATGTCAAGCTGGCTCCCAAGTATCTGGTTACTCCCTAACCTTATGCATTTCCTGATTATCAATCAGTTTCTTGAGATGTTCCAAACAAGATAACCCCTTGTCAATAGAAAAGACAATGATTTACATTATTGAGAATGCTTCGAAGCAGCTGAACTGAGGGTATAAAAATCTGTAAAAAGCAGCAGTGTGTGTGCTTCAAAAAGAAACAGCTCGTGTGCTGACACCATCCCCTGTTGTTCTTGAGACGCTGGAACAACAGATTGTCTCCCTTCAAGGATTGTGCTACGGACTGTGCCTGTCAGCTTTGCAGCCTGAGTACCTTGGACTGGTGAGATCCCAGCTCGCTCTCTCTTTTCACTCGAGGCATAAATTTCTGAACCTGAACTGTATTAGTTAAGAAACTGGTAGTAACTGGGTATATTTTTCCTTCTCTGCTTCTCTTTCCTCCCATGCTCTGCAGCAACACTTCTTTTACCTAAGCTAAAGATCCCTGTGAAGCCCAAAAATACCGGTGGGGTCTGCTCATCAAGAGGCCAAAGAAAGGGATGTGCTGAGCTTGAAACACAAAAGGGGATCAGCTTGTACAGACTGATTGACCCAGTTTAACTCAGACGTGCCCTTATGAACTGAATGCTGTCACATGAGGGTGTCAGCTGGACACCTAGCCGGATTCAGAGGGATTCTGTTTACCTGGGTGCTTGTATCTGACTGCAATTTATTGTTGCTCTGATGAATTGATTCTTGGCATATGAAGGTGTCAGCCTGTCCATACTGATCAACCTAGCCAGGTCAGGTGTGTCACATTCATTTGTGTGTGTTTGTGTGTATGACTGATTTGGTGACTGGAGGAACCCAGCCTCATTGAAACTGAGTCCTGCAAGATAGCTCCACTGGGGGGTGATGATTTGCAGAAGGGAGCTATACAGCTCCGTATAGAAACACAAGTAACACAAGCAGCACATTGACAGAATTGCCAAGACCCTAATAACCTATCCCTAATAAATGAACTCACCCCAAAGTAATGGGCAAATCTGGTAACACAGGGGAAGGGAGATCTAGAGTTCCCACTCTAATTTCTCCATTATGTATGGAGAAGAAACCCTACACAGTCACATGCAGCATAAGAGATTTAGAAAGCTGAGCACTGGTCTATTCCTCTCAGTTGTATGTAAGCACCTCCTGGAGAGTGCCTGCAACAATAGGCACAAGAGGTGTGAAGACTCAAGTATCATTTCAGTAGATGTTTCTGTTCCTCCATTACTACAATATTAGCAAATGAAGATGTTCCTCCATTGCTACAATCAGCATGTCTGGGCCTGTGCATCAGAAAAGGGGCATCAACAGCCATTCTGCATGGTAGTTAGGGGTAAAGCTTCTGAACCGGAACTTCCTAAACTTCAAATGCTGGAGGCTGGAAGTGAGAGAAGAGCAGTGGAAAAAACCCTGGTCATCCCCCTGCTCACTTTCCCTTTTAACATATACTCTCTGCTACTGTGACACAGAATACTGGGCAAGATGGCATTATTGCCTGAGCAAGTGGGTGTGTCTACACAAGCAATTAAAGTGCAGTAAGGTTACTATGCAGTACAATAATGTACAGTAAGATGTGGTCAGGAATGCATCTACACATGCACCCTGTCAGGCACAGTGTTGTGCTCAGTGGGAGCAGCCTGGTCCAGGGCTGCTCCTGCCTCACTCTGCCTCTATGCAGCAGCCCAGGGGCTGGCAGGGAACGTGGGAGTCCATCCTAGTGTGCATGGGGCTAGGAGACAGCTGCCTCTGAAGTCAGCACAGCTCTCCTTGCCCTGTCCCAACATATGTGGGGCTGGGAGACAGCTGCCCCTGCAACCAGCACAGCTTCCTCTGCATCAGGGCTTAGCCAGGTAGGAGAGGCCCTCTGGGCTGACCTGAAGTAAAATTGGTCTTGATCAGCATCAAGACATGCACTACTGAGCACTACCAAAGTATCATTTATCTAGTACCAGGGCATTTATACACATACTTTTTCACGCTGCAACATGCAGGAGATCCAGCACATTGGAGCAAACTCAATTAATCAAGTCTGCTTTGCAAGCAAGCTAATGTGCATCGCGCTGGATCACTTGCAGTTGTATAAGCGGTGAAATGCATGCTAGCACGGAGAAAATGGCAGTGGTGCACCTTGAATGTGGTTTTGTTCAAAAGTGGACCACTGCCATTTTCTGCGCTCTGACATGCATTTCACCACTTATACAAGTGTATGCATTGCAGCACCGGTTGCTTTTCAAAGCAACTGGTGCTGTGGTGCATACATATATAAAAATTCCCTGTATGTGTTCATACTAGCAAACGGCACATTTGACTAATTTAAGGCACAGTAAGTCCAGTGCACATGTGATGCTTTACTGTGCATTAGATTAGTCTAATACACAGTAAAGCATGTCTGTAGATGCACCCAGTAAATGGCAGTTCTTATGTTCCTATAAGAGTAAGGACCTATAAACAATTTACTGTAGAATAAGAGGAGCCATGTCTTACCATGCCAGGTGCTCAATGAGAATTGCTTTTGTGAACAATCTTATACTGCAGAAAGTGGAAGCTAAACTGGGGGCTTGTGCACTATACATGCCTTCTGCCAGAAAATGTTGTCACCCATGTGACATGGGTATAGGATTTGTTTAACATAACATATATACATGTTATATGTGTATAACACATTTTAAATGTGTGTATGTCTAACATAACAGGTTATAATGTGTATAACATAACTTGTATAACAATGTGTGTACAACCTATACCTAGGTTATACCCAGGATGACTCAAGACTTTCTGGTGGCTTATCTGCAGCTGCAGGAGCTGCCCGTTACTTACAGAGCAAGGGTTGTTCTGGTGGTAGAATAAGGGGGTTTTGCACTGTATGGAAACAGCAAGTATGGGCATGCTTACAGTTTTACTGGCAAATTGATGGTATCTATATCGTATATCCCAAGTTTTCTTTCTGTAGGTTTGCTTATAGTAAGGGAAGTTTAGGTTAGCGTCATAAATGAGTTCTTGAAATAGTTAAGTGCTCCTGTCACAATAGATTGAGTGAGCAACCTACCCCACCCCTGAAAAACTGGTGTTGCCACCTAATATGGATGCGCCCTATGTAACTATCAATCACCTTAGTTAATGGTTCTGGCCTCTGTGGAAAATTCCATTGGCTTGACACATATGGCACTGCAAAAGTAGGTCACAGCAAGAAACTAGGTTACAAGTGGAAAATTCCGCTATGCCAAGACCCAAGAACTATATGCCACTGTAATGGAAAGTTACCAGCTTAGAAAAAGTTCCCGCCAACTGTATGCAGATACACACGCCACCATTGGCCGGTTGTAAATTATTCCTACTTAGCAGTTAGCTATTGGCTCGCTAGGCATATAAAAGGTGAAAGCAGTTTCCGCCCAAACTGGAGAATCCAGAGGAGAATTCAGAGAGAATCCTGAGGAGAACTCTGTGTACACCTAGAGGAGAATCCTGAGAAGAGATCTGTGCACACTTGTCGGAGATCTCTAAGAGTACCTCTGAGACGGTTGGCGGCCTGATCACCCTCCAACATCTCCCTGTCATCGACCTTCAAGATGTACCCCCATTCTTTGCCGGCTCGCTGTGTTAACGAACTCGTTGACTCGTTTGCTCTGTTACTGGTTCGGTTGCCTGTTACATTGCCTGTTGTTACCTGGTGAGTTACCTGTAACCAAGCAAGTACTTCTCACCTGTGCTAGTGTCTTCAGAGGCATAAGTAAAATCTCATTTTGCAACCAATACTCTGTCTCACTGTCTCCATCACTTGCCTACCTGACAATCCTATTTTAAGTAATAACACCGCTTTCTGGACCGGCTCCCAGAACAGTTAGATATTAAGAAAATCTCTCACACTAGGGGGGTAGTAAAGCACTGGAATTGGCTACTCAGAGAGGCTGTGGAATCTCCATCCTCAGAGGTTTTTTAAGACCTGGGCAGACAAAACCTTGATTGGGATGATACAGTTGGGATGGTCTTGCTTTGAGTAGGAGGTTAGACTAGATGACCTCTTGTGGTCACTTCTGACCCTAATTTTTTATGATACTGTGTGTCCACAGGTAGTTTGATGTAAGCTTGCAAAACCCAGTGTTTCTGTCAAACTGCTAGCACCAACTGCCCAAATGACTGAAGTCTTCAGATAACACACATGCATCAGCAGAATGCCAGTGTAAAGACTGCATCACTTATGGCATATGCCTTCCATAGTCCTTCATCCTCAGTCCTTAGTATTGGGTTTCTCCGCAATAACTATTGCACTGATAGGTTCAAATTTTCCAAGGAAAAAACCCTGCTTATACCCAGTTCACTCTCCCTTTCAGCATCCACTCTCTGCCACTGTGACATGCAGATTATGGAGCAAGATGGACCTACAGTCTGACTCAGGAAATGGCAGTTCTTATGTTCTTACTGTACTATCCTTCCTGAGTTACCAAACTTAACCATCTTCAAGGGGGTTATATCAAGCTGCAGAAGTGTGACTGAAGCAGAAGGCCCCAAAAACTGTTTTTGAATGATCACAGAATGAACTTTTGTATTCATTAAAATTACAATAGTGTGGTCAGCAAGATAAAGAAAGCAATCAACACATCCAGCTAAACCAGTAATAAGATCAAATAAAAGAGAGCAAAAGGCCTGAAAGAAAACTTTATAGAAAGAGGCCTTACAATAAATAATTCAAATACAGTATAGCGTAGCTTTAGTTTAAAATTGTCACTGACATTGGCTGATTTAACCAAATATATTTGATGTAGTTTTCTTTAACAGATATATTTGCATTGTTTGTTAAATAAGTTGTAAAAACAAAGCAATCTTGCCAGTGGACAAGAGGTGACAAGAGAACAGGGTGGTATTAAGGATCACTGCAAAATGATGAAAGAAGATAAATCCTCAAAGTTCTAACTTATACAAGGACAAAAATCCTAACTAATTGGTATCTTCAACATCATTAGAAAAACTGGTTCAGTCTTGTTCCAATATTCTTAGTGAAACAAAGAAATTAGACTAAAATAAATCAAGGAATGTTTAATAGAATAAGCCATGTATGACTATAAAGAGTAGGCTGGAGGGAATATTGGAGAACTCAGCAAACTCAAGAAAACTTGCTGCCAGTCTGTGGACCACCCTCCTCACTCCTGAGCCTTCACAGTCAGTATAGTTGAGAATCTATATTGTATGGTTGTAGATAATGGGATAAACACTGAAATAGGTGTTTATTCTTGTGCCTTGGGGTATAAACAATAAAAGGTGTGTTTTATTTTCCTTTGCTTTAATGTAGAAAGTTGACCAACACATAGATGTGTTAATGGCAGTACCTAGACAGAGACAATATTACTGGCTCTGGTGTTTTCTTAACTTCCCTTACTTCCGCCTCCCTCACCCCACAAACTGGAAATGTGGGCTTTTTTATTCAAAGATTTGGAAGACATTATTGATCATCCCAGATCTGCATGTCACTATCAGATACCTTCTGTAGTTAAAATCAAATAGAAGGAAGTTATAGTACAGGTAGCCACTGATCTCATAGATTTCATAGACATTAGGGTTGGAAGGGACCTTGGAAGATCATTGAGTCCAGCCACCTGCCCAAAAGGCAGGAAATCAGCTGGGGTCATAGGATCCCAGCAAGATAAGCATCCAGTTTGCTCTTGAAGGTGTTCAATGTAGACTCTTGAACCACCTTTGGTGGCAGGCTGTTCCGGACCTTGGGGGTTCGGACAGTAAAGAAATTCTTCCTTATGTCCAACCTGAATTTCATAGATTTCATAGACATTAGGGCTGGAAGGGACCTGCAAAGATCATTGAGTCCAACCCCCTGCCCCAGGGGCAAGTAATAAACATCAGCAAAGAACTAAACCCATAATGTTTGTGGGACATGGAGGATGGCTGTCAAATTTAATTCTGCTTCAGGAGGATGGCTCTAAGTTGAAAATATTGGTTGATGATCTTATTAGCTTCAGCGTTTTAAAAAAACTTAACAATATACAAATGTCTAGCCACATACTAAATCTTAGGTGTTGCATCATATTTTTGGATTGCTGTCCTTCAGTTATCAGCTAGGAGGGTGGTGGAATCTCCTGCCTCTTTGCCAGGTATCCTGATATTGCATAGGAAGAAACCAGCAACTATTTGAAAAAGCAGCCACTGAATGCAAATGAAGTGATAGCTGGTTAATTAGCAACTAGGAGAGCATTATGGCTTTAAAGAGCTTTTTTTCATGTTAACTAAAATGTCTATACCCTTGGACCATAATACCAGCTTCTCTCTTTCATTCTGGGGCTGCTAATAGGACCAGGCCTTTTACAGGCACAACTGTCTGGAATGGGTTTCATTATTCACCAACACAGCTTTTTTTCACTAGGATTGACCTTCTTCCACCCTTACCAGTCCCTCAAGACAAATTAACATATCTTTACCCCTCAAAATGATAGTTAGGGGGAGTGAAAAATTTGTTAGCTCAGTAGTTAAAAGTCTAAAATAACAGCATAGCTTATGCAGCAAAGCCATGAAGGAAATGGGCTTTGAAATAAAAACATGACATGCTGGGTTGCAGCTGCATAGAAGTGGAAGAAAATGATTTGGACATGGGTGTGGAAAGCGTACTGGCAAAGTCTGTGGATGACATCAGGTTATGGGGAAGTGCCGTCATGCTGGAAGGCAGGATGAAGATGCAGGCTGACCTGGATAGGCTTGTAAAGCGGGCGGATCTAAACCTGGTATTGTTTAACACTGAGAAATGTAAAGCGCTCCATCTAGGGAGAAATAACCCACAACTTACTTACAGGCTCGGTGGTGCTACATTAGCCAGCACCACAATTGAAAGAGACCCAAGGGGTCATGATTGACCATAAAATAAATATGAGCCACCAGTGTGATGATATCTCCAGCAAAGCAAACACCACTCTGGCATGCATCAACGGAAGCATGACAAGTAAGACCAAACATGTCATCTTCCCACTATACTCAGCATTGGTGAGGCTGCATCTGGAATACTGCATCCAATTCTGGGTGCTGCAGTTCAAGAGGGATGTGGAGAAGCTGGCAAGGGTCCAAAGGAGAGCCACAAGAATGATTAGTGCCTGGAGAACAGACCATACGAGGAGAAGCTGAGGGACTTGGGACTGTTCAGCCTGGAGAAGAGGAGACTTAGAGGGGATTTGGTGGCAGCCTTTAAATATGGAAGGGGCAAACATCGGGGAGCAGGAGTGCACCAGTTCAAAGGCACCTCAGGGGAAGACTAGGAATAATGGTCAACTGATAGAGGATTACTTCAGACTAGACATTAGGAAAAACTTCTTCATGGTTTGTGTGTCCAGAGTCCAGAATAAATTCTCCCCCAGAGGTGATACAGTCACCTTTCCTGGGGATCTTCAAAAGAGGACTGGATGCACACCTCACTAGAGTCATCTGACCTGAGCAGTCTCTCTTGCCTTGAGCAGGCTGGCTGGAGCTGATGATCTCTGAGGTTCCTTCTAGCCCCTAGCATCTATAAAACCCCATGGTCACTCAAGGTGCATTTATTTTATTTTAATTTCTTTATTTATTCTTTGTTGTACAATGGTAAGGAAATGCCATTGAGATTACTCTTTGCAAACCAAAGATGGCAAATTCAAGGCTGAGGGAGGAGAAAAAGGAACCTATTGCTGAAGATGCTGTAAATACTACCTTAGGCTGTAAATCCAGAAATATAAAACGGAGCCTATACACTAATTGATTGACTCTGAGATGGCTGCAAAGTGAAGAAAAGACTTGGCACGGGAAGCAAATCAAATTGAAGATGAAAGGAGAGATTGGCAGAATACCTGTACCATGACTGCAAGGTGAAAGAATGAAATATCAACTTTGAGAGAATCTTTTAGGACTAGAGATAGTTGCTGAAAGTTCCCCCATCCATATAATCCATCCACGCATGCCCAGTACAACTTTACACACCAATTTGGATCCCACAATGAGAATTGATTCTCCAGGCTATTGTACTATGTATTCCAACAGCCACCAAAGCAGGCAGATGAGTTGTCCCAAAATTCCCTAAAACAAAATGACCACAGAGTTATAGTAGTTCATTCTGCCAAACTGTTGTATATCTCTTTCCCATTATTGGTTGTAGTGTTAATGTGAACATTAGGTCTGAAACCTGGGGTATGAGTCTTGGACACGTAACATGGTTATCTTATTCTGGGTTAGGCAAAAGGGAGATGATTAAATTATGAAGGCCCAATTTAGGGTTAGGTGACAGAGAAACTAAAATCTTGGCTCTCAACACAGGCCATGTCCAGCCATGAATTGGGCAAATGATTTTCTCCCATCACTTTGGTTCAAGTGACATTTAAAATAAAACTTTATATCAAATCATTTAAATTATCCTTTCCCCAAAGGGGCGATGTGTGCCAGATGTCATATGATATCAATCCCAAGTGGATATTATCCTAATCAGGGCATGCCTGTGTTTCACAGTTACATACATATTATTACCAGGTTTTTTAAATCAATGAAATGATACAGAAATGCATAGTTTCATAGTTAGTAGTGTTGGAAGAGACCTGAGATGATCATCAAGTCCAACTCCCTGCCATGGCAGGAAGGAGCACTGGGGTCAAATGACCCCAGCAAGGTGATCATCTAGCCTCCTCTTAAAGACCCCCAGGGTAGGAGCCAGCACCACTTCTCTTGGAAGTTGGTTCCAAATCCTAGCCACCCTGACAATGAAGTAGAACCTCCTGATATCTAGCCTGAATCTACCCTCTGCCAGCTTGTGACCATTATTTCTTGTCACTCCTGGGAGTGCTTGGGGGAACAGGAACTCCCCCAATGACTTCTGGTCCCCTCTGACTAGCTTGTAAACAGCCACTAGATCCCCCCTCAGCCTTCTCTTGTGGAGACTGAACAGGTTCAGGTCCCTTAGCTTCTCCTTGTAGGGTCTGCCCTGCTGACCCCTGATCACATGGGTGGCCCTCCTCTGGACCTCTCCATGTTGTCCACATCCCTCCTGAAGTCGGTGCACAGAACTGGATGCCGTACTCCCAACTGCGGATAGACCAGTGTCTCATAGAGGGGGAGGATCACCTCCTTGGACCTGCTCGAGATGCATCTGTGGATGCATGACAAGATGTGGTTGGCCTTCCTGATTGTGTCCCCACACTGTCAGCCCATGTTCATTTTGGCATCAATAATGACTCCAAGATCCTTTTCTGCCTCTGCACTGTTGAGAAGGGAGTTCCCCAGCCTGTAGGTATGCTGCTGTTTCTTCCCCCCAGGTGTAGTACCCTGCACTTGTCAGTATTGAAACCCATTCTCTTCTCATTTGCCCACCCCTATAACCCGTCTAGGTCTGATTGCAGCCAATTCCTCCCTTCTAGCATGCCCACTTGCCCCTACAACTTAGTGTTGTCTGCAAATTTGAACAGGGTGCTTTTTACACCCGTCCAAGTTGCTGATGAAGTTGAACAATGCAGGCTCGAGAACCGAGCCCTGGGGACCCCACTGCCCACATCCCTTCAGGTTGAATAAGACCCATCCACTACCACTCTCTGGGTGCAGCCCTCCAGCCAGTTACTGTCCCATTTGACTGTGTAGGTGTTGATGCCATAGCCTCCTAGTTTTTTAATGAGAATGGGGTGAGAGACAGTGTTGAAGGCCTTTGTAAAGTCCAGAAAGACTAGGTCTGCTGCTACCCCTGCGTCTAAGGATTTTGTAACCTGGTCATAGAAGTCCATGAGGTTGGTCTGACAGGACTTGCTTCTAATGAACCCATGTTGGTTGCCCCTTAACGTCGTCTCCCCTGCTGGCCCATCACCAACATGCGCCAGGATAATTCTGTCAAAGTTACCCAGGATCTAGGTAAGACTAACTGGCCTGTAGTTTCCTGGGTCCTCCTTCCTCCCTTTTTTGAAAATGGGAGCCACACTGGCCTTTTTCCAGTCCTCTGGCAGCACACCAGAGCACCACAAGTGCTCATAAAGCCATGCGAGGAGTCCCGCAATGACCTCTGCTAATTCCCTCAGGACTTTGGGGTGGAGATCATTAGGACCAGCTGATTTAGACAGGTCCAGTCCCTCCAGAAGTACCTCACAGACCCTAGGCCTGGGTGCACCTCCCCTGCAGCTTATGGGGGTCCTGGTGTGGGGGGTAACCCAACCCCTGCTCAGGAAAATGGAGGCAAAGAAATTGTTAAATAGATTAGCTTTGTCGGGTGCGATGACCAGATTTCCTAGCGTGTCTTGCAGCAGCCCTGCATTATCCAGTACCTTCTTTTTTTGCCCCTATGTATTTGTCATGGTGGTCTTCGCCAGGGAGGGCTGTGATCTCCCTGAGGTCCCTTGCACCGTGTTAAGGCCGGCCCAAGGGCACCCTCTTATTCTCGCCCGCCACATCTTTGCTCTTAAATATATATATATATTGGGAGGCTGCCTTATACCTCCGTGGGCACGGCATATCGGGAACTCTGTCCCTGTGATTTCCTAGACTCTCTCTGGGATCTCCCTGTATAATGGGTGCTCCCCAGGCACCCTAGCCTTATGGGCTACGTGTGGCTCCAACCAACCCCTAATACCACGCCCCAAGCCTCACAGATGGGAAAAGACGTTGCCTAGTCAAAATACACGCGCATTCTCTCAGGCCTCCTCTGGGATCTAGTCTTGCCCTTTCTTTAGGGCTCCCGGGCCCCCTCGGGCCTTCTTAGTACTACCGCTCCCTCTCGGGGCTCTCAATGACACCGTCCCTCCTTTGGGTGTCTTGCTGCCTGCTCTGGCCTTGTCTAAGATGTCCCCACTCTCTGGGCTCTCGGTGCCCCTTCTGGGCTTCCTCCAAAACATTGTCCCGCTCAGGGACCCTATATCAAGCCTCCGGTCCTTCTGGCCCACCACGCTGCTTCCCCCTTTGCTGAACACTGTGCTGTTATCCCCTTTTCCTGGAGACCACCACAGCACTCTGTCCTTCTCTTGGGCCTATTGCACTGCTATTTCCTTTTGCCAGGGACTACTGCAGCACCACCCTTCTCTCAGGCCTACCAGGCTGCCAACCTCTTTCTGGGAGTCCACTGCAGTACCCTGCCCTTCTCTTGAGGTTTTTCTGCAGCACTACCCTCTGACCAGGCTTATCATACCCATCTTGGGCTTCTCAATATTGCCCCTCTTGGGCTTCTCAAATACAGCCCCACTCCAGGGCTCCTTAAAATACTGGCCCCTGTCTGGGGCTCACCATGCCCATCCTGGGCCCTTCTAATGCCCCTCACTGGGCTTCTCACACATTGCCCCCTTCTAGGGCTCACTGCACCCACACTTGGGCTTCTCACAGTTGCACCCTTCCTGGGGCCATGGGTCTATACACCCTTTGCTACTGCATCCTCTCTAGCACTGAATCACATCCTCCTGGGTGCTTGATTGCACTTTCCCTGGCACTAGGGCCCCACACCCTGTGGGCCCCTATGAGGCCCCCTCCAACCCCTAATAGCCTCACCCAAACCACTGATGTAATACAACCACTAACAAAACAAAACACAAGCCTCCTGGCTATAACTAAACATAAGGCACCTGGTCATAACAACATAAGCCTCCTGGCTATACCTCTGCATCATTGCTCCAACCACTGGAGCTCCCATGAGCTTCACTCACATTCTGTCTCTCAGAACTCCTACCCCTCTGGTTGCTAGCAGAGAACTGCCAGCCTGCCCTTGGCTCTGGGCTTTATAAGAGCCAGGCCCTGCCCCTTGTGGTCAGCTGACCACTGTCAGGTGCGGTCATTTGCTGCCTGCAGTCACCCTAGCAACTCGCAGCTGTGCTCCTTATCTCTGCTAGGGCTTTTCCCCAGCAGTTTTCCTCTCTCTAGGAGCGGGGCAGCAAGGTGCACTGCGACAGTATTTAAAAAAGGACTTCTTGTTGTCCTTGATCCAAGTAGGTAGTCCTTGTTCCATCTCTGCCTTGGCCTTCCTGACCACTCCCCTACAGCCCCGAGCAACTCCCTGGTGGTGGCCCCTCCCTTCCATTGGGTGTATGCCTCCTTTTTAGCTAGATGTTCCCGTATGCTTTTGGTGAGCCAAGGGGGCTTTTGCGCCCTCTTGCCCCCTTTCATCCGTGTTGGGATTACCTCCTTTTGGGCTTGGAGGATCATCTCCTTAAGGAACGAACACTCTTCTTGGACACCTGAATTCTTTCCCCTCTGGGACCTCAGTGCCTCCCCGACTATTCTTCTTACCTCATTGAAGTCCACCCTCCTGAAGTGCAGGGTTGCTGCCTTGCTGCAGGCCTTTGCCACCTTACGCTGGATGGTGAATTCCAGCAGGTGACAATCGCTGTCACCCAAGTGGTCGAGCACCAGCAGACCCCTCACCAGGTTGTCGACCGTGGCCAGGACCAGGTTCAACAAGGCATCTCCCCTGGTGGGGCTGTGCACCTCGAGGGATAGATGGAGGTCCTGTATCTTGGCTAGGAACCTACCTGAGCAGTCAGACCTGGCTGACTGCTCTTCCCAGCAGATGTTTGGAAAGTTCAGGTCACCCATGATGACCACATCCTTTGACCTAACTAACTCCGTGACCTGACTTAAGAATTCCTTGTTTAGCTCTTCCCCTAGGTTGGGAGGTCTGTAGTAGACCCGCACCGTTAAGTCCCTTTCCCCTCGACTTTCTTGTATGCTAACCCAGTGTGCCCCTCCTCTAACCTTGTGCTACTTGTTGAGGATGTGTATTCCTCCTTGACGTAGAGAGCCACACCCCCAGCATTCCTCCCTGTCCTATACCTCCTGTATCTATAGCCCTTGATATTCACCACCCAGTCATGCGTTGGGTCCCACCATGTTTCTGTGAGCCCCACTATGTCTGGATTGGTGTCAGCTAGCAGGAGAGTAAGTTCCTCCTGCTTGTTCCCCTACTACGAGTGTTTGTGTAGAGGCATTTGAGGCCTCCTGAAGATGTGTTCACTGGCCCCCTAATCCCCAAGTCTTGATCTAAAAGTGGCACTTTGGCTTTTAGGATGAATCTTCTGAATAAGTCCTTGTCTAACTCCATTGTGACTTAGCTCCCCATGGCTGCATCCAGACAACCTTTGTTTCCCTGGGGCTGCCTGCTACTTGTCCTTGAGGAAAGCCTGTGCCATGCGCACTCTGACGTGTGGCAGGTTACGCCAGGTGAGGTCCTGGGGGCTGGGGAAGCTGCAGCCACAGCAGTCCTGCAGCTGGGATCCTGACCAACAGCCAGAGTGTGGCTTAGGCTGACCAGGCTCCAATTGTGGGTGGTGTGCACTGCTGCCACATGCTTCACCCCACTTTTTTTTGGCATGGATTTCTTTTTGACTCTGAGATCTCCCACTGTCAAGAAAACCTCCTGTGCTGCAAGGTAGCAGCATGGGGAACACCTGCATGTGTGATGCCACATACTGCACAACCACACTCGTCTAGATGCGGCCCATGTATCAGCTCAGGATAATAACACTCCTTCAGTTTCCGAGAGTTTTGTGACACTGCTTTAATTAGCTGCTGTGAAGCATTGCACTCCTGCAATGGGAAATTCCATGGACAAAGTGTAGCAAGATCTAAGTAAGTCTCAATTCAGAACAAAGTTGAATGGCATGCAGTGGACAAGGCTTGGGAACACATACTGAAACATGAGCTAAAGAAGGCTTCAAAATACTTTTATTTGAGTGATCATCATCAATAATGACACTGAATGAGGCAGGGTACCTTTGAAAATAAAGTTGAAGTTTGCCATTTATATAGCCAGGACCCCTTATGTCTTTCTGCCACTTCTCAATGGTTAGAGAAAGAATATTAACATAGTGTGGGATGCACAAAAATATTTTCATGATTTTCCTCATTAAAGAATTGTACCCTATACTGAATATTATACAAGAATATCAAGGCACTTGATATTACATATTGGCATAGATAGATGGACAGACTGATGGACAGAAAGAAGTATGTAAATATATATATATTTAGGTTATATATATATATAGGTTTGTAAGTATACTGATATATAATAGTAAGAAGCTTGATTACATGTATTAATATACTGTATTTAATCAAGCCACTTAGCCACTTGGTATTACATATCCTTCCAAGGTACTAACAGTAGAGATTCTGAATATTTAATAAGAAGGATTAAAGGCCTTCATTCATGGTAAAGCATCTTAAGGATATCAACTCTAGGCAGGACAAGCTGTGGTATTAACTCCATAAAATGCTAATAGTGTTAACATCATCCATATTTCACATTTGGTAGGTTTTTGGTGATAAGTATTATGAACTGCATATCAAAATAATACACAGAAAAATACTAAAGTGTTCCCAAAAACTTGGTACCATTCTGCTTATCTATTATCAGGACTCTTTTGCAAGCCTAGGAAAAAAATAAGCCTCAATTACAATACCCTTATTGATTACCCTTGTATACCAAATCATGATGCAGTCACATTTACCAATGATCCTCCATTCCTTCTTAGCAAGTAAGGATTATCATCACCCAAGTCGATTAGGATCAAGAGATAGGTCTCAATTTTTTTTATGATAGATACCCCAAAGCACAAGAATAAGCACTTGTCTCTATGCCTGTCTAGGTACCTGTAGCAGCACAATACAGTTTCTCTTCTATGAGGACTGAGGGAGAAACAAGAAAGAGGAGAATGCTGGCATGCAGGTAGGCAGCAGGATGCCTTAAATTTGCTGAGTGTTTTCCCAAATTCCCCCTATTTAATGTGCGTCTTATTTAAATAAATATTCTGATAAGTGTTATTAAAATATCTTTGTCACCCTGAGACTCTGGGAAATGGACTTAATCATTTTTTCTGTGAACCTGGCAATTAGCTAGGGTCTATCCTTGTGAAAAGTACAATTGTGGGAAAAAGAACTTATCTTTTTCTCTCACCATCCAGGAATGCTACTTGCCAAGTTCTTTTTCTTTTACTTTTCTAAGCCAGTTTTAATAAGTACACTCTGGAACACCCTTTGTGGTTTTCACTTTTAGCCAGACTTTACAACTTGGGCTTTTGCTAGACCAGTAGCCTGCATGGGTTGCTGTGGTTTGTCAGTCATTGACCATGTCCAGAACCTACAGAAGTAAGAATAGGTATCTATTTACCCCTCAATACCACAAGCTCTAGCTTCTGTGTTGCATCAGATTCTATTTTAGAAAGGTGTTCAACTGGTCTGTCTCCTGCTGTCTATTTTTGCAGTGTCTGTAATTAGGAGGCCTTGATCTGAGTGTGGTAGCTAGTTGTTAATAGAATGAAAAGAGAAGATTAATGACCACTACTACTAACGGGATAGTTATTTTTATATACTCATAACTATACTAAATCAACTGGTTTATATACAGGTGTAAACCTATAGTTGAATGTATATTGGTATATATGTGCACACGTTTATATTTTATACCCCAAATTGTAAACTATGTGTAACAAATGTAAAAGATATAAACACTTTTTGTTAGGCAGTATAACATGTACACCAGTGTTTTTACATTCAGTATTTCGGTTTTTGTGACTTGGAGTGTCCCATGGAGTTTGGTATTCAAGGTTAAAGAGATCCTACTTAGAGACCAGTGTAGGAGAGCTGTTCAGACATACATATTAATGGCAGTTGCTTTCCTCTGTGGTGTTTGCTGGTTGTTTGCGGCTGTTGCTCGGTGGTAACCAGTGACAAGAAAAGGAAAAATCTGCTGGGTGAAAAAAGCACTCCGCTCGATAGGAGGCAGCAGAGGACTCGCGGCTTCTGAGACCCAGGCGCCTCGGTTCCTCGGCGCTCCTGAGCGGCGCACATCTGCCTCCCGCCCGCAGAGATGAGCCTACCTCTCCCTGTGCCAGGGGAAAGGAGCTTAATTTCCCCTGAGTGAATCCTGCTGCTGCTCGTGAAAGCAGCTGGTCACTCCGCGGCCCGGGAGGTCCAAAGGAAGGGCAAGCGGAGCAACAGAGCGCAGCCCCGGGGGAGACCGGATTCAGGGAGCAAGAATCAGCTTGAGCGTCCTGGCAAAGAAGCTACTGCTGCCGGACACCGTGCACGGGCTCTGAGGCAAAGAACACCGCCTCCCAGCAGCCACCCCACTGTGCCCCCGGGCAAGCGGCGGGAAACACCAGCGACTAGAGAAAAACACCAGCTGACTGCGGAAGGTGAGGGAGGAGAGAATCAGGTGGCGCGAAGAGAAACCGGATGATGAATCAGATGTTGCTGCAGCCGCCTGCAAACCCAGCTACTCAGAGGCGCGCAGAAAACACAACACCCCCTCAGCGTCCCAGCCTGGGGTCTCTCGTCCGCAGTGGGCCCCAGGAGACAAAACAGCACCTGGGGACACGGGACACGCGTGTCTGGAGCGTCCCGAGCAGCGCTGGGCCGGGGGTGCTGGACGCCGTTCTCGCTACAGTGAGGGGACCGCAACCCCCCAGCTGCTCCGCGCCCGGGCCACAAGTGAACAGCGTCAGAATCTCGGCTGACTCGGGAAGGAAAACTGGGGGAGCCGGGACCCGCCCCTGTGCTTTCAAATCGACCAACCGGAAGCGTGGGCGGGACCCGGGAGGAGTCACAGAGCAGGCAGCCAGAGAAAGCCGCGCCCCCTCCTCGCCTGGGCCAGTTCTCAATCAGGTCGGACTCCAGGCAATATATGCTGTGCTCTCCTAGTGTTTTAACATGGGATAGGCTAGGTAGTTTCGAGTATGTCGGGTCGTGGCAAAGGAGGTAAGGGCTTGGGGAAAGGTGGTGCCAAGCGACACAGGAAGGTCCTCATCTACGAGGAGACCCGCGGGGTGCTCAAGGTCTTCCTAGAGAACGTGATCCGTGACGCCGTCACCTACACGGAGCACGCCAAGCGCAAGACCGTCACCGCCATGGACGTGGTCTACGCCCTCAAGCGCCAGGGCCGCACCCTCTACGGCTTCGGCGGCTAAATCCTTGTGTGGAACAAGTAAACAACCCAAAGGCTCTTTTAAGAGCCAAGCACTTCTACCTACAAAGAGTTGTAGCAGCCATTTTATAATTATACAACAGCTGTCATTTTATAGGTGGAGATCTTTTGTTTTTGCCATGGTAACTTACTGTTTTCTGTTTACTCAGAGCTGTTAAGTATGGCGCTAGAGATCTTTATTTATGTACATCGGAAAAACGCATAGAAAAGTTGCACAAAATGCATATACAGACGCAAACTGGGAGCAAAGAAGCCGACCCCAGAGCAGGCGCTTCTGTAACCTGAGGAAAGGTGGGAACGACGGGTAAACTCGAGAAGCCCGGGCTCTGCGCTCACCCCCAACCCCCGCGGCACCCCGGGGAAGTTGCGAATAGTTCATTTTAACTGGTGTTCTACGGTTAAAGTAACTAGGCACTCGGAACCCATGTCATCTTTCCCCAAAAGCCTGCTGCTGCTATGCGTTGGTCACGAGGCGACGAAGATTGCTAGTGCGCCTTAAAATCTCCCCCTAGCCAAACATTTTATAAACGGGTCCCAGCTATCGTGGTCCCGAGCACTGTTTGTGCTCAGTCCCACGCCCCGGCGCTTAGAGATAGTCACGCCCTTTCTCGATTGTGTGTGGCTCTGAAAAGAGCCTTTGGGATTTTCCTCACGCGGCAAATTTTGGCTTTCCTCTGCCGCCGGGCTTACTTGGCCTTCGTCTTGTGGCTCTCGGTCTTCTTGGGCAGCAGCACGGCCTGGATGTTAGGCAGGACGCCGCCCTGCGCGATCGTCACTTTGCCCAGCAGCTTGTTGAGCTCCTCGTCGTTGCGGATGGCCAGCTGCAGGTGGCGGGGGATGATGCGC
>JAGPOW010001296.1:57644741-57656865 GCA_030014935.1 Caiman crocodilus
GAGATACAAAATGCACACATACAAATTTTAAAACACAATTCCTTATCTTAAAGTGAAAGAGAGAGGAAGGAAGAAAAGGTAGAAAAAGAGAAACATATCAAAAGAGGGGAGAGCAAATGCAAGAGGCAAAGGGCGCTTTCTGCTACAGATAGACTATCAGGTCTGTGAGTGCTTTTAGGAGAATACAGACAGATCATTCCTTTTGGCTGGAATGATCTAGTTGGGGCTGGTCCTGCTTTGTGCCGGGGGGTTGGCCTAGATGACCTCCTGAGGTCCCTTCCAAGTCTAGTCCTTAATTTTTCTATGATTCTATGATTCATTCATTATGTCTTCTTCTCGATTTGTTTCTTTTATTATTGTTAAGGATGGATACCCTCCCCCCTGCCCACCATGAGTTCTGTGGTACAGGGCCACACTTTGCATCTGTCCTCTTTGTTATGTCATCCTTCCTGAATTTTAAGCCCAGCAGGCCAGGAGGAACTAATGAACAACTTGAGCTTCAACTCCTCAAAGATGTCATTGAAGGACAGTAACAGAGGAAGCACTCCACATAGTCCACTAAATTGACTCACCTTTGTCCCAAAATAGCTAGCACAGAAGAGTATTAAAAGTCACAGCATAGAAGGTGTTTTTTTTTTCCTTATAGGAGAGGGTTTTTAATTTTCAGTGGCCAATGGTTTACCTGTCAGTGATACAGTAGTGTTAGTGTGTGTATATTAGGATGGCAGGAGGGCTCTGTTTTCCCAATCACAAATTAAGTCTGTTTATTGGACTGGGCAATCCCTCGGGGATGTATACATGTTGGTGGGTCCTGACTAGAAAAAGAGATCAATTGAGTCTAGTGGAGATGTGGGCCCCAGAGAAGCTTTTTGAAAATATGATGACTAGGGCTGTACGAAGCTGCAGGCCATGGTTTGGATTCGGAAAAG
The DNA here is from genome assembly GCA_030014935.1 of Caiman crocodilus. Taxonomy (NCBI): domain Eukaryota; kingdom Metazoa; phylum Chordata; order Crocodylia; family Alligatoridae; genus Caiman; species Caiman crocodilus. The sequence continues at coordinate 57,645,671 of JAGPOW010001296.1, forward strand.
ATTTGAATGATTCGGACACTGATTCAGCATGTCAGAATCAAAGCGCCGGCTGCTTTGGGCTTTCTGAATTGATTCAGAGCATCCAAATCGATTCAGAAAAGATTCAGAAAAGATTTGGTGATCCGGAGGGCTGTCTGCATGAGGAAACAGAAACTTAGAAGAGGGAGGGGGAGCAGGAGGGATGATTGTGGGGCAGGGGGGGAGACTGACATGTCTAAGTGGCCAGTAAGAAGGATTTCTGTTTGGTTGCCTTTCCAATTACAGTGGCTGTGGGGAGGGACATGGAAACAGCATAAAAGACTCTGTTTGCAGATCTGCTGTGCCTTTTGTAAGTTGGTTCTGTCTGAGGAACAGTGTGAGAAACGTACTGTGTGGCAGCACTGCCTGGCTTGCTTTAGTCAGCAGTTGAATTTGCCTGCTCCTTTTTGTTGTTAGAAAGGATTGGGTAGGATTTAGCTTAGCTTAGCTTAGCATCTCTTACTGCTATTCAATTAATTTATTTCAATTTATATTTGCTCTCTTTTTTTTGTGCAAACTTTGAAAAAAGAAAGCTGTGATTTCCCTGCCAGCATGATCCATCACTGTGCAGGGAGGCACATAGATTACATGCACACACACACAAATACACACACACTTATGATATACATACACAAGAGAAGAAGAAAAATCACATATTCATAAGAGAAGAAGAGAGTCAGATTATATATAGTAGCTATTAGTTATTAATATTATTATAGTTTACATAGCGACTGAAGACAACAGAGAAGTCAGATTCAGATTGAAACTAACAAAGAACTCAGGGTCTTAGAAGGACATCATTTTAGTATACGTTACAACACAGAAGAAGAACAAAAAGTACAGTAGTAGTCACATGTTCACATTAATAGAACATCACAGAAGAAGATACCATATATGGTTATTAATAATCAAAGAAGAGTCCAGTGCATGCATGCAACACAGAGGGAATAATGCAGAGGGACAAAACAGATAATGAAGTCACACTTCACATTCATAATTCATACTAAATAAATACATCATAGTGGGGAAGAAGACAGACATACAGCACACAATTTTTACATAGCTCTTAACACTTATTACTGAATCAACCAATCAAAGAAAAGTGCAGTGCACACATGCAACACAGAGGGAATAAAACACAACACAAAAGGAGTGACACACACACACACCTTTTACAGCACAGGAAAGATTAATATGAAGCATGCTGGAAAGGCAGGTGCCAGGTCTTCTGGTAGGGGAGGGAGATGGGGTAGGAGGAAAGCTACAGCTGCGAGTCCCACCCCCGACCGCAAATATACACGCATTCTCTTCCCAAGCCGCCATGACATCAGTGCTGCCAGTGGAAGCCAGGAGATGGGAGCAGTGTCTGTGTACTTGACATCCCTGCAACTGCACCACCTCTGCTCAGCCCAGAAGTGGGCACCAGCAGTGGAATCACTGTCCCCTCCACCCCAATTTCATCTCTCAGCATGAGCTTCCCACTGCCAGAGGAGGAGCTGAAGCTGGAACCAGGGGTGGTGAGCACACTGCCTCAAGCAATTCTGGGGACTGTGGGGGAATCAGAGTTTGTGCTCCACACCCCTCAAGTTTCCCCATGAGCCAGGTCTCCTCCAGAAAGCAGCACTTCAGAGGAGGCTAAGGTTGTGGAGGCAAGTGGCTCAGCTGAGGTTGCTCCTCCTGCTGTTGAGCCTCAGCCTGCTGAGGGGTAGGATAAGTCAGTATCCTCACCCTCAACCCAGAAGCGGAAGAGTAGTGTAGTACTCTTTTTGTACTCTTTTTGGATCATTTTGAGGTGACAGATAATCCCAGGTTTGCCATCTGCCAGCACTGCCGAAGGCACATGAGCTGTGGCAAGGACGTAAGACACTTCTCCAACATAGCGATGCTGCTGCATCTGAGGAGGCACCACCCCCTTGCCTTTCTTCCTGCTCAGCCTGGCACCACTGTGACTGTGCCAAAAGGGAAGTTGCCCACTCACTCCAAAGCCCCTTCCCTCCAAAGCAGTGACAGGTCATCCTGGACCAGTGGGGGAAAGGTGGACAGAAAGGGGGGCACATTCCCAAGACGATCGAGATCACCCAGACCCTTGGGCTGATACTTGCTCTGGATAGCTGGCCCTTCTCCCTAGTTGAGGGTTCAGGCAGCTCGTAGCACTTCTGGCCCCAACTTACAAAGTGCCTGCATACACCACCTTTGGCAGGATGGTGGTGCCATCCCTGTATGAGGCATGTAGGGAGTACTTGAGGGAGGAGTTGTGCAAGGCAGGGCCACAGGTAGCCTTGCACTTCACCTCTGACATGTGGAGCAGCCGGGATGGCAATCACGGTTACCTCTCCCTCACAGGACACTGGTGTATTCAGTCAAGCCATCAGTGGACTCATCTGCAAGTCGAGATGCTGGATGGGTCCCATATAGCAAGGGAGATCATGGGGGCCATGAACTGCATGGTTCAGGGGTGGCTCATTGGGCAGCCCGAGCTCACCCGCAAGTTCATGGTCGCTGGCAATACGGCCAAAATGGTGAAGGCTGTCCATGATGCCAACTTTGTTGGCATCCACTGTGTGGCACAGAGGCTGCACCTCATAGTGAGGGATGCCTTGAAGCGCCACCACCATTACTGCTTCAAGTCAAGTGATTTGAAATGCAGGAAGGTGGTGGATTCCACCACAGCATCAAGGGGGGCAAGATACTGCAGGAGAAACAGAAAGAACTGAGCATCCCACAGCACAAAATCATGCAGAATATGGAGACTCAGTGGAACTCCACATACCTGATGCTCAAAAGATTGGTGGAGCAACAGAAGGCCATCCATGAGATGGCCTTGCTTGGAGATCAGGATCAGCAGCCCCCTGAACAGGCCACTGAGACCCTTCCTCAAGGCCACTGAGACCCTTAGTGCTGGCGATCCCCTCCTCAGCCAAGTGATCCACCTAGTGAGGGAACTGGAGAACCAAATGGAGAAGTTCCAGGGGGTCAGTGTTCCCGGCTGGGGCAGGCGACTGTCACCAGACATGTAGGCACTGGTGAGGAGGCTGAAGGAGGACATCAGGAGATGGCTGGATCCCTTGCAGTCCAGTACGTTTCATATGATGGTGGGCATGTGAGACCTGAGGGTGAAGGGAAGCATGTGCACTGGCAGCACCAAAACCCTCCATCACTCTCAGGTGCTGGCCAACAAAGTCAGGAAGGCTGAAGTGCAGAGGCAAGGAGATGTGGAAGAGGTGGATCCACTTTCCGGTGGCAGCACTCCCAGCACCAGCACCAGCCAGTCTCCTCCACACCAGCCACTGCCAATGAGGGCTATGGGCATGGCTTCAATGCTGGGGTCCATGCGCAGCAGATCCCAGCCTTAGGTAGGTAGCATTGAGTTTTCGGTGGCTATCTATGTCGCTGAGGGTATGGAGTCCCTGAACTGTAACCCCTTGGCCTACTGGATAAGCCACAGCCAGATGTGGCAGGATCTAGCCACAGTTGCCCAGCATCAGCTATCCTGTCCACGAACCAGTGTTCAAAGCAAAAGGGTACTCAGCATTGCTGGGGATGTTGTGATACCCCACCACACCTGCTTGGATCCTATGTTGGTAGAGCAGCTGGTGTTCTAGAAGGTGAATCTCCCGCTACTGAGGTTCCCTAAGCTCCACCTGCAGACAGACTGAGTGCCACCCTCCTCGCTCCATCTGCACCAATTTCCTTTTTTGAGTTTTTTAAAAGCCAAGTAATGCCCCACTCTCAGCTGGAGGGGGCACTAACTGCATCATCAGCCAGCAGGGGAAGAACATATCCATCCTTAGCTCATTCCCCTGCCAGGACGAACTTGGAGGTATGGGATTGGGGCTATGGGGAAGGAGGAGGCCCCAGGTCCTAGGCATGACCACTAAAACTGCACCCTGTCAGGGTAGGGAGGCCTGGTAAGACTGCTGCTAGCCTGGCAGCCTCATGAATGCCAGGACCAACCATCCCCTGGTGAAAGGCGGGTAGGGGCACCATAACCTCCAGCTAATGCATGCACGCACACAGTCCTGGCTGGGGAACGCCCAGACCTGCCACATCTTTGACAGGCCTGATGCTTGCTGGTTGCAGCGCAGTTGTGAGGCTTCCAGCAAGCTCAGCTGAGCTGCTCAGGATGCCAGCTTTTGTTGGTCCTGGATGGAAGGAATAGTAAAGAAGCCAGAGGCTGGCCTGGCCTGCAATGCAGGCAAGAAAGCCAGTCAGTGAAAATGGAAATGGAGGCGTCATGGGGTGAGGGACAGGCTGGGTTGTGGGGTAGGGAGAAAAGGGGGATGTAGGAGCCCAGGTAAAAGTGCAGAGGTGCCTGGGGTGTCAGATGTCCAGCCAGTTACAGTGTGCCAGAACTCCACTGTGTATATTGAGTTCATGAGTTTCTGTACCTACTACCTAGGAGGCTGATGAAGTGCACTTCAAAGACCTTGCTCTGAAAAGTGGTTTGCATTGTAATTTGTTCCCTCTCAGGATCAGGCCTCAGAGACTGGAGGCAGAATGTTTTTTTGGTGAGGAATGTGCCCCCACAGGTAATTAGTTATTGTTGTCTTTGATAGATTCTGGTGTGCAGTTTGTGGGGGTACTGGAGGTAGTTGGCAGATTTTGTGTTTTGAGCTCTAGGAAGTTGGCTTCAGTTCTGGTGATGAGGTTAGGTGTTTGTTTGAATGTGCAACTCACTTTTCAGAGCTGGGCCTGTGAACTGCACTTCATCAGCTTTGTAGGTAGCTACCGAAACTCGTGGACTCAATATAGATTAGACAGTGGAATTCTGGCACACTTCAACCTACTGGACATCTGACTCCCCAGGTACCTCTGCACTTTTACTTGGGCTGCTAAATCCCCCTTTACCCCCTTGCCCCCACCCCAGCCTGTCCCTCACCCCCTGACACCTCTATTTCCATTTTCACTGACTGGCTTTCTTGCTTGCATCGTGAGCCAGGCCAGCCTCTGGTTTCTTTACTATTCCTTCCATCCAGGACCAACGGCAGGTACTTCCTCAGCCTGACAAAGGGGTTTTCAACCCTACAGCTTCCTAAGATACATTTTTTAAGCACTCCTTTTTTCATAATAAACATATAGACATAAAAACACAAGATAATTCATCACACACCATGAGTAACATCATATATCCAACAGAACACAATATCTTTTCTTCTTGCTGTCAATTCCTTTATAAAAAGGAAGGCTCTGTGACAGTTCTGTTTGGGTACTTTTGATGCTGCTGCTGCTACTACTGGCATTGAGCCAGCTCAGTTATTTTACCTGTTATCGTGTAAAGTGGTGGACTGGGAGTGAGGCTGTAGAGGAGGAAAAGCCCTCACTGGAGCACACTGCCGTGTTCTGCAGAGGCCCAGCATCAGGAACTCCTTTTGTGTTGTGTGTACTTGAACACAAGTACACACACACACACACACAGTCGCACAGTGACAGCACACCTTAACAGACACTTTAGAGAAGAAGCAACTCCTACCTAAGAGGAAAGAAGGGCTCTCTGACAGTTTGGCTAACTGAGATGTTGCTGGTGCTACCTCAGTCAGTCACTAAGTTATTTTACTTCTTGTCATGTAAAGTGGTGGACTGGACTTGAGGCTGTAGGGGAGGAGGAGATCTCACTGGGACACACTGCCATGTTGTGCAGAGGCCCCTGCACCAGGAAGGGTGCACCTTAACACACACACAGTGTCACTCACCCACATCATGAGTTTTGCCTGTTAGCTGCCAGAGGTGCACGCCCCCCAGAAGTCAGACTCCCCCTGCACCTCTCTCTTTGACAGTTGGCAGGCTTTGTGGCCTGGCAGAGCCTAGCACCCAGACTGGCAGTAGATTTCATGCCCCCTTGCCCCAAGACAGACACAGTTGCACAAGCACCCGTGTCACGAGTTTTGCCTGTCAGCAGCTTGAGGAGCAGTTTCCCCCAAACCACTGCACCTATCACCTTGAAACTTGGCAGGCTTTGTGGCCTCAGCAGGTGCCACCACCCCTGCAGTTTTCAGCCTGCTGCGTCTTAACAAACAGGGTCATCTATGTCACGAGTTTTGCCTGTCAGCAGCTTGAGGTACAGTTTCCCCGAAGCCCCTGAACCTATCTCTTTGAAACTTGGCAGGTTTTGTGGCTTCAGGAGGGGCTACTACTCCTGCAGGTTTCACCCCATTGTGGTGTAACACACACATGACATGAGTTTTGCTTTCAAGAATTTGGGGTGCTGTTTCCCCCAAATCCCTGCATCTATCTCCTTGAAACTTGGCAGGCTTCATTTTCTCATCATAGACTACCAGCCCATCCAACTCAGACAAAAAACAATAAAGTTATAGATATTTCATTGATTCCCCATTATACTGTATTGCTGAATCTCTGAATCAACTCTGATGCTTTGGAGCCGATTCAGCTGAATCAAAGCGGGAAACCGATTTGGAGCTCCAAATCAAATTGCTGGTGTCCAAATCGGCCATATCTGAACCTGAATCGAATAGCTCCTTATTCTCACAGGCCTAATGATGACTCCCATATAATACAATGGCAATGCTTTGGGGGGGGGGAAATGGTGGTGGGGGTGGAGGTCCTTATTAATGACTGGATTAGTTTTATTAGGAACTAGGATGATCCAAAGCCCTGGCTGGCACTAAAATGCCACAAGAAAGTTGGGAAAATAACCCTGGGGGAAAAAACAAATATACAAAAATAAATATCTGAGTGCGACTCAGCTAGAGGTCTACTCACTACCGATAAGGATAACTGCTCTGATCCAGATGTTAGTAGATGAAGGACTGTATATTGGGTATGAGATGCTGAACAGAACCTAAGCTTGCTCTGATTGCAAAGTTGGTTTAAGTGGTTGCTGACTCTTGCTGGCATAAATCTTGCCTCACCTAGGAGTCTTTGGTATTATCATTGTACAGGCTAAATTCTATTGCTGCTGATCAGACATCAGCAAGAATGGAAGCTGCCTTATATTCTGCATTTTCTTTATATTCTTAGTGCAGCATCCACTTTTGGTGGCAAAAATAGTTATTTTAGCTTCCCTAAAACTCCCAATATTTTTTAAATGCAGACCAGAGAAGCTTGTAAGCACTAGAATAATCTAATTGGCCCTCCTGCATCACATAACCAAGAAATCAAGGATCCCTGATTCCCTTCTGACAGATACACATCTCATCAAAGTTCACTAAAAAACCTGGATACTTTTTAAAAAATTAATTCCTTTATCATATGATCACAGTGAGGGGCACTCGGAGTATATGAAATGGAATGACTGTGTATCACTGTGTAGGTCATAACACAGAAAGTAACAGATGTAACTGAGAATAGGCGAGGCTCACTTTTGTCCCTTTGACTATTATCATCCTCAACCGGGCAAGGTGGGAATTGGTGTTGGAAATATGACCTTAACTGTGGTTTGCCCAAATTGCTGAGCTTTAAGATAATTTTACTTTAACTCTTCCTAAACAGGTTTTAGGCAATTTAAATGTAAGTGGTTCTGCATACAGGTTCTCTAAAAAGACGGGGAAAAAATATTTTCTTTTATCACAGAGAGCAGGATATGAGGTGACAGCACCTGTCTGGAATGATTTAGAAATAGCAAACCCTGTATCTGTGTGTGTAGTTGGACTAGATGACCCCTGAGGTATTTAAGTTCTATGGTTTTATGGCTGTGTTATTCTGGTTTTATGGCTCTGTTAATCTGTTCTTCTGAAAAGGTTCAAGGAACCAGTAAGAACTCTGGCAGGCATTACTCTTGAGATATGATTAACCAGTTAATCATGTTGTTAGCAGTAACCCGGCTACATGTTTGTACAATGAATGGTGCAATAAAACAGTGAATAATCCACAAAGTTATTACAGAACAATATTTTGTGTGTAATAATTTTGTGACTGGTTCCCATTGCACCTTAAATTAAATGTGGGGCCACAGCTGATCAGTCATTTGGTGCTGCCAGGCTCAAGAGAACACCAGAGCACCCTAAGACTAATGAGAAAATTGCTTCTGTTTCCATAACTTTTGCATTCTTCTATGCCTGAGGAAGGGTATGCGAGCCCAAAAGTTTACAAATAAAGACTATTTTTTTTGCAAATAGATAGGTGGTCAAATAAAAGATATTACCTCTACCATGAGTTCTGATTCCTTCTTGTTCAATTACACTCACTTGCTCTGCCTTTGTGTACAACTGTTTCAAGTTTGTGGACTCCCTGTACCTGCAAATGAATGGCACTGCCATAGGCACATGTATGGCCATCCAATATGCCAACATATTTATGATAGACATCAAAGTAAGTTTTCTCCACAGCTGCCCCCCACCCCTTTGGCATACCTCAAGTGCTTCAATGGTATCTTCATAGTATAAACACATGCAAAGGAAGCTCTAAAAAAATTTCATCAAGACTTTAAGAACTTCTCTATCAAGCTAGCTCTAGAATACTTCAAGTAGCAAATTGATTTCCTAGACACCACCATGAAAGTGACATGCCTATGTCACCACAACGTTGTGTCGGAAACCACTTGACCATCACATTACCAGCATTCACCTTAAGCTTACCACTATATCCATTATCTATAGCTAAACCCTGGGGAATTATGCAATTATGAGCCTGCAGAATTATGTGCATAAAAGGCATGACTGTGCATAATTGCATAATTTTGCATAATTTAACTGTGATGGACTCTGTGCCTCCATGTCCATGACCTGGAGACACAGAGCCATGGGGCTGGACCGCTAAGTGTGAAGGGGAGCTCCTGCCTGCAGGGGGAGAGGGGACATGAGGTTTGTGAGGGTGTGTGTGGACAGTTGTGGGGTTTCTGGGTGGCTATGGGCCACATGCCATCAGGCTGGGCTGACTAGCTCTGTACTGCCATGTGGGGCTTCTAGCACACTAGTGGGAAGCTGAACATGGAGGCATGGAGCCTTCCCAACCCGTTGACATTCGGCTCCCTCCTGCAGTGCCACAAGCCCCATGTGCTGTCATGGAGCCAGCCTAGTCTGGTGTTAAGGTGTGTGCCAGCAGACTAAGCTGACTCCGTGCTAGTATGTGCAGGCCCTGGGACTCAGCCAGAGGTGCATGCAGCCAGGGGCTCTGCCTGTTGAGGCCACGAGCATTCTGAGGGCCCAACATTGCTGGTGCTGGGTTGCCAGTGGTGGGGACTGTGCATCATGGTGGGGGGGGGTGTCATGGGGGGACCCACACCCTTCACAATTCCCCCATACACCCTATATCCACACACAACCCCCACATACTCCCATACCCACTTTCCTCACAAATCCCACCATACACACCCACCCTCCTCTATACCTTCCCAAATCCCTCCCATACACACACCCACATCCATACAAAGTACCTGCATATATTTCTGAAAAAGTTTCAAATAGTGTTATGTTTAGTTGAATTTGTAAAAAAAAATAAAAAAAGTAATTAATGTTGTGTTTTTTGTGTGCATGATTTTTAATTTTTCTTTGCCTAGTTCCCTGGGGTGTACATGGGCCAAGCTCTACCTGACAGCCAGATCTGCTCTGGTCCCACCAACTGGCACAGCCCAATCCCAAAACTGTACCTACTCATCCATCTCTTTACCAGCTCTTTCTTCTGCTTTCTGCTCCCTCCCCTATCTGCTGCGTGCCAAAGAGGTTGCCTGTGCCTCACATGTGCTGCAATTGGGCCACCCCATTCAGAAAGACTTTCTCTAGTATGTCACAGCAAACACTGACATGGCACCTGTCAACAAGTCTGCAGCTATGAATACTAATATCCGCCAGAGGGCAGTAAAGGATTAGGAAGCCCCTTGATCTGGAATGAGGAAGGGCTAAAGGGCAACACAAATGCATTCCCGCTATGTATATGAAGCAAAGAGCAAAAATAAGCAATAATAAAAAGGAATTTATTTCCATATGCATTATTTTAATTGCTAGAAAACGAAAGAAACGGGCACTCTCCTTATGTGACGAGTTATGAGTAAAGGGCCCAGCGGTTCCCTCTCCGGAGGCATTTCAGCGCCCGGCTCCTCCGGCTCCGCTCTCCCACCTCCCAGCCTGGGAAAGGCGGTAAACACTGGGGAGGAAGAAACTGATGTCAGGAAAGTCGATTGGTCAGATTTGTTTTGGCGGGAAAATGCTTGAAATTCAAAACTGGGGATTAAAAGGGAAGGTAAAAACGACACTATTCAAAAGTAACGTTTGGACGTGACTTTTCTTTTAAGCAGCTCTTAGCGACAAAGGGACAGGAGCAGGTGCGGGATTCGCTTGTCATTGGCAAAACAATGTGTGAAGTTGTTCTTTCCGAAAGAAGATTGTTAAGACATACGACCATGAAATAGCATTAACGATGAACGTATAATAATACAGAGAGTATATTAGAATAATGAAGGAAAACAATCTGCCTACTGAGTTAAATATTGGACACTGCAGTTTAAAATGGCTGTTTAAGATCTCAAACTATCTCTCGTCTGTTTAGGCTTTAAAGAGTAGTAAAGAAGAATAAAGATGCCCTTTCTGAGGGAGAGGCGCCCCTCAGTCTGAGGAAAGGAAAGAAAAGGGCTTGTGTGCCCTTCCCCCGTCTGCGAAACCTCAAACTAAACGCTAAAGGGAAGGGGGGGGGGGGGAAATCAGGCTCATTCATGCTGGGATGCAACTGAAACTCCCTCCTATGCCTGAGACTTTATGCCTGTTATAGTTGTTCATTTCTTAAACGTGGGGGATTAAGTCCAGAAGGAATTGATAGCTTTTGAAATAGCAATAGCAAAACAGCAAATCTCTAACATAGATATGGGCTGCGTGGGAGAGTAGGAAAATCGGTGCAAGGGAACCGCGCGAAAAAATATGTGCTCTAAAGATGTTCATGTTCAGAGCGCGACCCTATACTGCCCGGTTCAAAGAAACCAGCAAAAGTCCAAAGAGCGGGAAAGTGGCCACTTGGATGGTTTCTGCTTTGTGCCCAGCGAGGACATTTCAAACTATCCAATAGTAATCGGGCTGTCCCAACCAGCCAATCGGAGAGGAAAGGCAGCTATAAATAGAGCTGGTACACACACATTTCATTCTTTCCTGTTTTGAAGCCGAGTTCTGCTTTCTTTTCAGCTCGCATCTCTTTCCCTAAGCATGGCCCGCACGAAGCAGACTGCGCGCAAGTCGACCGGTGGCAAGGCGCCCCGCAAGCAGCTGGCCACCAAGGCGGCCCGCAAGAGCGCGCCCGCC
>JAGPOW010001296.1:57656965-57681136 GCA_030014935.1 Caiman crocodilus
CTGGACCAAGTGGAGGTCCTGCAGCTCCGCCAGGAACCTCTGGGACCTCTTGGACTTGGCCGACTGCTCCTCCCAGCAGATGTCCAGGTAATTGAAATCCCCCATGACGATGACATCCCTCGTCCTAGCCGCTTCCTTGAGGTGGCCAGCAATTTGGAGGTACAGCTCCTCCCTCTGATTGGGTGGTCTGTAGCAGACGCCCACCATTAAGTCCCTTTCCCCTCATCCTCCTTGCAGCCTGACCCAAATCGATTCCGTCTGGTCCTCAGTTGCCTGCAAGTTGACGCTTGATGCAGAGAAACGCTCTTCGACATAGAGCACAACCCCTCCGCCTCTTTTCCCCATCCTGTCCTTCCTGTCCATCTTGTCCTTCCTAAGTCTTGGAAGCTATTAAGGCCTATTCGCAAGTGACCAAGACCCTAAATAAATGAACAGATGAGCAAAGCCGTGGCTTCAGGCTATAATTATGCTAGACATATCTGTGAGACTTTGCCTAGACAAAGCTGGTAACAACACCTTCATTTAGTGATGGGAAGATTTACGTTGTGGTGTCAGCACAGCTTGGAAGTCAGGATGCCTGGGTTCCCTTCCTGCTTGAGGCAGTGACTAGCACTTTACCTTTCTAGCTTTACACTTCCCGTCTATAAAATGGGAATAATAATACCACTTCAAATAGGTTTTACCAAGTTTTAATATTTATAAAAATACCTTAGGATTTGGGTTGTACCGATAAAGATTTGGGGGCCAATACAGATAGCCGATTTTTAAGGTGGCATATTGACTCATACTGATGTGATTTCTGATAAAGCTGTGTTCAGTTGGTTAGTCTATTGTGGTGAAAGGGAAGTGGGGAGGGAAGAGTCATGGGTGAGCAGATCAATGCCACCCTGTGGTGAGGGAGGGAGTGGGGCTGGAACAGGCACTGTCCAGGCGGGTGGGGTGGGCTTAGGACAGAGCCGCGTCTCATCTGGGGGGTGCAGAGGCAGAGCAGGGGAAAGGGACAGCTGCCACCACTGCACGCCGCTCAACCAGGAACCACTTGTCTCCTCATTTGGTGGCTCTGCTGCTGCTCCCACTGCTAGTCCGGGAGGGCACAGCAAGGGAGGGGTGTGTGCCCCCAGATCTACATGGGGTGGGGCAGGGTGGGCTGCAGCAGCAAGCTGGGGCCAGGGGCTGTACTGCTGTTGGGGTGGGCAGTGGTGATGCTGGGAGAGGGGCTACAGTGGCGGGGGAGGGGAGAAGGAGGGCTGCAGCTATGCCAGATCTCACCGTAGTCCCCTGTAGCTCCCTCCCAGTCCCACTGCTGCCTGCCCCGAGCGCAGCCTGGCCCCCAGCCCAGGCTGCCCCTTGCAGATCCAGGGGTACCCTCTCCTACCCCCCTGTGACCTCCCAGACGAGGGCAGGAGCAGCAGCGGGAGCTGTCAAATGAGCACCAGACGAATGGCTCCTGGACAAGTGTGCAGCTGTGGGAGCCGTACCTCCCAGACAAGCCGGGCCTCCATCCCATCCCATGCCTGCCTCTCCCCTCTCCGGCTGGGCAGTGCCTGCTTCAGCCCCACTCCCTCCCTCACCCCAAGGAGCCTTGATCTGCCCCTCCATGCCCCTTCCCTTCCCCCTCCTCTTCCACTACAACAGTTTTACTAGCTGCATGTAGCTCTCCATGCTGCTGAGCCGAGCTCCCCACCACCTATGTGCTGTGCTATGGCTGTGTGCAAGCACGAGTATTAACTGGCCAAATTATCAGTCACTTAAGGTTGATTTCTGATATAGTCAATTTTCTTTATGTTAGTACTGATCTGATATCAGACCGATGTATCAGTGCACCTCTACTTAGGAGCTGTAATGGAGGAGAGTGTTGCAGAAGTACGAAGTAGGTGTAGTTAAATACAGCACAACCCCACTGGAAACCCATGACTTGCCCCCCTCCCTGTGCTTGCTGCATTAGCTACCTAGCATATTTCTCTGCAGGTATTTGCAAATAAGGTACAGCCAATATGAGTTCTCACTCTTGGCTTCATTGAAAACACTTTAGCTAAACATCATGCTCATATGATTGCTTTTAGTTTTGTTTCTTTAACCTCCCTCACCTGTGCCAGTGATCTTGAACTTTGATGCTGAGTGTCAAAGGATTGTTCTCATCCAGGAAGAAAATGAAATTTTACGTCAAAAGGTTAGAGTTCAAATAGGTCCTGCTTCACTGAATGGAGCTGTTTTTTTCAGGGGTTTGAAGATCTTTCCCCTAGGAAATGTCAGTTTTTAGCAGAAGGCTGAACTTGTGCTTGCATGCCTGATTATGTTGGGTTAAGATAATGGGCTCTTATTCTACCATCTCTTCTGCTTAACTTTGCATTTTGTTGCTAGGTCTTTGGTTTCCAAAAGATAAGGCCTAATCTGTACAATTGCTTCAATAGTGAGTGGAAAAATGACACTAGCAAATGCACTTGTGAAAAAAAGTGAAGGATTTTAGTGGGCTCTAATTACACACATACAAAAGAAAGTGATGGTTTTCTGTTACTTTGAATAATGTAATGTTTAGCCAGTCAGAACAACTCTACTTTTAACTCATCCTATTATGGTTGTTGAACAAGTGCTGCCAGGCTGACAAATAATGACCCCAAATGCCAAATAGTGAAGAGGGGAATCCCAGCAAAAGCTTTCCTAACTCAGCTCCGTCCCCTTGTTGTAGCTCTTTGCCTTGCAGGCAGAATCCTACCGAATGAAGAAGGAGGAGCAGCAACAGGAGGCAGAGGAGTCAATTGCCCACCACAGACTGCCTGCTTATGTGGCCAGCATGGACCGTCTGGGGGATTCAGAGCTGTGAGTGTCTAGATGGGGGTGAGAGAGACCGCCTACTTTTATTTGTCAGCCCTTTTGTATTCTTGTTCACTCTTTGGCACAGTCATATAGTTGGAGAGTCTGTTTCTTGCCTTCTACACCTAGTATGTAGGGTGATGAGTGTTTCCTTAGAAACTCACCAGGCCAGAATTTCTGTTGGTAAAAATGGGTTGTATATGCCAGAGCATCTCCTCTGGCTTTCTTGTAGTGGGTTTGGCACATTATCCTCTGTATTCCTGCCAGAGCCCTGATGTTCTCTCCCTACCAGCTCTTCATCCCTCAATTATAAAAGTTGTTCCTGTACAGCAGTGGTCAAAATCTGTATCTTGCATCAGTGATACCACAGTGCTCAGTACAATTACTGTAGTCTTTGAGAACCAGAGTCTTGCCATATACCTGCCTATCTCACTAGCTGATATAAATTGGATAAGGATGCCCTCAACACTTATTAAATACTGTTCCAAAGTGATTCAAAGGGGTGATTAGGTAAGCAAAAGATGCTTTTGACTTCACCTTTTTGCAGACTTCCCGGTCTTTGTTTCTCTTCTGTACTGCCAATTGATGTTTCTCTAACATACATACCAGAGCTGACTCCAGAAATGCTGTTTAAAAAAAACAAAACAAAACCCCAGTTTAGCATTTTGTACCAGTAGATCTTGTCATGCACATGGTGATGGAGATCTTTTAACTGGCTGGCTTGTTGTAGGTTTTGAGAGAAAAAAAGATGACAAGTAAGGCTGGGACTTTGTAAACATGCAAAGCAAATTTAGGTTATTCTAAAAGATTCTGCTAGCAGAATAATTTGGTCACACACTATTACTAATATTATTGGAACTTTAACTTCTCCTGTTTCTATTCCATTTGAGTTTAGGTACTGTTGTGCTAATCAAATTTCTAATGCTGCTCTCAGTAATATACATGAAAACCTTATCTTTTTGAGTGCATGCGAAGGAATGGTATTTTCTACTCCTTAGCTCCTCACTTTTTATTTATTTTTTTTACCCACATCAAGTTAATATATGGGATGATCATGATCATGCCTCCAAAATACTTTCTTACCTCCCCCACTGCTGGTTCAGCAGCCTGCAAAAATCTTTGTGTTCTGGAAATGCCCCAATGTACAGTCAGTTCTCTGGTGATTGTGTATTGCCAGATGTTGTGCTTGAGTTGCACGTGTCATGTTCTGATTTTTTTTTTTTTTTTTTTTCTTTTTGACCAGTGATATGACATGCAGCCAGAGGAACATTGCACACTCTCTTCAGTCCCGAGGAGGCTTCTTATCTTCCCTGCTCTCTCAGGGGAAGAAGGGGCCTTCCAAAGCAGCCCAGACAACTGGAGCCTCCCCAACGCAGACTGGCAACATACTGTTAGGGAAGAAAGAGACATCAAACCACCAGGTGATTCTCAAATGCATTTGTTGCAAGGTGATGTTTGAGTCAGAGTGCTTACTGGGCTACTTTACTTCTTAAGCTGGTACTCAAATTTGGAAAAGACAGCCCATACTTCTGTTTGGATCCCAGAATTGACTAGCAGTCATTCTAGTGCTGCATTGGTCTCAGAACAGTTAAGACTTGCTGCTGTCTTGCTAAATGTTTGATCCTGTAGTATTTTGCTTCCAGTTTTATGGTTTGTTCCAAGACACGGGACAGGAATAAGTCTTACAGATCTTCCCTTTGTCTTCCAGAGCACCAAGGGAAAGGAGGGGGCAACCAGCTGCAAAGAAGGCAAGAGTAATTTTGGGTTGACAGCCAATGAAGCTAGCTCTCTGCAGCAGCGTCAGAGGCGTCTGCAGGATCATGGGAAGGAAAGAAAGGAGCTTTTATACAAAGGATCTTCCCAGGTATTTGGGAATGTCATAGAAGGTCTTGGGACTGTACAGCAGACTTCAGTTAGACAGAGGCAAATGCTCTTATCAGGTTCTGCGCTACCTTTTTAATGCTGATTAGCTGGACCAAAGGGTATTTTTTTGTAGTTAATCAGTTAACAGTATTGACACTTGCAAAGTGTTTCTACAAAAGCCTAGAAGAATAAATGTAGGACTTGGGTTTTTACGTGGTAGAGGAAGAGTTGTTTCTTACTTCCAACCATCTGCCCTGCGTGGTTCCAGTTCTACTATCTTCATGTGTATCTGCAGTTCTCTCTCATCAGTGATAGCATCTGCTCAGTTCGGTATAAGTAGTAACCAATTGTCAGCAAAATTAACTTTCCTGCCTTTAAAGCAGTATTGTCTCAGAGAACCTAGCAGCACAAATTCCTGCAAAGGGAACCCCTTCTCTTACTGTAACAGCCTGGATCTCTGAGTAGTTTCTGCATTAGCAAATGCTAACAAGTTCTTCTTAGAAACTTAAATGCAGAAGCTTTGAAGCCTCAGGTATCAGAGTTGGCAGTGTCATTTTTAGAGACTCTTGCACTGTACAGACAGGCCAATTCACTTGGAGTCTGCCCTTGACAGTCTTGTAAAGAAAAAAAATCTGTTTTAAGGACTATGAGACCTGCAGGTGTGTGACATCACAGTTCAAGTAATTTGGCTTCCAACAGCCTTGTGTTGCCAGAGCAAATACCCCTGCACAATGGGTGCAGTGGCATCTAAACCTTGCTTATCTTGCCTGCTTAACAAAATACTACGGCTGGAGGCCCCTTCTGAAAAAATGGTAAGGAGTGTTGCTTATCAGTTCTTCCAGGCAGCACTTGTATGTGAGAGGGCACCTCCCTATAGATGTGTGTGTACATTTAATAAATATTTCAGAGCTCAGTGAGAACCCTGTTCTTCTTGCAGTACATGTTTGTAGCAGGTGCTCAGCAAGTGATATTCCAGTCTTTCCCAGTCTGTTTATGTTGCTATGCTATCAGGAAGTGGGTATAGTTAGGTGTGCTTTGTTTCTGACCTGCCTGGGCAAAGGCCTTATTAATACTAATTAATTAGCCAAGCTAATTAACATTATAAAACCAAGGTGGTGGTATATCCATTTCACAAGCTTCTCCACCCTTGTGACTGCAGAGGATTTGATTCTGCAAGATCTGACCTGTTGTTTAAGACAGGTTGCTTGAAATGTCTCATGCACTCTCGTATCTTCAGGTGGTGCTGTAGCAAGGTGTTGTCTCCAGGTTTTTCCATCACTAGCGCTCTCCTCTGCTTTGTGTACAGCTCCTGTCTGTCAAGGAAGAACTGAATTGTGGGTAGGGTGTTGGTACTGATTTCTTGGTACCTTTGGGAGCCAAGAACTGAACAGACTTTGTGTATGAATTTAGGTAAGATCACTTCAGCTATGCTTTAGTTTTTTTCTTGTGAAATGGGATAGGGAATGGAATGGTCAACATGTTGGTCACTTAAATTGTGATCTCTTAATATTAAAGGCCAGGACATGCAATAGATTTATACTGGTATAATTCTGCGTGTGCTCTGTAGGCTGAAACAAATGACACTGGGATCAGAAGTAGGCAGATAACTGGTGGTGTCCAGGGATAGATGTTTGCAGTAGGATTGTTCACAATGCTTTGCCACTAGGTGGCAGAGGAGCCTGTAATAGCCCATTTGACTGTCCTAAACTGCTAGTCACGGATCTCTAGGGAAGTGTGATGCCTTGCAAGGGTATAATTTTTAATCTGACTTTTCCTGGGCAATTCTACACTAGTATTGAGCAAGCTGCAGTAGTGTAGACCTGCACTCCTTAATCAGCTTCTACAGCATTGTAATCATGGGTTGCACCTGAGCCCTCACTGTTTCTTATTTGCATTGTTGTATTTCCACAGTGGGGTTCTGATCTTGATTGGGGCTTTCATAAGACAAATACAAACATAAATAGCATGAATTTGAAAGGCGCAGATGTATGTTTGAAGAGGATTTCAGCGTACATGTATGTTCATGGCATTTAAAACCTTCACAGACTTGCTGACTAAACTGTCTGTGATAGCCACTCTCTGTAAGGTTAGCATTTGACAACTATAATCCAGAAGCTGTAGTTGTAGAAAGGGCTCCACCAATACCTGCCATGCTCTGGGCTCTTCTCGCAAAGGCAGTCGTGTGGACTGTGACCGTAGTTATACCATTCTCTTTGCAAAAGAACTTGTAACATTTGAAAGGATTCTAGGTGCTGGCCCATGACTATAGCCATCTGCACAGCTCCTTGGCTTTCAGGATCAGGATGAGCACAGATAGCTTAATTCAGTTCTGTTACATTGCTGGACTTCACAGCACACTGTTCTTGCTTTTAGGGGCAGAGCATGGAAAGGAAGCTGGAGACTAGTGTTACTGAAGCAGAGCCCTCCCCAGAGCCACATGTTGAGCAAGTGGAAACTGTCATCAAAGTTTCTGCATCAAGCACAGAGGGTGGAGGCATCCGGCAGGAGCAGCCGTTCATTGTCTTGAGCCAGGATGAGTACGGAGAGCACCATTCATCCATCATGTACTGCAGGTAACGGAGCACTTGTCCTAGGGCAAAGAGGTAATAAGAGCATTTTCTCCTTTGGCTACTATAAGAGCACTTACAGTTGCTGGCACCAGTATGACCTGTATCAGTGCCTTTGCTGCAGGGAATAACTGTAATCCCTAAATCACAGGTGAAACACCCTAGAAAATCAGGAATGGTATCTGTAAAGTGTATTGCACATACACATTCCATTGAGAGACTTATGCTAAATCTATCATTTCTATATCCATGCATCTTGGAGCATCATATCAGTTCATTCTTTTAAGAGGAAGAATTTTTGAGGTGTCTTTAGAAGGAAGCAACAGTGACCATAAACATGAAGGACAAAGTGTTCACCATTTGCTTTCTTTCATAGGGTTGATTGCTCTGGGCGAAGGGTAGCTAGCTTGGACATGGATGGGGTCATCAAGGTGTGGTCTTTTAATCCTATAATGCAGACCAAAGCGTCATCCATTTCCAAATCTCAACTGCTTTCTCTGGAATGGGCAACCAAACGAGACAGGCTGGTAAGTAGTATGTGTACACTATTGAATTGCTACTGATGTCCTTGGGGTGTTCTGTTATCTAGTGTCAGATGCTAAATTTAAAATGAGACTAAAATGAGGAAACATGAAATGGAAAGAAGTCATAAAGTTTAAGGGATGATGAGGAACACAAGCCTTTAGGGTCAGAAGCAGAGTTGGGAATGGAAGTGTATTCTGAATGAATGAGAAATTCAGCATTATTTTCTTTGCTAATTGGAACAGAGGACTGGGAACCAAGATACCTGGGTTCTTTTTTTGGTGTATGCTTTAGCTGTGGCCACCTGATTTAGCCACTTAATTACAGATTACAGGATAAAATTACTTTCTTTCAGGAATGCAAAAGGTGACTTAATTTTCATAAAGGACTTTGAGGTCAATCAGAGGAATGGCACTGTTGAATTGCAGAATGCTAGTGCTTATCTCACCGAAGAGCAGTCGGAATTTCCATTTAGTCCCTTCTCTTAAGTAACTTTACTGCCACCAGGCTTATAGCCTGTTCCAAGGGCACCTTGCACCATCCTGCTGAGGAAAGAATTCAGTAATGTGGGAATCTCCTATGACAGGAGTTCTATGTTAAATTTATGTTAAATTGTTGATTCTTTGCTTCCAGCTCTCAAATGCCAGTCATGTAACACTACCAGTAGTTCTGCTGATTGTATGGTTCACTTTTCTAATGATTATTAAGGAGATTTAATGTCATTCGGATCTTTCTTGTTTAGAAGCTGCTTCTACTCCTTCTCATTTTATTATTTATTACTGTTGTGGTAGGATTACATTTTAAAAGCAGTGGGGTAACATCTGGGGTTGAGCAGCAGGAGACCAAACTTCAAAGTAAGGAAGATTCAATGTGCTTAAGTTTCTTTATCACTAAAAGTCGGGGGAGATGCAGCATACCAACTGTGCTGACGATGCATATATATTGGGCCTAGCTTAAATTTCTGTCTCTCTCTCTGCTGGACAAGAGGAGACCTTGCTATTTCCCTAGTTATCCCCCAGGCAGGCTGAATACTTATGCTGCAGGTTCCATGTCAGTCTTTTCTGTACCTCTGCTCTCCACTTCTAACTGGAGGACATCTTCTTGTCATCTTCTAGGGGATAACTTATTCCACCTTGGGCGCTGATCCTATTTCCAAAGTGACTACATGCTTTCCATTCCCACCTGAGAATAAAAACCAGTAGAATATAACCAGTCCCCTGGTGACATGTCCCATCCTAGGGTAGGATATGGAGTGGAATGATATGTAGTTAGAATTGCATTTTCCTGTGGTGTTAATGATGGTGGGAAAGAGTTGTACTTTTCACTTGCAGTTTTATACAGGTTTTTTTTTTTTTTTCTTTCCCTGTCCTGTATGCTGGCTTCAAGCTATTGCTGGGCAGTGGGGTTGGGACAGTTCGCCTCTATGACACTGAAGCCAAAAAGAATCTTTGTGAAATCACCATTGATGAAGAGATGCGCAGGTAACCCTTACAGGTCCTCCCATTCCTCTTGGTTTGTGGAGGAGCAGGTTGGCTTTCAAAGTTTTTCCTGAATAATTTGACTGATATTAAGCAACATCCTCTGAAGCAAGGACTGGCTATCTGCTCTTTTGTGAAACTGCTGTTGGGTAATGCAGTTATTGATGACAGTGCAAATTATTTATCAGTGTTATCATGTTTCTTCTAGCCGTCTGTAGATGTTTTCCAGAGTGCTCGTTTAAGCCCACAAACTTTAAATGTTTGTAGGAAAGACTGAGACCATATTGAAATAAAAAATGATTTCTGTATATCTCAACACACAAACACACCACTACTGTATGAGCACATGTTTTTAACATGCTTTGTATTTGTGCCTTCTGGCTACCCAGAGAGAAACCCCTCAGCACAGATTGTCCTTGCTAGCAAGCAAAGTGCTTTGCACAAAAACGTAAGTGGAGTTGCCAGGCCCAGGGCATCATGAGCCATAGAGAGATCTCATCCTTGTAAGGCCTTCTGTCACTGTTCAAGGAGGGGGTTTTGCCATGCAGCTTCTCTGTGGGTGTAGGAAAGAGTGAGAAGTGATGTGCAGAACCGCTCTCTAGGTTTCTTGTGTGAGAGGAGGTGAAGCTGACTATGCCTGGGGACTGTGTTTCAGGATTCTCTCGCTTGCGTGCAGCCCAAGTGGTGCGTCTTTTGTCTGCTCTGCTGCAGCTCCGAGCCTCATCCCACAGCTGGACTTTGCAGGCCCTGCTGTTGGAGGGAAGGGCGTGAACCAAGTCCCAGGGAAGCTGCTTCTATGGGACACCAAGACAATGAAGCAGCAGGTATTCTTATTTCTTTCCTCCTTGAACCTACCCACTGACAACAGATGTCTTTTTCTCCTCACCTTGTTATAGCTTCCCTCTTAATACTCCTTTTCCAGAAAACTCGCACCTGTTTAACGAGTAATTTGGGGAAAGGTAGTTTTCCTAAGGCATTGTGTCAAACAACTAGCAACATGGGACATAACATATTGTTCCTTTATTTACAAAGCTTGAGCTTAAAAGCTTATGTACTTTTGTTTTCCTTTCTCCCTAATTCCATCTCTATATAAAAAGGAGGAGCCTGGAACTCAAGTTTTTTTAAAATAGAAGGTTTATAGATTTTTTAGCTTATCTATCTTTTATTTAGATGTTTTAAAAAGTTATAACCTACTTTAAAATTTAGCATATTTTGTATTACATCCTGCTTCCATTTTAAGCAGGTTTCTTTTTTAAGAGGAAACTATACAAACTTTGTAAAAATAAAAGCATTAATAGAATTAATGAATCATGATAGTGTTGCTTCTGCAACTTCTCATGCAACTAATCTGAAGTGAGAGGGGCATGCACTGAAGACTGGTTTGTGGCTCTCTAGGTAACATTGATGCTGAGCTGTCTCAGCAAAATGTAGCTTTGGTTTAAACATTTGGCCTGATTGTAGTGCTGTGCCAAATAATTGGTGTATGGCAATATGTTCATTTGATTTCTAAAGCATGTGTTGCTGTACTAGCCAGAGGTTTGTATATTCAGTTTTGTGTGAGGGATGCTTCCAGGGGTAGGAGCATAGCTTTTTTTCTTCTCCAGAGTCCCAGTAAGAAGGGTCAACACATTCAAAAAGGAAGTTGTGGACATTGCCTATCCCATCTCTCTCAGTTGCCTGAGGAGGAGAGATTTCTACACCATGCTCAAAGGAGGCAAACTCACTGTGATATTTGGCAGTCCTTATCCTCAAGGCTACCACCAAGAATATTAACTTGGCCAAAATGTCTTGATGAAATGTAGTGGGATGGACTGGCATATAGTCAAGGGCATCATGGGGTCTGGGTAGAGAGTGGGGGATGCTTAGTTATGGTGGGAGTTGCTAGGTGGCTAAACAAATAAACCCCTGTGGTACTAGGTCCTTCGCATATTTGCTCCATGAGAGGTTTGTAGGGACAGAAGTGCAGAGATCAGTTCAGTAAAAGTGACTTTGCCTTTCAGCTCCAGTTTTCCCTTGATCCAGAGCCCATTGCCATAAACTGCACAGCCTTTAACCACAATGGCAACCTGCTGGTCACTGGGGCAGCAGATGGAATAATTCGTCTCTTTGGTAAGCAGGTTCTTGGACAGCAATATGACTGCTTTTTTCCTCTTAACAGTAGCTCCCAGAAGGCACAATAAACTAGAACCAATTTGCAGTTATAGGTGTTAGGTGTCCCTCAAACTGCCTTAAGGTCTTTATCTTTCCCTTTTACCACCTAAGGGCACGAGAGAGCTCTGTTTAATCTCTCCTCTGAAGTCTGGCATTTTCAGTAGTGCAGTAACAACTAGTACAGTATTGGAATATCATTGGTGTGGGCCTGATCTCTGCAGCAAAACTTCAGTTGGTGACCAGCTAGTTGAAAGATGTGTCATCTGTTTCCAGCTCATTCAGTCTGTACCATGTCTAAGTGGAAACCCCAAGTGTTGCACAGTATCCTCTCTGTGAGCATGTAGGAAGATTGAAGTGACTTTATAAGGAACAAGCCCCAGCTTTTCCTAAATCTGTACTCTCTTTTTGGCAGTATCTGATGCAGGGTCCCTTGTTGAACCCCACTAGGAGCCAGAGACCTTCAGGCAGGTGACACATGTGACCATCTTCCCTTTTAAATGAGTTTTGGAGTATAAAAAGGAAAGAAAAATCGCACTTGATAGTCTCTAGGTTTGACCTAGTGATGAATTTGTGTAGACTACAAGCTGAGCCAGTCTTAGCATAGGCTGCCATCTTCTCAGCTTCCTCAATTACCCCTCCTCCTACCATAAAGCATGATTTTCCTAGTTTTCTGTATTTTTCTGAATATTGTACTTTTTCCTCCACTCTGCAAATTGTATCATCTGTTATAGTAACTTGCATCAGATGAAGGGAGGCATGTTAGGGCTCTTGCGTTCTGTACTTGAACCTTGTGTCATCCCACAGAAGATGATTTGCCAGAAAAACTTGTGTTCTCCTAAACGCTGCCCAGGAGCAGTCAGGCTGTTTTAAAGAGAATTGTTCCACAGCAGCTGCTTTGTATTGCTGTCAGTGCCCTATCTACCCTCCTGTGATGCCCTGAGTATGCAGTCCTATAAATCTAGAGGGAATATTGCTTTGAATACTATGTCTTTGTGGGTAACAAAGGAAAATATCTGTTTAGGAAGATGGGGTGGGATGGTTGGGTAAGAAACTGGTATGGGCAGAGAATGGGTAAGTACTGGAGTAATGGTTTACTGGTTGGTGACGGCTGGCCTTGACCCTGGCAGTGAAAGAGCCACTTCTATGTTCCCCACCTCTGTGCACGATGAACATTCAATGATCACTCTTCCTTCAGATATGCAGCAGCATGAGTGCGCTATGAGCTGGAAGGCACACGATGGAGAGGTTCACTCTGTTGAGTTCAGCTATGATGAAAACACAGTTTACAGCATAGGAGAAGATGGAAAGGTAGGCTGTCTATGACTGTGAGAAGATGTTGGGACCCTGGATTTGAGCATGAGTAATATCCTCGTAACAGGGTGGTTTGTCCTCTTAAAAAGGGATAGCCAATCCTAGTAAGGATATTCAGCTGTGAGCCTTTGGGCTAAGAGGGGAGTGTCCCACTGGGAGCTTCAAACCTCAGAGGAGAGAGCTGAAAGTAAGCAACCTGTGAGGGAACAGTTGCAAGGAGAAAGGATGCAGGTTGCAAGCTGAACAGCTTTCTGCACAGAGGGGCCAGGCTGCTATGCTGGGACCACAGCCAAAGGGTTCCACCTCAGTGCCTGGGACAGAGCAGAAGGGTTTTGTTTTGCTTGCTCGGTACTTAAAGACTTGTAGTTGGGAAGAGTGACTGAAGATCTCCTCAATGAGCAATACCTGTCTGCAGAAGCCAGCAGGCAAGACAGCCCACTTATAGTCCTGTTCTCAGCTCAACGAACTGCTCATCAGTGACATTGTTTCCTGGCTGCATGCCAGTCCTCCCTACAGAGCTGGAATGGGGGGGGATCATCCATTGGGCATTCTGCTATTCCTGGACTAGTATACTTCCCTAAGTGAGAACAGGTTTGATAGAGTGCTCACCCCCTTGCCTTTTAGAACTCTGTGGATCAAACCAACACCTTAAAGTTCATCTAGAAACCCATGTGCAACCAGTGCACAGCTTGTGCTGTCAAGGTAGAAGATGCTTGCCTATGCTGTCTAATACTAAGCAGCTCTACGATGCTGGAAAAGTCTTTTTTTAAAATCCCAAAACAGATTATCATATATTCAGACTACGCTAGCATGGAACCCCAGTATGAAGCAATGTTAAGACATTTTTCTAGAAGGTCTTCTCTAGATTGACCAAAAGTTACAGGCTTGATACAGGAATTCCTTGCTAACATTCTTTAGCTTGTGTGATACAGCAGATTAGAGGATGCTATTTTCCTTCTGGCCTATAAGAATCTATGAATAATGCTGAGCTTCTTTATACCTCTGTAAATAATTTTTTAACAAGAGGCTTTTATCCTTTCTGTTTTGCTTTTCTAGTTTATTCAGTGGAATATTCACAAAAGTGGCTCCAAAGTATCTGAATATGCTCTTCCCAGTGATGCCACGGGCCCTTTTGTGCTGTCAGGGTACAGCGGATACAAGCAAGTCCAAGTCCCACGAGGAAGACTTTTTGCCTTTGACTCTGAGGGAAACTACATGTTGACCTGTTCTTCCACTGGGGGCATCATCTATAAGGTAACAGTTTGAAAAGTGACTGGGATGATTTGGACAAGTCAAAACAAGCTTCCTTATAGAAAACTGCAACCTTAGCTGCCTTTTTTTTTTTTAAATAAATATCTAACAGGGCTTGAGCCAGTAAAGACTCCAAAACAAGTAACTGACCTCTAAGCCTTCTGTGCGTAGATAGTCTTTGTTAAAATAGCTGATTTTTTTTTTTTTTTTTTTTTTTAAGCAATTTTCCTTACTAGGAAGGATATGGTGTGTGTTGGACAGGATACAGATTTATACTGGCTAGTGGTAGCTTAGTGCCAGGCTTGCAATTTAAGTTATATTTAGTTGGCTGGTGGTGTTCTTTACTTCGAGATTTCTACAGTCCTTTGCTAGTTCAAGCATGAGTCTTTCCTTTTTAGGGCACGGCCATTTTAAAGTGCAACAAGGGAGAGAAATGGTTAGTTTTTCTTGCTGTGTATGTGTTGCTCAAAATCCCAATACATCTTTAATGTATATTTGAAGTGTACGTACTGATTATGACTCCCAGGCTTTAGATTCTCTTGAAGACAGGCTGTTGCTGTTCTGGAAACCTGCTTTACTAATGTTTTTTTATGTCTTCCACCTCTTGCAGTTGAACAGTGATGAGAAGATCCTGGAGAGCTGCCTCTCCCTGGGAGGTCATAGAGCCCCAGTGGTCACTGTGGACTGGAGCACAGCCATGGATTGTGGGACTTGCCTCACAGCCTCAATGGATGGAAAGATCAAATTAACAACTTTACTCGCTCAGAAATCATGACCTGGATGCCAGTGGTCAGGAAAATAGTAATATTTGCATTGCAAAATCAGTTTTAACTACAAAGGAACAAACTACGTAGAGGGGAAAGCAAACTACAATCGCTCTTCTCATTTTGACTTCACCTCAGACAAACTTTTCTTTATAAGCATCAAGCCACTGCTCAGTAAGATGCTCTTTGGTTACTGGAACAGCAGCAGTAGTATGGTCATTTTAGGATGTATGTTCTTTTCTGGCAACTGAGCTCCCTTGATTTTGGAGGCTCAAGTAGTATGTGGCTCTAATTCCTCGGGAGAGGGCAGATGGAGATTGGATGCAAATGGAGAAGAAAGTTGAAGAGCATTTGACACAAAGGACTCTTGATGAAAATGTCTGTGTGAAACTAGCAGTATTGTATGTAATTTTTTTCTTGAAAGAAAATGTTTTCTTGCATTTGACTGGTGTGTGTGTGTGTGTGTGTTGCTGCAGTGGATTAATGCATTAGGGCCAGAAAGCCACAGTCATGGTTGTGAGATCTGACAACAAAGGCCATCAAAGTTTTATGCAGTGATCCCTGCATTTGGAGCACTTACCTATGGATTTAACTAAAGCAGGAGTGACTAACCTACAGCATGTGCCCCACAAATGGCACACACAACCTTGATGGGTAATAGGCAGCAGACTGGAGTGGGGGCAGGCAGCACAGTAGCAGATAGGGCAGGAAGCAAACAGCAGAGCAGCAGATCAAGCAGGGGAAGGGGACTTAAGTGGCACCCACAGAGGGTACAGGGCTAACTTGTGGCATGCCTGCCAAAAAGAGGTTTGCCCTTACTGAACTTAAGAACATCAGACAGAACCTGATCTTGGATCTTTGATTCTTACCCAATGAATATGTGATTGTTAACAAACTCAATAGCTCCAACAAAAGACAGAATAAGTCCATGCTGTGAATCAGTCAAAGTAGAGACTTAGACATGGGTCTCCCATTCCCTGCAGTGGAGCCAGAGGAAGGGCTTGTTCCCTGGGTCTCTACATGCCAGGTGAGTGGGCTGGCCAAGCATGGGAGCCTCTATGGGGCATTATGTTGAGTGTAGACAGACCCATGGGGTTATGGTGGGAGCAGAGAGACACTGTTTCGATGCAACATCACAGAGCATCTGCTGGGCTGACATAGCTGCCAGATGCTTACCCAACCGAAAATCCCCCCCGGGAGTGGGGGAAGGGGAAAGAACAGATTTGCTGCTCTTCTATCTTGTTGTGCTGTCTCTCCTACAGGATGGTGGGGAGGGATGGAGAATAGGCACTGCAGCGGGGCTGCCTTTCTCTCCGGGTGCTGCAGGAATGAAATGTCAGCCTGCCTGCTCCCTGCGTAGGTGCATCACAAGGCCAGGAGAGTGGAAAGGCAACATAGCGCCCTACCAGTCAGCTTTATACCGGGGGAATCAGTCTTTTTGCAGCCTGTGTTTGACACCTTTGTAGTCACGGCTCCGAGCCCCCCAGCGGCCCAGCAGGCTGTTGTATCCGCCGGAAGCTGCCAGCGGAAGAGGCTGGAGCGACTCCTCGGGCTAGCGAGGTTCTTGCGGCGGAAGAGGTTGGGGCGGATGAGGTCCGAACCACGTCTCGTTCTGCCCCGGCAGCTGGACCGGCGTGCGGGCTGGGGGCGGGGTGCCCGCGGGCCCCGATCCCGCCCGGCGCCGCTAGGGGGCGGAGCGAGGCGAGCTCGCCGCAGTCGGGCACGGAGGCCGGGCTGCTCCTGGTGCCGCCCTGCCCGGCGGCGATGGGGCAGTAACAAGGCGCAGGTCAGGCTCCTTCCTCCGGGGCCGCTGCCCACTCCCGAGCGGCGGGCCTGAGGCCCGGGAAGGCCGGCAAGCAGGAGTCCGGCCTTGCGCGGGGAGGGGCCCGGGACCTCGCTGCCGGGACACGGGGAGGGAGCCGCGCCCTGGCAGCCCGCAGCTCTGGGCGTCCAGTGCTCCCTTGTTCCGGGGCGGGGCCTTCAGCTCGCCCGCCTCTGGCATAGGGGCCTCAGCACTAGGGTCTTCCTCGTGCCCAGGGGCCCGACCACGCATCCGCATGTCCTGAGAGCAAGGGGGGGCCTCAGGTGATGAGAGCCAGCCTCTGTTTGTAAGATGCATGCCAGAGGAGGGGACAGGGGTGTGACTGTGCACTACCAGTACAGATATATAGGCTTATAGGTGCTGACACTGTCTTCTTGAAGACTCAGATCAAGTATGGTCTGTGCTTGCC
This sequence comes from Caiman crocodilus, assembly GCA_030014935.1. Lineage (NCBI taxonomy): Eukaryota > Metazoa > Chordata > Crocodylia > Alligatoridae > Caiman > Caiman crocodilus. Next base: position 57,673,915 of record JAGPOW010001296.1, read on the forward strand.
TGGCAGGGGAAGTAGCATGATCACCACAGCGGCTTCCTGGTTGCACTGGGGAAGACCGCTCTGCTGGCATGGTATAGTACCCGTATACGTAATGCATAGCTAACCTTGGCTTTATGCCCATTTTATGGAAATGGGGGACCTCCCTGGCTTGCCCTGGGACCTAATGGCTGAGGGCAAGCAAAACTCGTGGGCATCCGAATGAACCCCAAGCCTCTGGGCTTGGGCCTGCACGTAGGATGCCTGCCAGAGGATTTGGGAACATCTGAAGCCCCAGATAGGGGTAGGGGATGTATGCTGGTAGTGGTTTGGCTCTCAGACTTGGAATTTGTTCTGGTTAATTTAGCTTGGACTATGGAAAATTATTTTAAAGTAAAAGGTACTGCCTGCTTCCTTGCATCTGTCTGTCTGTCTGTATTTCCACCTATCTAGCCAGTGTCTTCTCAAGACATTCATTGGGGGCCTCTTGTTTATTTCTTCCTGTTGGCACCTTAGCAGAGCATTAATAAAGGCTGCTGTGTGAGAGTGTGTGTATGGTGCTAACCATTAGGACAGGTAGTCCTTACTTTAATCTTTGTGCCTGTGTCTTGATTGTGGGTAGCATTTCCTTTTGCACATTACAAGAGATGGAGGCCCGTGCATCAACAGCAAAGAAGAGGGTCCTCCCCCCATGGATGATAGGGGTGGCAGAGCAGAGAGAGACGATGCCACCAGCAAGACGCAAGAGGAGGAAGAAGGCGGCTGAGGCAGGGTAAGTGCATTGTTCCATTTCTGACTATGTTGATTCAAATATGCTAAGCAAAATGAGGTCTGACTGATGCTGGAATAAGAAACTGCCAAGGAAGAAGGTACGGTTTTGTGAGTGATGTGGAGGCAGTAGCTCATTAAGGGGCCTTCTGCCCTGCTTCAGAGCTATAGGGATTCCCAGCCTGGTGGCTGGGGGCCATGTGATGGTAGAGTCCTGAGGTATAAAACAAAGGGTCCAAGTGCATAGAATTGATAGCACTTCACAGGTGCCAAAGAGAGTCTTAGTGCTAGAGCCACAGTTGAATACCTCTTACCATTTCACAGTTGCTGTGAGCTAAATAGTTCTTTGCTTTGCTCCCTGCATTCCCTGTCCCGCAGTGTTCCTGTTGTTGATCCTTGTTCCCACGGTTGGTGAAGTGTTTTGAGATCCCTCAAGGACAGTTAGCAATGTAAGGTTTTAGGATGGTTATTGAAAGGCACAGAAAGAGCAGACACAGAAGAGGTGCGCAATTGCTGCTTGCAGCTGGTATATACAAGGAACAACTCCACTGCAGCCAGTGTAGTTACGCTGGTGTAAGACTGAGAGAGAAGAGAATCTCACTCCTATTTCTGACTTCTTGTCTTTCAAAAACAGGAATTTTGGGAACAAAGGGGATTCCTGAAGTGAACCCTGTGTAGGATCCTGCCTGCTTTTTCTGACAATGTGCACACCTAAGGTGTTTCCAGAGGGGCAGCATTCACAGACAGGCTGCGGGCCGCATAGATGGAAACACCTGCTGTAACCCTCTACTCTTGTTCTCCTCTAACTCCTGCATGTGTGCAGAGAAGCAGCAGCTTTGCTTGGTTTTGTGGCCAGTCTCTGAGCAAGGCAAACAGTATCATTTCCACACCCTCACCCTGCATTTTCTTTTTGGTGACCTAGTAGAGTGAACTCCCACAGATGTAGAAGTCTCAGTCTGAGCAGGGGATAGTGACAGGAGAGTAGAATGTGTTAACTTCCACTTGTTTCTTTTTGTGCATTGCAGCTCAGCATTCCCTATGTTATCCCTGATTTTGGTGTCTCCTTTCTCTCTTTCCAGGACTGTGACTGTCTACTGTATGAATGAAGCAGAGCTGGTGACTGTGGCGCTGGGGATACTGGCTGAGGTGAGCAGTGATGTCTACGGGCCTGCCTCATCAGGCTTTATCAAACTTCCACCAGTGCTTTTCCCCAGGCTAATTTTAAAATGTCTGCACTGTGCCCCTTCCCTTAAGGAAACTTCCTTGCCAGGAAAGCTAAATAGAAACTTTTTCCTTTTTTCCCATCTACTCTATGTTAGTAACACCATAATTCAGTGTGAGAACTTGAGCATTCACCCTTGTTGAAGCTGTTGTGATGGAAGGGACAGCAGGGAGTGAACTAGGCCAGAGAAAGAAAGGGGCATCCATCTGGTTTAGGTACAGGATCCAATGACTATATCATGCTTTGCGACAGCCTACTGGTTTGACCATGGGCAAGTCACCTAATTTTTGGGCCTCAAGTTCCCTGTAAATAAAATGCAAATGATTGAACTCTTCTATTTGGCTGGTGGGGAGATGACCAGGGACTAAGGTGATGGGGGCATTTAAGTGTCTATAAATAAATATGAGAAGGCAGGACAGCACCTCTGTTTCTGGGAGGAGTGTGCAGGGTAGGACCAGGAAGCACTGTGGCAGGACTGGGTACTCCTGCCTCCTTTAAGTTTATTGGATAACCCTAACACAGGCAGGAGAGCATGCTTCACCCAGTTGCAGTGGCACCCTGGTTGAGAGCCATTGCTCTACTTGCTTCTGATCCTCTCCTGTTCCATCCTGAAGAGCCTTTAATTTCTCAGGAGATATAATATAAGAACTACCAACCACCTGAGGTCATTAAACAATCCAAAGCTTTTGTGACTGTAAAAATTTTAGCTGCAGGGTTCTCACCAAATTGCAGTTAGGTGCAAAACTTTGGTCTCCAGTGTGATTTCCCCTGGGGTTCCAGTGGGCCAGAGCAGTATTAATTTCTGGACCTACACTTCTGGTTATGGAGTGTTGCCACTTTGGGGTAAAATAGCCAGATTTTAGATAAATAGAAATCCTTTCTATAATTAGATAAGGCTTTATCTTTGAGACATGTTTTATGGGTGTATACAATTATTTTATTTGCCAGAATTTGAAATGCAAGGAAAGAAAGGACAAAGTTTTGTCTGAAAGTGAAGAGGAGCAGGGATGCCAGCAGTTGCAGACTGATCCTCAGTGGAGTCCAACAACTACAGACGGGTCCAGAAGGCTGAAGTCAGGCAGCAAGCCCCAGACTGAAGCTTTGGGCTGTGCTGACAGGACTGTGTCAGAGGATGAAGACGACGATGTTTTAAAATATGTCAGGGAGATATTTTTTACTTAAAGTCTGTTTTACTGCTGCTGCTCCAATCAAAACTAATATAGCAGGAACCATTTTAGAGGACAGAAAGTGGGAAAGACCCACAAGTTTACTAGAATGATGGATCTAGAAATGATGACAGCAGAGATGCTTTTGGGAAGCCAGTGGTCTCTCTATACAAAGTGAACCTGGAACTCATAACAAGGCCTTGGAAAGACCCTTTGCTGGTTGTTGGCTCAGGGGAAGATGAACATTGGGGTTTTTTGTTTGGAACATCAGAATTGCTTAAAGAGTTGGTTGTTTTTAAATAGCTCTTTTGACATTTCTTCCTCTTTTGTGGAAATGAAGTGAGCATGAAGAAAAGCTGAGAGTACACATATGTATGAGAGTAAGCAGTTCCCATCCAGTCATGCCCTGAACTGAGCTTGCATGTTCATGACCAGAATATCTTGGAGATACCTTGGAGATGCTTGTGACTTTGGCACCATCTTCTCCATTCTTAATACTCCTCCTACCCCCACTTGCAGAGTCCTTATTACCATTGGGCCCTCTCACCTCACTTAGAACTGTGGGACTTCTTAACTGGCAGTCCTTGCATGGGGGTCATGGAGACTGAATTCTTCTCAGCCCTAGGTTTGACCTTTCGAGTCAGTGTGAGGCAGGGTAGTGGAAGGTGTGCTGGGTTGTAGCCCTTGCTAACCCATGAGTTCTTTCTGCAGGCTGCCTTTTATCAACATTATGTTAAGTTTGATGTCTCACCTTCTTATTTTTCAAATGAGTGTCTACTCTCTGGGAGCATCTGGTGATGTCCCTGCTTGTGGGTGCTTTCTAGGTTATGGAAGGAAATGGGATTTCAAATAAAGTATACTATTGAGAACTTGGGCCAGTCGCATGGGTGGAGTAGGCAGCAGCAGCAAGTTGTCTGCCAGATAGCAAACTAGTGTTTAACTCTGACCTTCAGACATTTGTCCCAGAGCATGCTGAAAGGGAATATCAGTGTGAAAGGAGGTAGATGAGGGCAGCAGATTAGGTGTGTGAGTGTGCGCCCTCTTGTCCACCCAGCTGCATTAGAATCACCTTGACCTTGGGCTTGTCCTCCCCACTCATCTGCCAAGCCTTGATGGTGTAATGGTATTTGAGGACTCTGAGCAGAGGTCAGTCTGGCAGGAACCATGGTCTTCTGCAGGGTTACACCTCCCCTTTACCCTGCTCCATTCCTCAGGTGTTTGGTCACTATTCTTTGTTGGTCAGGAATGTGCGATATCTTGCAGAGTCTCTGCTCAAGCTCAGCCAGGTTATTTACCCTGTGGTTCTTTGGTCTAGGTTTTTCTGGTTGAGCCTCTCCTTGCCTGAATTGATTGGGTTATACTCTACCCATCCTCTTTTCTCTCCTCTCCCTTTGTCATCATCTCTACTCCTTTCTTCTAGTGACTCTTAAGTTTCTGTGGTTATTCATGAATTAACTCCTTTCACACTTTCTGGTCTCTTCCAGCCTTACTTCAGGCCTTGTAGACTAAACCTCTTTTAACAGACTCAGTTGTAGGGAATTAGGGTGCTGTAACCATAGATCAAGGACAAAGGAAATCTTTCTCTCCATCTGGCCTGGATTTACACAGGGACAGTAAATCAAAAGGTGAGATCTCTTACTCCTGCTCTCAATTGTTTCTACTTCCAGTATACCTACACACACAAAAGGTTTGATCACTCTTGCTTCCTTCCCAGTTCCAGGGTTCTGTTAGCTATCAATATCTGGTTTAAGCTCTGTTTTTCTTTTCTCCAGTGTGTCACACAAATCTCTCCTTTACTCTAGCCACCTCAACTTGTCTCAAGGTCCCACTTCACTCAGTGGGTCTGTTCTTTCTCTCCTCCCAGTCAGCTTCTACCAGCTGTTCTGTGGGTATTCCCCACTTAGTCTTGGCTCTAGGGGCTTACTGGGATGACCCCCAGTGCCATTTGCTGTTACTTGGCTTTCTGGGTGTGCAGAGAAGAACCTTACTCGGAGCTTGCCTGGGTTGTGACGCTCCACCACTCACAGCCCTTGCCCTCCAGCCCTGCTGGAGGGGCCCCCAGCTGCCAGGGCTATGGGGCCAGGAACCCATGTCTGCAGCTCCCTGCCCCCAGCAGCAGGCAGCTGCAACAGAAGCAGCATGGAGCTGAGTCCCCCACTGCTGCTATTATATTTTATATGTACTATATGTGAAGAGGCACACTCAAGGCTCCTGGTATATGGAACAAGAAGGCCAAACTACTCTTGCTCTTTCCCTAATTGAACTGTTCCAGAGGCTGAAATGTTCCAGAAGTAGAAACCAAGGGATGGGGCATTGTCTTAAGCCACAAAGTTATAGCTGATTCAAGCTACAGAGAGAATTCCATGGTTTCTGCTGACAGCTATACACTCATTTTTAAATATACCAGGCCATTCAGTTCTTGCAAATAGTGCATACACAAACCAAAATGATAGGTTAACCAACAAAGATTCATTGCAATAACTTGAGCCCAGATTGTCAAAACAATTCAGACATTTCTCTTCCATTCAGCCAACTGATTTGATATTAGTAGAATTGAGGCAAGTGCTTGAATGCCTTCAGTGATTTGAGCTCCATTGTTTAGCTGTGCTGAACATAACTAATAAACTGACAAGATATTTCTAGCTTCTGAAGTGGTACTGAAGACTAATTCTCCTAAAGGAGTTCAGTGGTATCAGAAAAAGGCTACTCTTTACTGCCAGTTGTAGCAGTTCACCTATTTGCAGGGGAAGAGAAGGAGACCAAGTTGGACTGGAAAAGAGCAGCATGGAAGATAATAAGGAGTGTGGGAGTGGGAGGATGCATTCTAAGACCACTACAAATGGGGAAGAGGCTGGATGGAGGGCTACCTCTGACTACTCATGTTGTAGAGAGTGCTTGTGAAACCAGCTTTTTGATGTGGTCCTCTGGCTATCGCCTATTGTGTAGAGCATTACCTGATCAGATGTTCCTGTGAAGGTATGGTATCCATGTGACATTCTGTATTTTGAGTCGTGTGTGCATCACAGGATAGCTCTGGTAGAGCTGAAGATGTGGCAAACTCAGGCATGCAAGAGCAAAGCATGCTAGTGGCATTTTGGACCAATCTAAGGGCCAGATTTGAGAAGACTGCAAAAACTGGAGTGGTAATTTCTCAGAAAGCACTGTGTTGCATGCAGTGTGAATTAAAAAACAAGCAGAAATCTTAACCAGGGGATAAGGCACAACACTGCTTTTATTGGAATATAAAATATACAACATGAAAAGAAAAAAAACAGTAAGGATGTTTGCTTCACTCATCACCATGCATACACATTCATTCATTTATACAAGAAAGACAAGCGCGCACACACAAATAGTTAGACAGTCCTGCAAAGATTAAGGTGTTACCAAGTTCTAAAGTTGCTCGGGTCAGTCTGGTGGCCAGCCAGACTGACGAGAGATGGAGTCAGGTCTTGTTGAACACACCCAAAACTCCTTGCAGGTGGAAAAGACCCAAAGCCTTGTCATCTTGTTCATTCTTTATAGGGATCACTGTCCATACAAGCCTATGGATTCCTCTGAGTGAGACACGAAGGTCATCCTTGTTCTGTTGGCAGGCTGGGAGTGGTAGGATGTGATCTTCTGGCTTTGTGGTCTGCAGTCTTCAGGGGGGTCATTGCTTGCAGTCTTTAGCCATCAGGGTGAAGCATGATCTAGTATTCAGTAATCCTGAACTGCTGATTCAATGTCACTACAGCCTTAAACTGTTAAACCACAAAAGACTATCTTCACCTGGTGCAAGAAAACTGTCTTCCTTCACATTGTCACATACATACATCATTCCCCCTTTCATTACCTCTTTCCACATATGTCAGACATACTGAAAACTTTTACACAAGCAATTTTACTTAAACTTAGTATAAGTTATAAAGTAATAAGTCCAATAGGTCAAATGCATCTAAAATCATGAGACCAATATATTTATGCTAAGCAATAAGAAATTTAAAAACAGATGGTTAATTCCAGACCACTAATGACGACTGGTCAAATTATTATATAAAGTAAATCATAACTAGATTATCTTACTGGTTAAATATTTCATTTTATTTTT
>JAGPOW010001296.1:57683909-57735170 GCA_030014935.1 Caiman crocodilus
TTGGCTGGGGTCCTGTGACCCCAGCACTTGTTTCCTGCCATTGGCAGGGGGTCAGACTAGATGGCCTGCTCTAGGCCCCTTCTGACCCTAGTTACTATAGTACAAGGAAAACTGTTTAAGGTCTTGAAGGACAAGGATCTCTATCAAAACAAGGATCTATCTTTTTAGATTAATGGCAATATCAACAAGCTATGTGCACATTTGAAAGCTGGACCCCAAATGTAGGTGTAAAGAGAAAAACAAGGTTTTGAAATGAAGTACTACAGATGACTCTTAAAGATACTGTATGTAATTCATAGGACAAATCAAAGAGGCAGCTGGAACTTTGCAGCTGCTGTTGGAAAATAAGAAAGCCTCCTTGACATAATTCAGATGTAGAGATGTTATGAGATGTCCTCATTTGGCCAGCACCATATTTCAAGTAAGAGAAAACAGAAGGAGAAGAAGAGGTCAACCAAGCAATATGTGAATAGATAATATTAGTAAATGGACAGAAAAGACCAGAACCATGCTTGCTTACTTGGTGGGAGGGGAAAAAAAAGTCTAGCATAGAAAGAGGTCAGAAGGGAGCTCTTATGACAATCTTCTGTGACCTTGGACATTATGGGAAACAGAGTGACTTGGGAATTTGTCTGGATGAATGGGTAAGATATAGATAATTAAATGGAGAACAAGTGAGTTGCGTGTTGATATAGAATTCAACCTTCCTTACTGGCTTCAGCACTAATTATGTATCTTATTTCAAAACATGCCAGCCAGAATTCTGCTAATATAGTACCACATAAAAAAGGAGTTATGAATACAAAACGATACCTCTACTTTAGTCCTAAAACAATAGATTAAAGAGGCAAATAAACTGCAAGTCATAGTTACACTTAGGGTTAATGCAACTGTTACACTAGAAAACTGGCCTGTCATGCTCAATGGGACAGGGGAAAGGAGGAAGCATTTATAGTTTCAGTGTAAAGACCTACTAAATTCAGTCTAAATTCAGATAGTTGTAGGGGAGTAACATGAACAGAAGTTCCTCCAGGTAGAAGCTTCTAGGGAGATGCTTTGTGCATGGACAATGAGTCAATAGTTAACCTGGCCTAAAAACTAAGTTAACTATCAAGCTTGACAACAAGGTCCTGTGTGTTACGTGCCTTAGGGAAGATGACACTAGCAGCTATTCCAGGAAATACTTATTCTTAATAGAACTGAAAGCAAAAGTGTATGAATCATCATTCATGAGAAACAAACACAAGGGTGATAAGCAATTTGAACTTTGGACTGGAGTACAAGTCTACAAGAGGTCTCAGTGGGATTTAGGCAGAATTTGAATACCTGTGTCTTGATTTCAGATTCTTAATCTTCTCCCCCCCACCCCCCCCACACACATATGCCCACATTCAACTGCTGCCTAATCCTAGAAGCACTTAAGTGCCTAAATAGTTGATATTAAGGATCTCTTGCGCCTAAAATTTTGCTTCTAGACATACCCAGAATACCACAGTCTTAATTGGGCTGAACAGCTTACCTTAAATGTGAGCACTAACACCCTGTTGAAGTCCACCAAAGTACAGATTCCTCTGCCTATCTTGCCTGAGGGTCTTGATTCCATAGGTGTGATCTGAACACTGTCCAGGCTCTGGCCAAAATGTGGTAGCAGTGACTGTGTTCCCTGCTGATCAGGGCACTCACCTGGCTGAGGACAGCTCTGGGTTCCATACCCTGATCTAAGCACTATATTTGCATTTTGCATTAAACAGGTTTGGATACAGATACAGAAGTACTTTCTGAAGTAGGGGCTACAACTTGACTCCCCCATGAGAATACCCCCTTTCAGCAGGCTGGAGTAATGTATGTACACTGTCTAGTTCTTCCTGACTCAATGATTAACAATGCTATGCAAAGTCAAACAGGTTGAACAGGAGTGATGGAGGGTGCCCCCCACCAGCCTAGCCTCTAGTCTAGTAATGAAAGCAGTCTCCTGGGAGATGTGGCTTGCAATTCCCTCAGGCTGAGGTAGGCCCTGAGCTTAGGTCTCTTAGATCCCAGGTAAGGGCTCTAAGCACTGAAATATTTATGGATGGAATGGGTTGATGTAGCATGGTCTTTATACTGTGTTTTGAAAGAAGGTTGACTCTGCTCTGTATCCATCAGAGATAATGTAAGCACCCATGTTCAGGATAGAGTTCTAGGCTGTGCATCCAGAGCTACACTTCCTGGTAGGGCTGAGAACAGTGCCCAAGCCCTGGAGAGGGATGGGATTTAAAATTTACACCTCTCCTCAGTGTTTTTTTCGTTGGCAAGATCAGGGGTCTTCTCATTCATTGTACGGGCCCATTCTAAGGCACTTAAGCTTTTGATTCAATGCACAGGGGGAGTTAAGTGCCTGACTTAGGCTGTGGATTCTGATAAAGCAGCAGAATAGATGGGAAATGCCTAAAAACCAGGTGCCTCCACTGCATGTCACAGTTCCTGAGACCCAATCTCAATCTCAATGTGGGGTCTAGGAATCAAGGAAGAGGAAGCTGTGGAAATATACTGTACGGTAGGGCTGTGCAAAGTTTTGGATCATGATGCAGAGATGATATGGATGATTCAGAGTCCAAATCTAATTGCTGGAAGCTTTAGGCTTTCCAAATCAATTTGGAGCTGATTCAGCCATAGAGTATAATGGGAATCAATTAAATATCTATAACTTTGTTGTCTTTTGGCTGATTTAGATGAAACGTGCACAGATGGTAGGCGCTGCTGAGAGCATGACCCATGACAAGTTTCAAGTTGATAGGTAAAGGGGTTTCTGGGAAACCACACTTCAAATTCCTGAAAGCAAAACATGTTATATGTATGTGTTAAGCCACAGTAGGGTCAAAACTGCAGGGATGGTAGCCCCTGCAGAGGCCACAAAACCTGCCAAGTTTCAAGGAGGTAGGTTCAAGGGTTTGGGGAGAACTGCATCTCAAGCTGCAGATAAACAAGACTCATGACATGGGTGACACTGTGTGTTAAGGTGCAGCAGGGTGAAAGCTGCAGGGATGGTGGACCCTGCTGTGGCCACAAAGCCTGCCAGCTGTTGAGGAGATGGGTGCAAGGCTTCTGGGTCCCTGTACCTCTAGCTGCTGACAGGCAACACTCGTGACATGGGTGCTTGTGCAACTGTGTCTGTCTTGGGGCATGGGGGTGGGGGACTATGGCAGGCCTGGCTGCTAGGCTACTGTGTTACCAATCAATCATGATTCACTCGGTGACCAGCTCAATACACAGTAGCCAGCTAATGTAATGAGTTAACGAGCAAAGATTAATGCCTTCAAAACCACAGACTAAAGAGAGGAAATAATCAATACAGACCATCAACTGCACCAAGACAAGCACAGTCAGTTGCACAAGCACCCAGGTCACAAGTTTTGTCTGCCAGCAGCTAGGGTGCAGGGCCCCAGACCCTCCCTGCACCAATCTCCTTGAGAACTGGCAGGCTTTGTGGCCTCAGCAGGGGCCAGCAGGTCTGCAGTTTTCACTTCGCTGCGCCTTAACACACACAGAGTCATCTATGTCATGAGTTTTGCCTGTCAGCAGCCAGAGGTGCAGGGCCTCAGAAGCCAGACTCCCCCTGCACCTATCACCTTGAAACTTGGCAGGCTTTGTGGTCTCAGCAGGAGTGACCACCCTGCAGTTCTCACCCTGCTGTGGCATAACATATACACGTGACATGAGTTTTGCTTTCAAGAATTTGGGGTGTAGTTTCCCCCATACCCCACCACACCTATCTCCTTGAAACATGGCAGGCATCATGATCTCAGCAGAGGCTACCACTCCTGCAAGTTTCATCCAAATCAAACAAAAAGCAATGAAGTTATAGATATTTCATTGATTCTCCATTATACCTTATGGCTGAAGGTAGCTCCGAAGCTTTGGAGCTGATTTGGCTGAATCGAAGTGGGAAACTGATCCGGAGCTGTGAATTGAATCACTGGCATCTGAAATTGGCTGGATCTGAAGCTGAATTGAATACCTGCCTATTCGCACAGGCCTACTAGACAGACAAACCTCTAATGGCAGTTCTTCTTGGCAGATGTTACTCTCTGCTTCTCTAGTTCTAGAGACTTGGTTTCCTTTCAGTTGTACTTTCTGGGTTCTCCCTTTAGGCTGAAAGACAAAAATCAGAGGTAAGGAGAAGCTCCCCAGCCAGTCTACTCAGGCAAGGGTGATCAGTCAGTAAAAGCAGCCTACTTGTTCCAGGCCCTCAAGAGTTTAGGGATCACTTGCTCTTTGGGTCTTTAAGGTGTCATAAGTAAGCAGGAGCTTGGACCTGCTTACTCTGTATTTGGCTTTGAACAGTCTACAGAGAAAGGATTAATTTCAAGCACCCCACTTCCCTTACAGAATTCATCTTTGGGAAGTCATCCTCTTGCAGGTTTCCACCCTCAGATGACTGCTTCTTAAATCATCATTTTCCCACCAGGGCAGAGGACTCAGCTTCCTATTAATAAACACGTCACAGTTTGGGAAGTTGAGGCACACATTCCACCCTTTTTCTAGAGGCTGTAGGTTTTAGCAGAGCTAGGAGACATGGTTAAAACTTCTCAACTACTGGACCAAGCCATGGTTTCAATGTGCCATGGAAAAATTATACTGTAAGCAGATCCCTGGCCATAACTGCAGCACAGATGCTCCTGGAGGGTGTTCAGTACTCTCAGGATCTATACCAAGACACCTGGACAAGGGCTGGGACCCCAATCTCCCACATACAGGGTAATGTAAGACCTAATCTGAACGCTGTATCAAATACTGACCCAAAGCTTTCTTCATATTATTTCTTCATAGAGGTTTAACATCTAAGGGAACATTTCTTTTCTCCCTCCCTTGCCCCCTGTGCCGCCTTCTCCCCTATCAGGGACTTACTTCTTTAGGATCACACATCATTGTAAGACAAGTACCCAAAATCTATCTGTTCTTCAAGAAAACCCCTACCCAATCAATACCTCACTTCAGCTTCCTAAGGTCTCTCTTGGAGCTCTTCCCCAAGACACGCTTCTGGAAAGTCCTGAATGGTACAGCACACACACCAAGGGCCTGCATTTCACTATAACAAAACACAAAGATTCAAAGACATCAGAAATTTGTGAACAATTAAACCCATAGCCCACCTCACTGGGAAATAAAGGAGCGTGTCTGAACTGAAAAGAATAATAGAACCCAAATCGTTTCCACCCGGGAGCCTCCAAAGTACCATCCCCTCAACAGCAGATGCCTCATCCACACCAGTTCCACAACCCCACGGCAGCCAAGCACTTGCTCTTTTGTTGTTGTTTACTGTGACACCCCATCATCTTTTAGAGTGGACAGGTAAAATCTTCCATATGCAACCAACCCTCTCAGCTATGCTCTCTCTCACCTTTCCCTATGCACTGGTTAGAATCTTACAGATTTGAATGAACCTCAAACTAGAAAAGTCCAACTTTAGTGTAAATCACCTGCTGGAATAACAGGGAAAGGGGACCTGAGGTTCCTTGCTTCCCATACAGCTCAGCAAACTTCTGGGAATTTATATATAAAATACCACTTTTCGTTCAAGTTATTCACGTAATATGTGACACTGCAGCCAATGCTGAGTTAGAAGGTAGCTGTCCCTACTGTACACCACAGCTGGGAGAGGAAGGAACATTAGGGCCCAGATGACAAGGCTTATATACAAATAAGCCATCTGCTCTTTAATAAGCATACAGCTCACAGAGGAGCTTGGTCTCACTTGAAAGAGAAACCTTTATTTAATAAATTTAGCATATCTAAATTTGTACCTGCCTTGATGCCAACTCCAGCTCTGGTGCCAAGGGGATGCAGGAAGCTCATGTCCCCAGAAATAGCAGCCCTGCTTATCACAAACAAGAAGCCCTATTGCTTATTGCCTTGGCAGGAAGACAGAGGAAGCAGTCAGCTGACTTGTAGCATGTGGATTGATATCCTAACCTCCAATGAACATTAACAGGCTAAGCAGGAGATGGGAGGGAGGGGAAGAGTGCCCAGGGGTGGATCCTTCTGGACTGGATCACACCTCAAGAGATTCCCCTCGTTTCTCTTCAGTGCTCAACGACATGTCCCTTCCTCTCCCCATCCTTCTCTTTCTGTGCTGTCTTGGGGGCACAGGAAGCTTTCAGTGCCTATCTGGCCTACTCCAGCCAAGCTGTGCAGAGGCTAGGCTCAGCTGGGATAGTGGCAACAGCAACCATGATTAAGGAGGGTGTTCCCTCTTATGCCTGCTCCTGGAGGGACTGGGCAGGGAGGGGGAACCCACCCACACATCACCATTGCTTCCATTGTGTTGCATTCCCAACTGAGCCCAAGCCCTACTCATCCCATCTGGAATGGGCAGAATTTGCTCTGAAGCCCTCCCTGCCCTGGAAGGAAAACATCAGGGCCAGGTGGGGTAGTGGGGAATGAAAGGGAAGGATCTTGCCTCTAAGCATGGAGGGGAAGTGAGGGGATTTTTCTGTGGTGTGCTCAGAACCTCATCTACCACTAATCTGCAATAGAAAGTATCCTGCAAATTCACTGTAACCCTTTGACATCTATCTCTTCTCACTGTCTCCTGCCCCATTCTCTTTCTAAAGTAGTGGCAGCACTGCTTCTTGCCTCCAGATCATTCTGGATCCAAAAGGAGCCTGCATTCTGGGACTAATTAATGATAGCTTCTGTTACAGTCACCTCCCAGCATCTAGATCAGTTCAGGGGCCAAACAGCAATAAAAGTTGCAGCTGATAGGTGTACTGCATGCAAAGGTGGGTTTGTATCACACCTCAAAAGGGTGGGAGTACTGGGATGCATGGATATGAGCTGTGTGCTTGATTTTCAAGAGTGTGCTGCTGCTGGTGATATACTCAGTTGTTGGTCATGGTCATAAGCAACAGCAGATGACAGAGTCTCAATGCCTAGAGAGGGTAATTGATCTGCTCACTTGAGGCTTACCAGCATTTTTTTCTCCCAGCCTGACTAGATTTTAACTTTAGCATCCTGTTAGTGCTGATCTACTATTATGGAAAATTTTCCAATGGGGTATGTCCAGTACTAAGCAGTACTACCTCCACAGACTACCACTCCCTGCCTCAATCTCACCTGCTGCCCCACAGCTCCCCTACCCCTCATCCCAGTCCTGCTTGCCTATGTTTTCAGTAGGAAATGCTGAATGCTTAGCCTCAGCTCCCTTTAAGGAGTTAGATGCCTAGCACTGAGCTTCAGGAAGGTGTGTCCTTCTACTCAAGATTCACATCCATGAAACCTATCCTGGGAGTTTAGCATCTCAGCCCTTTTCCCCAAGAGCCCTGCAACCACAGGAGGTAGTGATGCCTGAGAAGATTTGAACCTATATCTCCCATGTGAATGCCTTTACCCCTTTTGAGTGGGGTGGGGGCTCCTTTGATATCTGTTATTGAAGTTGTTCCACTTTGTCTTGAATACTACCTGCAGCTTCTCCCCTGATGGAGCAGCAGGGCTCGTGAGGAATATGGACCACACCTACACAGCCCAGGCTAGCTCTGCTGCACGCAACTTCACATCCTCATCCCTTCACTGCTCGTAAGCTTCCAGGACCTAGTCCACAGGCAGTCCCCCCTGGCACATGTACTCTACACCTCCCACCCCACCTATTATTATGCAGCTCACCTCTATATATACTACACACAAAAAAATTCAGAACAAAAACATTTTTAAAATAAAATATAATAGATATTTGATTTTTAGTATATGATTTGTTTTTATCTATAATTTCTCAAAATTATTATTTCTGAAAGTTTTATGTGTGTGTCTCTCAACAGCTTACCTAAACTCTTCAAGTGGCCCACCAGCCAAAATAATTGCCCACCCCTGCTCTCAGTCATATACCTAAAGGGTTAAGCTAACACCTCACAGCTCCATGGAGGTAATACTGTCAAGAGACTCTGGTGCAGTGGGTCAGCTGGGACCAAAGAAAGTTGTTTGTTGGTCCTAGCCCCTGAAGCACACTGCAGTGTACCAGAGTCTTTAATGACTTTGGCACTTATGACATGTTTTATTTAGCAAGCATTGCTGTGCAACTGCTCAGAAAACTTTTAAACTCATAGTAACACTTACTGTGATCTAAAATAAAACACATTCTAAGTGCAAAATGCACAAAGGCCTTATAGATATCCTCTTACTGCTGCTGAAAGGCTTTTGTATTTGAGTTTCCTGTAAATGACAGTAGGTTTCTCTTTCACTGATGTTGCATGCATTTAAGCAAACAAAACTTGTATGCCTTTAAGCAAAGAAGAACTTGTACATGATTAGTAAGTGGTGTTTCTTTATTCGTTTTTTTTTCTTTTGCCCAGGTCTTGCTCACAGTGCAAAGAGCAGATTAAGCAAGGAAGATAGGAAAATGAAAGACCAGCCAGCAACTGAAAACTACAATAAAACACGTCCTTAGTGTAATGTGTGACCAGACCCTGAGCTTGAGAGCTACCTTTGTTATGTCTGTCTGGCAGTTCATTGTACCATGTAGACACCTTGAGGTACCTAGGCAATTCAGGTGCCTCTGTAGTTAAGGCAGCAGCTGAATGTAGGGTTTCAGGATTTCATTTATAACTTAATGCTAGATAGCTAAGCAAAGTGCCTACAGACATTCAGGGAAGCTGTTCTGACATGTTGTAATTATAGTCCATTGGAGCAGATTCAATTAATGGAGTCTGCTGGAGCATGCTAATTAGCATGCCCCTAGCAGCCTCCATGTCTTGTATACTAGCATGCTTGTACTTCAAAATGGCACAGGAGGCGCTTTAACTAAAGCTCATTCGACAAGCTTTAGTTGAGCTTTAGTTAAAGCACCCCTGTACCATTTTGAAATGCAGGATGCTGATACATAGGACAGTGCAGGCACTTTAATTACATGGGATGGTGCAGGCCTGATCCAAAGCCCACAGAAAGGGATCCAGATTTATCTGGTGTAAACCAGCTCAGAGATTTAACTGGCCAGTATTGTGCCCTAGATGGCAGCAGCAGTGCACATTTCAGGGGCCAAAGGTTCCCCTTTTTGCAGCTGACATGCATGCTGAGTGGCCAAAAAGGCATTGGTTTTCTGTGACAAAATAGGAAGTAATGTCCCCTCTAGTAGCAGCAGCAAAACACCAGGTGCTTTTTGTCCTCTCTACTGCTTGAGCCAGAGCTCCTGAAAGGTTGAAGGAGGGACGGCCAGGTGATATTCCCCCTTTAACTCCATGCCAGGGCCCCACCTGTAGGCAGTGCTCTACCACCCATTTTAATGTGACTGAATCAGCTGATTTCAGTACTCTGCTTTTGATGTAATACTTTTTGTTACCACTTAATTTGCTCAGTTGCATCAGCTGCCTAGTTCCATAGGGTGTTTACATAAGTTACATTTTTCACAAGATTGGGCCCCTGAAAGTACTCTACAGTTGTGATGTAATGCATGTGGTTGGCTACAGAGGACTTGTAAAATGGCTGATCATGTAAAAAAGTAACCCTGGTCAAATGAGGTATTAGATGAAGGTGTTCTAAAGCAGAGTACCTTAGGGAATTTGTTCCCTCCAGGGTTAATTTTTCACACTTTGTAGGGCTGGGCTGGTGCTCAAGTTGGTGACTAGCAGCCTGGACCCAACCCTGTGGTTGTCAGTGGGGGAGGGAAGGAGAGGAGAAAAAGGGGAGGGGTAGAGGAGGGATTAGCATGGAGCTATTGGTTGCTTTGCCTGGCTGGAGCTGAGGGGCAGTGGGGTGGAACACAGCCCCCTCACCAGCTATAGTATTGGGGTAGCTGGGCTGGGCCACCTCACCTTCCCCCCTCCAGCTACAGCCTAGAAACGCTACTGGCAGCTCTATGATGCTCCTTCTCTTTCTCCCTCTCTCCCCCGTTGACAGCCCCAGAGCTGGAGGATGCGGGGCAGGCTGGGGGGAGGGTTGGTTTGGCAGTGTCCTTGGAGGCCGCTGGAGTACTCCCAGCTGCTGGCCAGGGCCAGTGCAGGCAAGCTTGATCTCCCCCAGTCCAACAGGTGTCTGTTGGGTTGGTGGGGAGGGGGCTCTAACTCATGGCACTTAGATCACAGCCCCTAAACACCTGTAAGCATCGTTAGCAGAGCACAAAGCTCAATCTTTAATCAGTGCTCTTAGGAACACCTTGTCACATACACAAAAAAACACAGGTTTCTTATTCTGCTGTCATTTGCACTGCTTTTCCATGGTTCCTTAACCCCTTTGAAATGAACGCCTTGTGGACATGAAAGAAAAATTTGGCCCAGCAGACACAGGTGATATGATTGGAGCACCCTGATTTTGTTCAAGCAAGGAAGCCAGGGAGATGCATCACAGAAATGCCAATAATCTCATTTTACTTTTTCAGTCATTTCAAGTCTCATTAACCACAAATCTAATCCACTGGAAAAAAGGGAGGGGACAGAGGAGGGGGAAGAAACAAGAGGAATGTTAGGTAGGGTTGGCATGTTGTTGTAGAAGGGTAATTTTAGGTCTTTACTTGTTCTTGATCTCACCTGCTTGCCTCTGTCAGTGTGGGG
Organism: Caiman crocodilus; assembly: GCA_030014935.1. Lineage (NCBI taxonomy): Eukaryota > Metazoa > Chordata > Crocodylia > Alligatoridae > Caiman > Caiman crocodilus. The sequence continues at coordinate 57,694,424 of JAGPOW010001296.1, forward strand.
GAGCTGTGTGGAATGTTCTGGAAGCAGTGCCAGGCAGGGAGGGCTCCCTGGGAGGAGAGGGGGCCTGGAGGCCCCTGGGTGGAGGGAGCTGGCTGTGACTGACGGGGTGGGTACCCTGGGGGAATTTTCATTGACGTTTTATGAAGGCTAGGTGGTAGTCTGAGAGTAGCCTAAGGAGGTTGTCAGTTTTTGTCAGGTTTGTTTTACCATATTCTGTTGTCAAAGCATTTGATCACTTTTTCTTCCTGTGAAATAAACCCTTTTGTTTTTTTCTTTCATTTGACTTAGTTGCCTATGCTCAGTTATAACTTCTGGGCAGATCAATAACTTGGGCAGATCCACCCAAGGCAGTGGGGGACTGGTAAGCTTACACAAACAGGTGTATCTCTGGGAGCACCCTGACAGCCCAGGGTTTTGTCACAGCTTCTATGATTTTTTTTTAGTTAATTTTGCTATTTAAAAAATTGTTTTCACTTTCCTGCCGCTGCGTGAAAATTTGACATGAATATGTAACATTTGCTACACAAAGAGTGCTGTCAAACTCACAAAATATAATGCAGAAATAAACTGATTATACCCCTCAATCATCAAACACACAAAAGAAGCAAATATGGAAAGTAAACAGTCCTCTCCCCATATCCCTTTTGATTAGGTTGAGTTTACATTCTACATATAAGAGAAACAAGTAAAAAAACCAAAACAAATGGAAACAGGGATTTAAATTGCCAGTGTCTCTTTAAAAGGCTCAGGAAAGAGACTTGTTTTTTATATGTGCAGTATAATCTCCAAAACAACATTTCGAAAACAGAGTAGCCAATGGGGAGGATACTTACAGGAGAGGCATCATACTGAATGCTGAATTCCAAAAGCAACAAGAAGAGGCAGAACTCAAAGTCCTGTTTTGTCAATCTTCTTGAATATAGCTTCTGCAGCCTTGTGTTTTGTTAGTCAGCTGTTCTCCAACTGAGTGCTGCACCAGCACTGGCTGTATTTGCTTTATGTGTGTGATTTTTAAAGGCTGGGTATTTTCACTTTCATTTTTGGTATGGGACTTTCCATTCGTCTCACGTGAAAATAAAAACAATCCCTGTTTTGTCAAAGGATTCATAACAAAGCCTGATTCTAGCTGGTGGCAAACATGTTTCAACATATCTCTCCTGTCTACTGCTTATACAAATGAGCTACTTACTAAAAGAAAGACCACATGTACACTAGAAATGTTGCTTAGACTGGCAATTCATTAGGAGGGGCGCTTATTTTTTACAGCATTTTATACTGGTCAAAGTCTTAAGAGCAGGCACAAATAGACTAGCATAGAACTGCATTTGCCAGGATAGCTTATTTTGTTTGGGAAATGATACCAGCTGGCAAACACACTCTTTCACTAGTATAATGACATCTGCTCTAGAATGGTTGGCCAGCAAACCATTTTTTAGCATAGACCTTGCCCATCTTACTGTTTGAAGCACATAGACTATCCCTCACTCCCTAGGCTTCCCAGAGCTCTATTTCAATACACCTACTGGTAATAGAACAAGCATTCATTTCAAAAGGCCTCTCCCTATTATTTATATTTTTATACATGTTGCACAGACCCCCAGCCCATCCTCATCAAACCATGACATTTCAGGACTGTTTAGAGACAATGTAAACAACACTGTCTGCTAACCACTGCTCAGAAATCTTCTATTGTGGCCATGTGACTACAAAAACAACATTTGCTCTCTGAAGGTGTAACTAACAGGGGGCTAGGGCACCCACCAAAAAAAAAATTTGTGCCTCCTCATTTGTGCTGTCTGCCTGCATTCAGCTGCCATGCATTTGTTGGGATAGTATATATTTGGATTGCGGGAGGCTACCATGATCTTTGTGGTACATGCTGTCTTGGTGGCCTCGGCCTCATGGGCCACCACCCATGGCTCTGACCTTCCCTACACCGTGGACCATGCCTTGCAGATGACACTCCTATTATAGTCCTGCCCAGTACTGATCCACTTCTTGTTTATGTCAGAACCAAATCAAATTGGTGTCCATGTCACAATAGACTGCATGAAGCCATTACCCCAAATTTGGTCACGTTCTGCCTCATTAGTTATTCCTACCTAGCAGTCCGTTATTGGCCACCCCGGACATATAAAAGTTCATGCAGCTTCCACCCAAGTTGGAGACCTGTGAGCACGCCACAGAGTAACTTTGGAGAACTCTGTAGCATGACCAAGGAAACTTGGCGGACTGATCACCCACCAATAGCTCCCCATCACCGGGTCCTCTTGACATACCCCCGTTATCCTGCAGGTTCCTTTTCGTTCATAAACTCGTTAACTCATAACTCGTTTTTGCTACCGTGTGATCCATGACAATGCAAGCAAGCTACCTTGAGGCCTGCGCTGCCATTCCAAGCGGCGTAAGTAAAATAATTTTTTAAAACCATTAAACTGTCTCGCCTCTCCATCACCGGCCTGCCTGACATCCGATTAAATTAGCAATCCTCTGGTTGGCTCTGGCCGCCCGGGACAGTTTACTCTCTGAGCTGAGCTCTGCCTCAGGTTGTGACTTCCCGGACCTCTAATTTGTCCTATTCTGTTACCACTTAATCATATCCTGTATGGTTTGTTGTTATACACTGTAACAGGGAACGCTGGACTCTGTTAGTTTGAGAAAAAGGCAGCCCAGCCAGGGAGCACTGCAGGGCAGGCAGGGTGTAGCACCTGCCAGTTGCCAGGGCAACAGGGCAAAATGAGGCAATCAGCAGACACCTGCAAGCAATCAACTGACTGGATGTAGGCAGGGCCCTGGGAATTTATAAGCTGAAGGCTGAGGCTGGGTCAGGGCTGTCTCTTCCTGGCTGCTGCAGGGGGAGGAACTCCTGCCCAGGGGAGCCTCCCAGGGATGCTAGGCTGACTGTGTGCTGCCTACAGAAACAGGAAGGCATGCTATATTTGGGGTAAAGGTTTGCCCTCTTAAAGGCGCTGAGCGCCACTTCCATTGTTATGTTACAGCCCAGGTGCATTTGATTTACACTACTGTTTCTACCAGAGGTTTGGGATGAGGGGTGGTACAGAGGCCTTCTTAGTGCTCAGGGGACACTCAACTGCCTTGAGCCCTGCCAGGGGCAAGCTCAAGTACACGAAGACCTGGGGTGCAGCCACATAGAGGACTGGGGCCCGGCAGGCAGGGGCCAGGGGACTGGTGACTGGAAGGGACAAACTGAAGCTAGTGCCTCAAAGCCAGATCTGACATGGTGGGCCTGGGCCAGAAGGCCGAGCTAGATTAAAGGGGCTGAGGCCAAGAAGGCCGAAGCCCCAGCAGAGGGAATAACATCTTTGTAACACCTGTGAGGCATGGGGCATGGTAAATGGAAGGATTTGGAGCCAGGCAATTGGACCTTAAGGCCTGAGGTTCCTTCAGTGACACAGTTACCAGTGAGGCACAGCGAGGGGCCTGGATGCAGCAGGGTCCAGTGGGACTGAGGCCTAGCGAGGGGCTGTGGGCAGCCTCCCTATTTATTCCATCAAGGTGTGGCAGGAGAGATGGGAAGACAACCTAGGGGCAGAGCAAGGCATGGTCACGGAGCCACCGCAGGGTGTCCCGGCCACACCCAGGCCCTGTGCAGACCCTCTCCACTCAGACTGGCCTATTGTTACCAATTTAAGCCCTGTTCAGGCCTTCTCTACACGTGCTGGCCTGTGGCCAGTTTCTCAGGTCCTGTGCAAATCTTCTCTGCTCAGGCTGGCCTGCTTCTCTGTTCAGGCACTATGCAGGTCCTATCCACTCATATTGGCCCATAATTCTCCATCCAGGTCCTGTACAGACCCTCTCTGCTTCTGCTGGCCTGTTGGCAGAACTTCAGGCTCCTTCCCAGTCTTATAGGCCTGATGACACCTAATGCAGGTCCCTCTCCTCAAACTGGCCTGCTATTTGCCACTCAGGCCCTAAGCTGTCCCTTGACTTGATGATGTTTAAAATCTGTTTACATAGGCCATCCACTCATCTTTAGCCCATGGCAGCTTGGGCTCTCCCCACTCTCAAGTGGCCTGGCCTCTCTGCTCAGGCCTTCTCTACAACAACTCAATAGCTGGGCCTCTCTACTTAGACCTTCTTCCCCAATCTTAAGGATCTGGCCCTGTCTGCCCAGGTCTTCCTTATGATAGCCTGGCCTCACAATTCAGGTCTCCTCCACACTCTCAAGGACCTGGCCATATCTGCTCAGGCTTTCTTATCTTAGATTGCTTGGCTCATGGGCTCAGAACTATTCTTTTACTTGCTAGCCTGGCCCTACCGGCTCAGGTTTACCCTGTAAGGTAAGGTTTACCCTGTACCTTAGGCCTGGCTGAGGTGTGCTCAGGTCCTTCTTTTTGGTCTGGCACTGACTAGCTCAAACCTTTAGTAGCCTGGTCCCAGTTCATTCAAGCTACAGCCTGGCCTGCTAGCTCAGGCTTTTTTGCAATAGCCTGGCCTACCTGCTCAGGCTCCCCCTTACTCCCAGGGACCTCAAGGCCCTCCTGGCCCCCATTGTGTTCTGGGGCCCCTTGCTTTTCTGTCAGGGTGTGCTCCCTTAGCCTTCCCCCTCCACTGGGTACCCTCACAAGGCAGCAGTGGCTGAGGCTTTCCAGGGCCCCATCCTTCCTTTTCACTGGGGAGACAAGGCATGGGATTTCCTGGAGGCTGCCCTGCCACAGGCAGTCCCACCACACCAGCCAACTCCAGCAGGGTGCAGTTTCAGGTCTTACCCAGGAGCCTTCTGGCAGGCTGCCCCGCCTCCGAGCTCTCCCTAGCTTTCCCCTAGGGTGTACCTTCTCCCTTCCAGGAGGCTCTTCTCTGCTCTAGCCCCAGATCTCTCTCAGGCTCACCTTGACCTTATTCAACGATATGCCCAGCTCCTTACAACTCTACCTTCAGGAGGCTCTCCTAGTCCCCATCATGTGTGCTGGGATAGCCCTGGCTTCCACCTGTCATCCGTGGTCCTCAGTATGTCAGGACCTTGCAACCCTCTATGGTCCTGGCCCCAGGCTGGGCCAGTTGCGGTGCCAGGCCCTCTGTGGCTCTGGCTTGCCCCTTTCAAACAGGCAACTGACCTTTGGTCCCTGTGGGCCCTGGACAGTCGAGGTGGATGAAACACCTCCGTGGCCATCTGCCCTCTCTCTCACTCTGGGCTTCATGTTCTGAGCCATATCAACTTTTATACCACTTCCTGGGCCTCAAGCCCCACTATGCTCTTAACTCTCAGCTTTCTCAGGCACACTCTGGCCTGGCACTGTTCTCCTTATGCCTCTGGCCTTGGAGCTCTTGGAACCTGCTCCCTTTCCTACAGTGGTCTGCTTCCCTAACTGAGGGCCTTGCCCCACTCTCTCAGGGGCACCCAAGCTCCTTAAGGCTTTATCTGGGGCTCTGCTTGTCTGGCCCCTTACTCTCAACCTCAGCCAGGCTGGGGACCCTCTCAGGATCCCTCCATCCCCAATAGTTCCTATGCTGTCCGTCCTCCAGGTGTTGCCATGTCTCTCTGGAGTGATTGCACTCCCTCCCAAAGCATGCTGCTCCCTTTGACTCCACTATTGCAACTACCAGCTTGCAGCTCTCTGCCTGAGCTGGAGCCCTGACCCAGCTCAGGCTCCCTCAGCCAGCTTCCTCCCCTGCAGTCACATGAGACTTCTTATGCCACCACCTGCCAGCTTTTTAAGTTGTGGGCTGTCCTAAGGAGGACCAGCTACACCTGCAGGGCTGGCCTTATCGCCACAAAAGGCAAGGGCGTGAATGCTGTTGTGAGAATTAGCTATATAATTACACTTATATTATTATATCTCACTATACTCTGTCTCCTTCAAATGCTTTAAACATGTAAATAAGTGTTAAGTATTAATTACCTTCAACAGAATAAAAAACAGAGGCTGGATGAGAGCTACAGACCAGGCATATCAGGAACTTTGCAGGGCTTGTCTGCATTTTGAAGTATTCTGCATTTTCTCATCTTCAGTGAGACACCCAAAACTCAGCAAAAGTACTCAGAAGTAGAAGAGTTTTAACTTTACGAGTCATTAGTCACTGGCAAGATGATTTATGGCACTTTCTGGTTTTTATTGCCACGGACAATATAGAATGAAGTTGAAGTGGGTGATGGCGTTGGAAACCCATTCCCCATGCACACCAATAAATCATTCTACAAATGAGTGAATTTAGTGCATGCCTCAAAGCTGAAAAAAACAACACATTCCCCCTCTATGCGACATTGGTCAGGCTGCAGTTGGAGTACTGCATCCAGCTCTGGGCACCGCACTTCAGGAGGGATGTGGATGACTTTGAGAGAGCCCAGAGGAGGGCCACCCACATGGTCAGGAGGCAGCAGGGCTGGCCCTATGAGGAGAGGCTATAGGACCTGAACCTGTTCAGCCTCCACAAGACAAGGCTGAGGGGGGATCTGATGGCCATCTATAAACTTACCAGGGGGGACCAGCACGGAATGGGAGAGACCCTGTTCCCCTGAGCACTAGGAGTTACTAGGAGTAACTAGGAATAACGGCCATAAGTTGACTGAGAGGTTCAGGCTAGACATCAGGAGACACTACTTCACAGTCAGGGTGGCTAGGATCTGGAACCAACTTCCAAGGGAAGTGGTGCTCGCTCCTACCTTGAGGGTCTTCAAAAGGAGGCTAGATAGACACCTTGCTGAGGTCGTTTGACCCCAGCATTCTTTCCTGCCATGGCAGGTGGTTGGACTTGACGATCTGCTCAGGTCCCTTCTGACCCTACCAACTATGAAACTTTTTTTTTATTTTTATAAAAATGACCTGAGGAAAGCACTCTAAACTTAGCACTGCCACAATTCAGGCAGCCCAGCCTGCAAATTGAGAGAGAGACCTAGAAGAGGTGGCTAAAGGGAAAAAACAGGAGCTAGAGAAGATAAAAGTACAATAATAGCGTAAGAAATAAAAGTTATGTGAAAGTGTATTCCCTGACATCTGTATAAACAATAGGAAAAAGAAAGGAACAACAGCAAATAAAGATGAAGGTGACTGGAAAAGGTAGAGTGAATTAATTCATTGATCTTTCAGTTCTGGAGATCTGAATTGAAATCCTGGATTGAGCCTGCTATCCCCACTGGCCTGGGGATAGAGGAGAGGAGGAGGAAGGAGAGTGCAAGCAGTTAGTTTTGAATTGTGCCAGCAAATCAGGTTCTCCATTAGTAGAGACCACAAAAAACTGGCTGGGACCAATGGAAAAAGTAATTACATGTTTTAGCTACTGTCATTATTGGTGATAGCATTTTCTGTTGCCTTTAACTTTAGCAATTGTTTACCAAGAAGGAGGGTCAGTGTCCTTCTGAGGATTAGTCTTGAGCCACACTTTAAATGTGCTTCTCAATATGGCTGCTATTCTTGGGTGTGGAACACTGCCAGGCCAGTTAGCATTGTTTGGGAGACTAGGTAAATACACCAGGCTTGACACTGGGACTTCAATTCATCATTGTGCTACAACAGTCTGACATTTTTGTACTGTTACTAGCCATATTTTTCTTTCAATTGGAGGAAATCCTGTTGAAGCAGCAACTTGTGGGCAGCAAATACATACATCTGTAAAGTTACCCATGTGTAAGTCTGCAGAAGTTCATGATCTAATATTTCACATACAGTTGTCCCTACTTACATGAATGAGTGCTGTTCTGTTTGAAGCTTTATAAAGGAATATATTACTTTGAAATGATTTTCTTTTCCAAGATACAGAAGCTAAAGCTGCGACTGCAGTATGCCCTGTCTCTAAGATCACTGGGTGTGTACAGAAGTTGCTTTTTTTGCCATTTAAAGCCCCTTATTGCTGTGACTTAAAAGAAGTCCCCAGCTTTACAGCACTTTAAAAAGAGTACAGTGCTTTAAATTAACCCTTGTTAAATGAGGTGTTCAACTTGAAGCACCGTATTTTACAGCACTTTAGCAATTTACAGCACTTTAAATAACTTCTGGATGCTGGGCACACATCTGACCAGTGGAGAAGCTCCAGGAGGCTGAGGAACACCCTCTGCTACCTAGTGTGGAAGGGAGGCTTATTGGTCTCCACATCAAACACTGAGCTTCTGTCATGTTTAACAGTGCTATAACTGTATAGTGCTTTAAAAAGTGCTCTAAATTACAGCACTGTAAAAAATGCATGGAGTACTTCTGTACACACCCTCTATGGTTCAAGAAATACAAAAGGAAGGAGCTAGTTATATATACTTTAAATACTTCACCATACCATGACATTTTAAAAATAGCCAGGGCAAATGGCAGCTGCATTTGTTATATTATGAAACTAATGCAGTAATGGGAGGGGCTTGCTTGGGAATCTCTGTTTCCATGTGAGCATGTTTTGCACAGTGATGGTAGATTCCAGAACTCATCACAAGCTGCATGGGGCACTCACTGAACTAGAATACAGCACTGCAAAACTCATCGGCTTAAGGTTTCTCCATGGCTGCCTGGAGTAGGACACTCTGGTGTAGACCTGCTGTAGTTAGTTCTCAAAATCCAAGGTCCACCTAACCATACCAGCCCAAAAGGCCATCAGGCTTAAGACACAGCAGTTTTTGTAGCCTATGGTACACACACGAGTGATACATCACATCTGGCCCCCTTAAGTGCCCTTACCTGAAGTACTAGATAGATACAGCTGGGTCAACAGTGTCAGCCCTTCAGTATAAGTCCAAAGTAAGGCTCATACCCATGCCTCTGGAGATGGAGTAAGAAGCCTTAACTGCTCTGCCTACCACATCCCACTACAGATCAGAGTTTTACAGTCTAATCCATGCTGGTGGTCCTGGAAGGGATGAGTAAGCACTTTTACAATCTGTTCCCAAACTATTTTGAATACTTATTGACCACAGCTCAGGATCTGTCCCTTTACTTTGGGACTTGCTGGTTAGTAACTCAGGCCATTAGAAATTACTTTGTGGAGATCTAGTCCAGAGATTTCCCCGTCTTCCGGTTCAGACTAGCAACCGTAAAGATTTTTAAATCATTCAGATTTGTTGGGAGCACTGAGTTGAGGGGATGCAGTCAGAAACATATGTGTATTCATCATTTTGTAAGTCACCTTCGTCGGAAGTTCATGTGCTCTAAGAGCGAGCCTTTATCCTACTTGAAACAAACCCTAAATGTACCCTGAGAGTTTGCAAAAGGGTGGAGATGTTATTACAGGCATCAGCTCAATACGGGATAAAGAATCTTTGTACTTAGTAATATTTAGTCAATCAATGAGAGGATCTAAGCCCTGGACTGATGTGCCAGGGAATAGTCCCTGTCCATCTCTGGGAAGGAATAAAATCTTTGGCTGGCATATGCAGAATGGATTAAATGGCTAGCCATACAATCATTCTGGCCCACAAAGATTCAACCCCATAGCAAAATAGACAGTAAGATGGGACTTCAATGACTTTTTACTTTTTTAAAAATCTATTGTAAAATATACTTTTGCTTTTACCTCCCTTTGGGATCTTCACCACCATCCTGCCCACCTTGAGCAGGAGTCCAAGATAAATAATCCTTGTCCTGTATTCCCTATACAGCTTCTACCCTATAGGTAGCACCCTTCAGTAGCACCACATTGGTGGTACTTTCTTGGGAGATTGTTGGCACCATTTTGTAAACTTGCTGTTGAGATTTGAGTTGTTGCTTGTTCTTGACTGGTCTTGATTTTCTGAGCTGGTCAGATACCACTTAAATGGAGAAGTGAAAGTTCTGGCTTTTTTTTTCTGTCTGAAATTTGCTGAGAATTAAAAAAACAAATACATTACAAGCCAAATTCTCTGCTTTTCTTTCATAGCCATCACGTAGAAGTTGCCTGAAGATTAAGAGATATGTTTAACAGCAGAGTTAGGCCAACTTCTTTGTACCATACCTATTTTTGCTTCAAGTTTGATGTCCTAATCCCTCAGGGTATCTGAGAGGCCACTCATTTCCTAGTGCTGGTTTTCTCTGACCCAGAACCCTGCAGGCTGTATGCTTTAGCTTGCAGGGTGCTATTTTCACAATGTCTGCATCAGTTTCTAAACCTGGCAGTAAACTGATCCAGGTGTGATTGGCAGGGTTTTTTGCAGAGTCTGTGACCCAAGCTTTGGTTTCATTTTGGCACAATAAACTTTTTGCTGATGTTTTCGGTACAGCACATGGTGGAAATGCTAGATTGTCTGTTCCTTTGGTGTCACATTGTAGCAGCAAAAGACTTTGGTTTGAAAGCTATGTTCCTCTTTGTATTTGTAACAGCTGCTGGATTCAGTCTGTAGAGAAAAACAAAATATAACAATTGTTGTCCTACAGGTATTGCACTCCAGTTTGGTTCACTGACATTACAAAGTTGTCTACAAGATGCCCCCTAGTAGGCATACATTAGTGAGATGGAATTACAGCTTATGTTAGGTATTGTGCAAATTCCATAAGATGCCGTAGCCAATAGCCACCTTTCTAATAGCAAAGATTAACATCATTATCAAAGAGGTTTCATATGCTATTGACAAAATTCAATGTTGATCATACTCAGTTGAACTTGTGAGTAACTTTACAACCTATAGTTCTGCATCAGTGAGTTCTGATTTGTAGTTTACCAATTATACATATTGTAGAACTAGCAAAGGAGTAAGGACAGGGCAGCTCTGGATAAACTGCACATTGGATAATAAGGGTGTGTGAAGTAGGCCATATTCAATTAGGATTTGGCCAGAATCAGGGACAGTGATTCGATTAGTTGATTTAGATCACTGTCTCTGATTTGATTCGGCTGAATCCAAATCTGAAGATTCGATGCTGATTTGGAGAATCAGCGATTCAGACATAGACACAACTTTAAATGTTTTTTCTACGTACCTTGAGGTACTATTGCAACTTGTGAATGCTGCGATGCTTGGGTGGATGGAGTGTGCCACAGGAGTGCGGTGGGGGAAGCCCTTCACATGCTTGGTGGCAAACCTGGAAGTGGACTGGAGGTAATGCTCTCCAGTGGACCCAAAAGTGGACCTGAAGTGCTTCTGGTCCACTTCTGGGTCTGCTGCCAAGCATGCTAGAGAACTCCCATGCTTCTGTGGGACAGTCCATGTGCCCCAGGATCATAGCATTTATGAGCCGCCTGTTACCTAGACGTCTGTGGAAAAAACATTTAAAACTGCATCTATGACCAAATCGCTGAATCTTTCTGAATCTCTCCAAATTGATTCAGAGGGTTCTGATTTGATTCAGAGAAATTAAAGAGTCCTTTGAGTCAATTCAGATTTGGAGATTCAGCCACTGAATTGGGACGAATCTCCGCCAGATTGAATCAGGGACCAAAGCTTTGCACAGCCCTACTGGATAAGTATAAATGGTGGAGTGTTTAAGTAGCAAGATGTTTTCTACTATCCTAGATTGCACAAATGATTGCAAACCTACTTAGTGTAATTACACTGAAATAAATGGTAGCTAACTAGTGATGTATAGATGTTATGTCAAGTTGTTGGGACTGGAAAGTTCTTCTGGGCCATTTTGAATGAAAGGTTCAGAATTATTATTATGTATTTGTCCTATGACCCTCCAATCCATTACAAATTGAAGGACAGGAATGTTAGTCCCAAAAGATAGTAAATCCAGAAACCCTTGCTCCATATTTCTGGGATCAAGATTCCAAATCAGCATAAGATGCTAAACAGAAATGTATCCTCAGTTGCTAGCTCAGTTCTAATTATTTTAATATCATGAGTATTAGTTGTATAATTTTCCACAAGTAGTTTGTTTTTATTTACGAGAGACTTGCAAATTAAACTGAGGTAGAGTGAGAACTAACTCCTCATCTAAAAAGAGCAAATACCGCATATTTGTGGCCCAGCTGTCTGTGGCTTCTGACTTAGAAAGGAAATGAGAGAAATTTCAGATCCTGTTACTGCTGCTCCCCCTGACTGTTCAGGTGAGACTGCACAGTCAAAGTGCTACTGGTTGGTTAGGCAAGTTAAGTAACAAGATGCTTTTCACAAACTGGTTCTGGCCCAGGGGCTATGACTGCAGTTCATCCTGATGTTTTTCAGTGGATTGCTTCCCCTTTGCTCCAGGCACTACAGGGAGGGAGGGGCACACTAATTCTTGTGTCTGGCATTAATTGATCCTCCTAACATTCATGTCTTGACTTGCTGTCCTGTTTCTATGGAGCCTTGTGTTTTTTAATGGTGGCCATTTTTTCACTTTTCTATCTTCCTTGTCTGAGCTGTTTTTTACACTGTGAGCAAGACCTGGGCCAAAGAAAGGAGGAAAAAACAACACCTTATCAATCACATGGGGATTCTTTGTTTGTCAAAATGACATGTGACTTCAGTGAAATGAAAACCTATTCAGTGTAACTTACTAGGGCTGTGCAAAGCTTTGCTGGCTGTTTTGTTTCAAGGTTGTTTTGACTCATTTTGAGCTTAAAACAGTGAAATCAAAAGGAAATGAAGGGCTACAAAAAAAACAGCCTTGAAACGAAATTAGATCAGTTGAAATGTTTGGAATTTTGAAGCAGCCTGGTGGTGGGAGGCAGGGGAGAGCCAGGGTTGTGCTCTGAGTGGCGCGGCAGCCCCACATGGCCTCAGTTCCGTGTGGAGTGCAGCCGTGGCTCTCCCCACCTCTCCGCCTCCTTGGATCGGCTCTGGTGTGGGGGCCAGGGAAAATCAGCTGTTGTGGGGACCCATCCCTGCCTCAGGATTGGGGCGAGGGCAGGTCTCCGCATGAGCTGGTTTGCCCCAGGCCTGCCTGTCGCTGGACCCAGGTGGCAGCACCAGTCTCCTGTGATCCAGGAGGCAGATCAGGGCCCACACGCCCAGGAGCAGTTCAACACAGCCCAGCAGCCCTCCTGGTGGTGCAGGTGAGCCCCTGATCTGCCTGCTCAATCACAGGAGGCTGGTGCTGCCAGTTGGGCGCAGCCTGTGCTGGGAAGATTGGTGCTGCCACTGGCCCCAGCTAGCAGCACTAGCCTCCAGTCATCTGACAGGCACATCAGAGGCTCACCCACCCAAGGGAGGGTTGCAGGGACTGTGCTGGATTGCTCGCAAGGGTGCAGCTCTTGATCTGCCTGCCAGATGACAGTAGGCTGGTGCTGCTAGCTGGGGCCAGTGACAGCACTGATCTTCCTGGTGCTGGCTATGAGTGAAACATCAAAACAGCACTGAAACAGTGAAAGAGTTTTGATGAAAGGAAATGGACCAGTACTATCTAAATGAAACGAAACACTGTTCTGTCAAAATGTTGAAACAGACGTCAAAGAGGAATGATGCTGTTTCACATAGCCTTGTAACTTACAGAAACACAAAAATCCTTCAGCAGCAGATAAGCATAAGAGGATACGTATAACATGATCTATAGTTAGCATATGATTATGGCTAAAGCCAACGAGCAGGGGAACTAAGCTTTATTCTTCCCCTTTTAAGTACTAAGCTGAATTTCTTGGAGGCAGATCCCTTAAGTTCATGATGCTACTCCTTTGGGGCTGCTTTCTAAATGATAAGAAGCATGACACCTTTATGAAGCCCTTTGTCCTGCTGAGTGACAGTGTCAATTTACCTGCCCCTGTGCTATTTGGCCAGGCAGATGTAACTGCACTTCTGATTTAAGAGGCAGTCTGTGAAGAGCAGCCCAGCATGCTTGAGGGCTACTGGGAATAGTCATCCCATCATTCTTGCTAATGCAAACAAGAGAACAGAACAATGGATAAAGAATCTTCCACCAGAAATAGGATGGGAACAGTGCAGTGGCAAAGGCAATTACTTGTGGTGCTAGAGTGAGGTTCTTTAGGTTTTTTCCAACTAAATCTGCAGTCAGGGGTTAAAAATTTCATGGTACTTTTTGAAGAGCAAAGTGATTAATTTTCAGTCCCCCTCTTAAAGGCACACAGTGAAACCAGTTCTGGAATCCTTTACTGCAAGATAAGGATGCACTAGAGTAGAGGATCCTTACATAGCAGTTGCTGCTTGCCAAACAGTGAAATATGCTTCACTGAGATGGAGGTGTGAATTGCAACACCAGTCAATGGCAGTCCCCTACTTCAACCATTCTTGTGCCTCCTCTGGGTAGCTGGTGACTCTTCTGCTTTGGTGCTTTCTGTCCTCTTGACGCACTGAGAAAACAGGTGTGCACTGTTAGATAGGGGCACATCAAAGGGGACACTTTTTCCTGAGCTAGATTTTTTTTCATGATGTTTTCCATCGGCACGTCAGTCTCAGAGCTGAAAGACATGGAGAACATACCAGTAATGGATTAATTCTGAAGCAGGCCATCTTTCAATGTGATGGAAAAACAGTGGCTCTGTTCCTACTTCTGAATAAGATACCATCATGCATTGTTAATCCAAAAGTAGCCTACAGGGCCTACTGAACAAACTAAGGAATCTACTATACTGTCAATATAGGTATATGTGCATTAGTGATGAACATCAGAGCAGTGCGAAGCTTCAGTCCCTGATTTGATTCAGTGGAGATTCGGCCTGATTCAGTGATTAAATCTCTGAATCCAAATCAAATCCAAGGACACTTTAATCTCTCCGATTCAAATCAGATCCCTCTGAATTATTTCAAAGAATTTCAGAAAGATTTGGCAATTTGGACATAGACACAGCTTTAAATGCTTTTTCTACATACCTCTAGGTAGCAGGCAGCTCATGAATGCTGTGATGCTGGGATGGATGGAGTGTCCCACAGAAGTGGAGGGGGCTCCCTAGTGTGCTCGGCAGCAGACACGGAAATGGACCATAAGCACTTCCGGTGCATGTCCAGGTCCACTGGGAGCATGCAGGGAGACTACCCTGTGCCCACCAGTTTGGCGGCAGGTGCCTTCTGGGTCTGGAGGTGCACCTGGGGTCCCCCCATGGTTGATTGCTGAGCGGGAGGGGCATGGGGGGATATCCTGCATGCTCCTTGGCAGACCTGGAAGTGGACCAGAAGTACTTTGAGATATGTAGAAAAAACATTTAAAGTGGTGTCTATGTCCAAATCACTGATTTTCTGAATCAGCATCGAATCTTCAGATTTGGCCAAATTGAATTGGGGACAGTGATCCTAATCAATGAATCGAATCACTGTCCCTGATTTGGGCCAAATCAAAATCCAAATCAAATAGGACCTGTTTCACAGATGCCTAATGAACATGGACCATCAGTGTTATTGGAATACTGTCCCGTGCGTCCACAAGAAAATGCATCCTTGAGAATTTTCACTGACAAGACAGCCAAAACCTGGAAGTGCATATATAAATGTCTCACCTTTAAGTCTCATTGATTAAGACAAAGAAACAAATCCTGCATTAAAAGTTAAATACATGCATAAGACTTTTAAAGATCTAAAATGGGACAATGGAAGGGAATAAAGTACAAAATGTCAGGTAATTAAAAACAAGGTAACGTAAGATGAAAATCATCTTCCAAAAGCAGCCATGGTCTCACTGAGAAACATTATATTCATCCCCTGGTTTCAGTTTGTTTCCCTCCCCACATCATGAAAGGACAAAAAGGTAGGGTTGAGAATTCAGGTTTGGGATCGCTCTTTCCCCTCTGGAAAAATATTGTGGAAGTCAAACATGATGTTCTCCTACCTGACGCATCTTCCCACTTGCTTGATGGGCGTAGTAACTGGCAGTTTGACTATAAACAGTGGAAGAGGGGGAATAATCACTATTTTGAAGGTGTGTGTCAGATCTACAGAAGATAATCTGCTACATAGCACAACAGTCCAGTTTTTGTCTTTGTTAGTTCACTCCCATTTAACAGGAGCCATGGGTACATAGCAACTCTGAAAATGAAGACGTTCTGGTAGCACAACATAGCATGCAAAACTAATTACTTGCTCCACACTGCATTTAATTCTGGGCTACTGTGGCTATGTTGCTTTGGTATTTTCTGCTAGTTCATTTAGAGCTAAGTTCAGTACTCTCAGTGAACAAGTATGCAGCACAAGCATACTTCTGATCTGAAACTAATATTCCCCAGGTGAAAGAGGGAAATAATACTTTATCTCTCTCTCTCTGATTGCCTTACACTGATTTAAGTGCCCCAATGCTGAGGCTGCAACACCTACTTCTAGGCACCTGGCATCCACAGTGGAATCTAGAGACCTAAGTTACAGACCTGAGCTCCCTATTCAGTATCTGGAGGAGGGAGTTAGGTACCTCAGAAGGGGATCTGAAATATCAGAATCTGATTAAGGAGCTACACAGACTAGTCCATAGGGTAGTGCTGAGGACAAGGCTGTAACAGATACTGCTGCTCTCTGGGGTTATGTACTTTACCAAGCACTACTTGGCTCTTCTCTCCACTCAGAATTGGCAACCCTGAATTCCTTCTTGATGATAGTTACTTATTTTCCTTTCTTTCATAAAGGGAGAAGGGCAGGATGAGAGGGAAATGACAATAATATCCCTCTTTTATACAGTGGTCAGACCACTCACTGAGGGTGTAGAAGGCATAAGTTCAGTTCTCATGTCTGCCTGAAAAAATTCAAGTATACCTCCCTAACATCCCAGAATAATTTATTAATTATCAGACTATGGACTATTCTGGGGTAGGTGCATTCACCCCCACCAGCTGAAACTATACACCTCTTCATGAGATATTTGTACAAGTGCTAGGCCTGAGAGAGAAAGGAGCAGAAATGAACATGATTCTGCAGCATCAGTTTAGATTTAGGCACCTGTATTCTACTAAGGCACCTAACAGTCTATCTTCAGATGCCTATATGCATTTTTGGGATTTGGTTTAGGTTATCAAGTACAGGCTGTGTTTGTATATGTACAACACCTAAATCATTTAGGCACTAGTGGCTGCATCTACGTGAGACAATGACTACACAGTAGCTAATTACTACTGCATAGTAGCATCACATGGCATGAAGCGTGATGTGCTGCTCTGATGTGCTGTAATTACAGCGCATTAGAGCAGTGTTACTGCATGTCTACAGGCACCCTGAGCTTCTAAGAGCCGCTAGAGTACAGACATACCCCTGTGTTTTGTGTTTTGAAAGGTGCCCCACCCCCTGGTCACCATCTTGGGACCAATGTCCCAGGGCCAGCACTGGTGGGGCCCAAAGCGAGGCACAGGCTGGCAGGGGTCTGTGGAGCCGGGCTGGGCTGCACCAGCAGGGAGAGCAGGGAGCTGGCCCAGAGAGTTCCTGCTGGCTGGGACCCCGTGTTCCTGCCACCCTGTTCTGGGCCCCAGGGCACTGGTATGGGCCCTGTGCTCCCGCTGGATCCTGCACCTGCTCACTCCTAGTACCCCCCAGCCCCGCACTACAGGCTGGGGGCAGTGCACAACCCCAGCCCCCTGCTCACTGGCGGGGAAGAAGCTGGTGCTGAGTGTGGGGATAAGCAGCCCCTCACCCAACCCATGGCTGGTGCTCCCTGCTGCAGGCACTCACAGCCCACACAGGGCTGTCTGGAGCAGGCACAGGCAGCCCCACACAGGCTGCGAGCGGCTCCAGTGTGAGGTGCTGGCTATGTGGCGAGTGAGGGCCCACTTTTTCCTGTACTCAGCACTAGTTTATAACCCGGCCTGGCTGCCAGCCTGGGCTCCTTGCCAGCTCTGGGCTTGCCTGTCAGTGGCATCAGCTGTGGCCCCCCCGCTTGCCACGCCAGGCAGTGTTAGCTGTTGCTGGCTGCCTGGAGCTCACACACTGGGCAGCCCAGAGGTGGTAGTGGCAAACACTGACTGGTGCAGTAAGCAGGGGGGCCACAGCAGTTGTCGCCACATACAGCCCCAACAGGCGAACCTGGAGCTGGAACGGGGCCCAGACTGGCAGTGGGGCCAGGTTACAAGGTGGTGCTGAGTGCAGGGGCTGGGAAAAGCAGCCCCTCACCTGCCCTGTGGCTGGCACCCCATACTGCAGCTGTTTGCAGCCCACATGGGGCTGTCTGGAGCAGGCAGAGGCAGCCCATGCACTGTAAGCACCTGCAGCGCAGGGTGCCGGGCACAGGGCAGGGGAGGGCCCATTTCTCCCTGCTCTGGGAAGCAGGCTGGGGAAAAGCTGAGTGTGGGGGAGAGAAAAGTAGCCCTTCCCCCGCCCCATGGCTGGCGCCCTGCACTGCAGCTGTTCACAGCCCATGTGGGGCTGCCTGTGCATGCTCAGGACAGCCCCGTGCGGCCTGCGAGTAGCTATAGCAGGGAGCGCTGGCCATGGGGTGTGGAAGGGGCCACTTTCCTCTCCCCCTCCCTTACCTGAGGTTCCAGTGTGAGGCAGCCACATGGTCCCAGGTCAGAAGCCCCTGCTGGGGCTTCCAGAGAGGTTGGGTGGGCCCTGGTGTTGTGGGAGTCCACTGGGATGCCCCTGGGTCCTACTGCCCTTGGTTCCTGTCATTATGGTCATTTTTGACAGGAACCAAGGGCAGATAAATATTAATTTTTTAAATTTCTTAGGGGCCCTTAGGGTTGGATCCAGCCTGTGGGCCATATTTTGCCCACCCCTGTTCTTGAGCCTCTGGTTTGCTCCTCAGAGGACCCTAAGTATTTAAAACTGGTCAAAATGGATTGTTTTCTTGGGATGAGGAAGCTAAGTTTTAGGTTTTAGTTTTAGTTTAATAACCAGATTGGATCTGACCCATGATCTCTTTCATAAATTTAGCAACTTTTGCTTTACAATTAGGTTGTTTGCTCCCACTAGTTTTATTTCCTACCAAGTTCTACAAGAGAAAAATATTGAACATTTGGAAGGCAGAATGTTTTTTAATTCATAAAAACAGACAGGGAGTCAGAGACTTGGTTTTAAGCAGTATCAATAGAAAACACAAGATCTTGATTAAAAAGCACATTGTTACAACAAGGACTTTACAAATATATTATGCAGCACCCAAACTGTGACAGATGTCTTATGAATGAGGCCATTTTGCTCTTGAAGATAAATTCCAGCATCCTCAGTACAGCTATACATGAAAACATTTGTTCCTTCATGTCAAACTGGTATATTACACACACATACACATGCACGTGCGCGCACACACACACACTGTATAGGCACATACATACATACACACAAACATATGAATACTTTATAATTAAGCTTTACAATTACTCACCCCATTCTTGTTTGGGAAAATAATGGCTGAGGTACTGTTTCATATCATGCACTTGGTCAGCTGGCACAGATTCTGGAAAAGATTGTAAAGATATTGTTTAACTGAGAAAAGTGGTACGTCTATAATGATTCACCATGGTTGCTTAACTATGAGAAAGAGATCAGAGCTGAACAAAGACGTATTTTGGGCCTTGAACATTTTTGCCAATAAAATGTTTTGATATCTTGGAAAAGCAAAAATGTTGATTCTGTTCTTGTGGTTGGTTACACTGTCCAGAGGATAAATTTAATGGATTAATAACAGCAAAAACAATTAATAATAATAATAATAGGCACTGACAGACATTGAAAAGAAAAAATGCACGCTACCAGAAGCAGCAGTCCATTACTTCAACCTGGGTCCACAGCATCTGTACGGATCGGGAGCCTCAGTGGGGCTTTGGCAGGCCCTCTCAGAGGTTGAGAGAGGCCTGGGTCACTCCCATGTCTTGAGACTCAAAATACAATGCAATAATTTGTAATAAATGTTCCTTTTTTATTTAACAAGAGCTTTTCTAGTTTTTTTCTTCTTTCAATCCTGTCAGTGTATCTCTGTGTCTATATATATCACCTTATTTTGAGATAACGTTAAAAGTCTAAATTTGAGGCCCTCCATGAATGAGAGGCCCAGGCCAAATGGCCCTCCTGGCCCCACCTGTGATAAGCCCTACTTTTTGGTGCTTTTAACTAATAGTTGATTCAATCAACTATTAGATAAAAGTGTCAATAAATCTCCACTAAACTGCCTAATCTTTACAGATGCTAAGAAAGCCAGGTGCACTGCCTCTTCTGGGCACATACTTGGATCGATGCTCTCCTGCACCGAGTTTAAAGTAAAGTTTTTTTTTGTCCCCCCACATTTGGAAGCAGTCAATAATAATGTCCAAGTCAGGGGAAAAAAAAATCACAGTACAGTGGGCTGAGAGCAAATGTGGTTCACACTGGTCGTGTGTACATGAGATGCTATGTCATTGTAGTGATGTAGCTTGTTTTCTACAGTGGTGTAGTGTCAGTGGGCTTGAACCGTGATGCTGACGCTGTGCAGTAGGGTCAGAAACAACCCATGTGCTGCTGGGACTGCACTGTAGTGGTGGTTACTGTACAGTCATTTAGTACTTGGTAAAGTAAAAACTCCGCAGTCGGGGGTATGTGTAGACATGCTCATTCACTACAGACCACTCACAAATCATAATAAATTAAACCAAATTCCCCAAACCTTGGATTAAGGGAAAACAAAGAAACTCCATGCTCCTGCAGAATCCTTGCTTCCAGAAAAGCAAGCTAAAACCGAAGTTACGTTTTAGTGGTGCGCAGTAGATAGACTGATTCTATTTCTAAGGCCCAGAGGTACAGTAGATTACTTCATCTGACTTCCTGTAAAACACAGCTCAGTAATTTACCCACTTATCCTTCTTGTATATAGCTCTATAAAATTGGGTTTGACTAAGGCCTATTTTGAAGATGGACATCCAGTCTTGATTTCAAGACATCAGAGAAATGGAGAATCTACCTTTCTCCTTGGCAATTTGTCAGGTACACTTACTGTTAAAAATGTGTGCCTGACTTCCAGTTTAATTTTACCTGGCATCAGTTTGTAATCTGCATTTTTTCCATGCCTTTACTGCCAGGCTTGCTGAGCCCATTATTTCCTGATATGGTCTCCCAGCTTCTTTTTATGTCCATAAGTCTTAAATATCTTTCGGTAGTATCTGACCCCTCTAAACAAAGAATACCCACAAAAGAGACATGCAAAGTTCTCAGGGTGGTTTCTATTAGGCCAAACATTTTGAATGGCCCATTTTTCATAATTTATGCTACCCTCACCAGTCACATTCATCTTCATCAATCAGCTGCTGAGAAGTCCTTAATCCAAGGTAACTGGCTACTTGCATCTACTGATGCATCTCAAGCAAACCCAAGAAGTCATTCTTCTACTTTACTTGGTGAGGCCACAGCTGGAGTACTGCATCCAATTCTAGGCTCCATGCTTTAGAAAGGACATGAAGCTTGAGAGAATCTAGAAGAGAGCAACACACATGATTAGAGGTCAAGAGAGCAGGGCATATGAGGAGAGGCTGAGGCATGGGACTCTTTTGCTTAGAGAAGACAAGGCACAAGCCCATTAATGTTGCACACCCATCTGGTGAGGAGCTGGGTTGTGGCTTTGAGAGGCAACAAGTTGAGTGCAGCAGAGGCACCAATGCTGGCGTGGGAAAACTTACTGGTAAGCTCAGGCAGGCTGCTGGAGGCAAGGCAACACAAGGAGGGGGGGAGCAGGGCTGGCGGCTGGGAAACTGCTCCTCCTCCCAGCCCTGGCACCATGTGCCTCCTTGCTCCCAGAGGTGAGGCAGGGTCTGGGGCTGGGCTGGGACTGGGAAACTACTCCGGTCTCAGTGGCGATGCAGGGGCTGGGTCCGGGACCGAGACTGGCGGTGATGGCTGGGGCCAGGACTGGGACCGGGAAACTGCTCCGGTCCCAGCAGTGATGTGGGGGCTGGGGCCATGACCAGGAAACTGCTGTGGGGCCTGGGGGTGGGGGCTGGAAAATTGCTCCACTTTCCAGCCCTGGCGCCATGTGCCTCCTCACTCCCAGAGACCTGGCAAGGTGGGGACTGGGGCTGGTGTGGGCCAGCTGTTTTTTTTGCTGTTAGTGCCTTGATAAAGAATTATACTGTGTTGATGGACTACTGTGCACAACAAGTGGCTGAAGACAATGACCCAATTCACAAATAGGTTGGACAAACTGCGGAAACCACAGTACCATGTTGCACTGGCCATACTAAATGATATCGTAGGTGAACTGGCTGAGCTGTGCAAAATGTTTCAACGAAGTTCACTAACAACAGTAGAAACATTTCAGTTTGCCAAGCTGGAGTTGCCAAACTTCATTCACAGTATCTTGGTGAGACTGTACATTTTTTTGAAGACATTCAAACCTTGCTGTCATCATTTGAATCACCTGTTGACGCTACATCAGTTATTCAATTCATTGAACATACATGTGACCACATGGACAACAGATTTCCAGAAGGCAAGCTGAAAGAATGGTCAATTTTCAATAAGGATTCCTTTTCCTCTTCATCTTACTGAAATGATTTCTCTTTTGTGCATGAGGAGCTGAAAACATTGGAAACAAGATATAGCACCTTGCTAAACAAATCTGTAGAAACTTTTAAGAGGACAATATGTGGACTTTAAATGAACTGTTAGTGAAAATATGAAAACTGGGGGAATAAAGACCTTTGAAGACATAGTCACCTGCATGCTACAACAGGAACAATTTAGTGAACTGTCATTACTTGTTGACATCTATGCCACTTTCCAGGCATCTAATGCAGATTGTGAGAGAGGGTTTAGCCTCATGAATACTATAAAATCAAAGTCTAGAAATTGTTTAGAAGTTGATAATTTGGACAGGCTGATGTGAATTAAACTTCATTTAGCATCAGGAAAGACTGTTAACCTGAACATTGTATATCCTGTTTGAAAAACAGAAAAAGGTAGGTGGGAGTCAGTTTGGTAAATAAAGGTGATACTATCACCTTTATTGTTATAATGTGGGTGCAGGCCGAAAGAGGGAGGCTGGATCAATTTCGTAACGGACCAAAGCAGGGCACTCACAAATCGAAGCGGTGCTCTCATGGACTGCTACGCCTTAGAGGGAACATTGCTTTTCAGGTTGATAATTTTTGCAAGAATGTGTCCAGACTCACTGCAGCTGAATGAAGCTGACCATGCATTAAACTCTGGTAAAAGAGAGAATATTGCCCTAAACTGGAAGAATGTATCCCAAGATTATATAGTGATGAAGAGACCTCACATTTTTGTTTCCACGTCCTCTGTCTTCAGTGACTTTTTTGGCCTTACTGTTAATGGAAAACAACATGTAATAATTTTTTCTCAGGAGAAAAATACTGCAGCTTGCAGAAAAGAGAACAAAGGATAACATCATGATCACAAGATTAAAAGGACGAGATGTTGACAAAATATTGAAGGTCAGCATTTTCCTCTCAATTCTATTCAGTGAATGGTTATGAATCCTGGACACACATATAGCAAAAACTAACACTGGGATCTGTCCATTCTTATTTCTGGATGGTAGTCTTGTAATCTGGGAAGGAAGGAGCATTTTCAGTGGCACTGTTGCTGATTTTTTGTTGCTCCATAATGTTAATATTGGGATTTCTGAAAAGGGAGCTTTATTTGTGTAGCACATAGCACAGGCAGCCTGGAAACAGGCATCCTGCCAACCTATATGTCTACTTAAAGTAATAATAAAACACCCAGCATCATGATATACGTACACCTAATATTACTTGGGGAAATATTAATATAGTCCCTTTTCTTTGGCAGACAAGGTTCTTTGGGTAAATCTTATATTAAACCAACTCAAATAGTTGGAAAAAAATTTTCTTAGCAAGCTTTCAGGTTTAAATATCCTTTGTCAGGCTGAGGAAGCACCTGCAGTCGTTCTGTGCTCGTCCAGTATGGAATGAATAATAAAGAAGCCAGAAGCTGGTATGCATGCAAGAAAGGCAGTCAGTGAAAAGGTAAATTGAGGAGTCAGTGGGTAAGAGACCAGCTGGGGTGGAGGATGAGGGGCGGGAAAGCGAGGGGCGGGTGGGAGGGTGAATGTAGCTGGTAAATAGTGGACAGGTACCTGGGGAGTCAGATGTTAGGCAGGTTATAATGTGTCCTAAATCCAGTGTCTATATTTAGCCTAGGATATTTTGTGTCCAGGAGGCTGATGAAGTGAAGTTCACTGACTGGCTTTCTTGCATACATACCAGCCTCTAGCTTTTTTACTATTCATTCCACCCAGGAAGAGCACACACCAACTGCAGATGTTTCCTCAGCCTGACAAAGGGTATTTATATCCACAAGCTTGCAAAGAAGAGTTTTTCCAACTATCTGAGCTGCTTTAATAAAAGATATCAGATTTACCCAAAGAACCTTGTCTGCCTATGTCCTTAGACCAACATTGCTACAACCTATGTCCATTTTCTTTTGAATTTCTGAAATGCTTTCTTGGCAACAATGGACATTTTTTCCTTTGAGATGTGTGAACTATGCATGTAAACTTCCTTGCTTGTGGCTATAACAGAGTATTTTAGCTACAAGCTACATAACTATTGCAATTTCAAATTCTAAACCTTTTTGGATAAAAAAAAAATTCTGGGGCAATTTTAGCAAGAGATTTAAAAGATTAGTGAGTTCATCACTTTCATAACTAAAGGAAAATCTGTAGGGAAGTAAAACTATTGCACAATGGAAAGAATCAACAAATACCTAAATATTAATACTTTTTCTAACAATGGTGATATACTATACTTTCAAACTGACTTGATAAAAATAGGTATTCCTGAAGTAAAACCACCACCAATAATTTACTGGGCTTTGTTGCTATGTAAATAGAGTAGAAGCTTTGTAATGCATACAATTTAGAATCCACATAAAATAGTGGTATCTTTCAACAGCTTACACAAATATCTATAACAGATATCATGATAAGGTTTCTTATCACTAATAATATCATTGTTTTTACAGCATATTCTACAATATATGCACTAGTAGAATACAAAGATCATAAATCAATAAAATGATACCTGACAACATAAAGGCCTTACTCTATGTTAAGTGATGAGAATCCTAAACATCATTTGCTTTCATTTCACAGCCTTTCGTTGTTTAGTTAGTAATGATTAATTTGTAAAATGCAGTCTGCAAGTCAGTAATGCAAAATAAGAAGGTTCTAGTGATCGTTCTCATTTTTATGGTTGGAGGAACACTACAATTTACCATCTTGCAAATGTGTAAGCCCAGAGGTAATTATACTTTTTCATTTGCTCTTGTGAACGTATTCTATGGTTCTTTCTCAGTGTTTCCAGATAATAATCTCTCTTTTTTTAAGTGCTTCTTCCTGAACTTTACGTACCAAACAAGCAAGGATTAGATGGGTAGATGTAAATGGATTAAAAGTCAAAACGTACTCACGTTCTGTAAAATTCCTTCATGTTTATCTGGACCTCATTTTTCCAGAACAAGATCATTCTCTCTAATTGAAAATTCCTTCAAATACCTGAAACCAGTTATCCAAAAAATGTTGGTCAGTTTACATCATTTGGATAACAAAGGTCATGCATTGTCTTTTATCTTGAACTTTAGATGAACCACAAACACAGGTGTCCTGGAATTAACTCTGGTGAAATGATTTATATAGATTTATATTTATAAGGTTTGCTAGCTGACTTAAATTACTTGACAACTGGTAGCTCCAAAAGTTGCAGCTGACCCATAAACTTTGGCTTAGGAAAAGCCTGAGTGGGGGGGATGTTGCCCTTCATACACCAATTATAATCAGCAAATAAATAGTTCTGATGGACTCCAGAAGGAATTAAAGCTAGTATACACTGACTGGACCCCAAGTGGAATAAATAAGAGAAATTTATTAAATATGAGCAGGCACAGTAATGTGATGGCAGAAGGCTGGGCAAAAAAGAGGCAGAGTTTGAAGTACCAAGAAAAATATTTATTTTCTTTTGCTATAAACCAAATATTTGATAGTAAGTCTACAGGCCACCTAAAAAAAGTATTTGGATAGTTTTAAGAGATCAATATTAGTTCTACAAACCAAACCACTAGCCATCATTTTTGAAAACTCATGACAATTGGGAAAGGGACAGTGGGACAATTGCAAATACAGTGCCTATCTTTAAGAAAGAGAAGAAGGAGGATCCAGGGAACTACAGACCAGTCAGCCTCACCTCGATCCCTGGAAAAATCATGGAGGAGGTCCTCAGGGAATCCATTTCTAAGCATTTGAAGGAGAAGAAGGTGATTAAGAACAGTTGCGTGGATTTACCAAAGGCGAGTCATGCCTGATCAACCTGATTGCTTTCTATGTTGAGATGACAGGTTCTTTGGATGTGCAAAGAGCAGCAGATGTGATATACCTTGACTTTAGCACATGTTTTGAAAGGGTCCCCCACAACATTCTCATAAGCAAGCTAAGGAAGTATAGTTTGGATGAATGGTCTATAAGGTAAATAGGACACTGGCTTGATCATTGGGCTCAGAGGGGTAGTCAATGTATAGTTGGCAGCCAGGATCAAGTGGAGTGCCTCAGGGGTCAGTCCTGGGGATGGTATTGTTCAGTATCTTCATCAAGTGCACCTCAGCAAGCTTGCAGAGGACACCAAGCTGGGGGGAGTAATAGATATACTAGAGGATAGGGCTAGGATTCAGAGAGACGTCAACAAATTGGAGGATTGGACTAAAATAAATCTCATGAGGTTTATTAAACAGAAATGCAGTCTTCCACTTAGGCTGCAACAATTCCATGCAGTTACAGGCTGGGGACTGACTGGCTAAGCAGCAGATCTGCAGAAAAGGACCTGGGGGTTTAGTGGACAACAAGCTGAATATGAGCCAACAGTGTGCTCTTTGTGCCAAGAAGGCTAACATCATACTAGGCTGTATTGGTAGGAGTGTCGCCAGCAGATCAAGGGAAGTGATTATTCCTCTCTATTCAGCACTGGTGAAGAAACAGTTGGAGTACTGTATTCAGTTATGGGCCCCTCACTACAGAAGGGATATGGACAAATTGCAGGGAGTCCAGCAGAGGGTGACAAAAGTAGTTAGAGGCCTGGGGCATATGACTTCTGAGGAGAAGCTAAGGGAACTGGGCTTACTTAGTCTGGAGAAGTGAAGACTGAGGCAGGATTTGATAGCAGACTTCAACTACCTGAAGGTGGCTCCAAAGAGGATGGAGCTGGGCTGTTCTCTGTGGTGGCAGATGACAGAACAAGGAGAAATGGTCTCAAGTTGCAGCAAGGGAAATTTAGGTTAGATATTTTCTAGGAAGAATTTCTCATTAAGAAGGTAGTAAAACACTGGAAAAGGTTACCCAGAGAGGTTGTGGAATCTCCATTCTTGGAGGTTTGTAAGACCTGGGTAGACAAAGCCTTGGCTGGGATGATATAGTTGGGAATGGTCCTGCTTTGAGATGGAGTTGGACTGGATGGCCTCTTGTGGTACCTTTCAACCTTAATTTTCTATGATCCTATGATTTTTTTTATCTAATTATTTGTACATCTTGATTTTTAATTCACAAACAAGCTGTACTCTGGGATTGATTTTACAAATAATAGCTTTCTGGAGGGGCCTGAGGGAACAATTAAGAGAAATGCCAAATGATCATAACATATAAAGTGGATCAACATTGATAAGTTACTAGTAGCTCTACTGGAAATGCTGTATATATGTCTGCCCCACCCCCTTCTCCACAGTTAAAGTGCATTGGCTACAGGACCTACAGTTATTGCTATCCAATGATAAGCGACTTGTTTCTGAGGACCTCAGGGGTTTTTTTCTCCTACCTTCTCTCTGTGGTATAATTTCCCTGTGGTACCTTCTCTCTCCCTGGTACGATCTTCTGTGAGACTGACATTTCTCATTTCTAGTTTGGTATATTATCATTTTGGTTTGCATTTTCATCCTATTTTTGGACATCTGATACAAGTGCAGCTTCATTTCCATCTCTATTCTCTTACCTTTCCAGCAGTGCGCTGTAAGCATCTCTGATTTCATTCGTTTATAGGGTGCATCTCTACCCTATCCTCTTTACAAATGTACAATAATGTAGAATAAATCTCAGAATATCTCAGCAGTTTTTTATTTACCTGGACCCTGTCTACCACAGCATCTGTCATAATTAAGATTCCCCAAGTTCATCTTAGCTTCCTGTGGCCCCGCTATGGGCCCCTACCACCACCAGGGGGAGCTGAAGACTCTGGCCACAGCAGCCTGCAGCTGGCAGCCGTCTGCAAAAGGCAGCCCCAACTCCGGCTCCCTGGCCAGCTGCTTTTTGGGCTGGGAGCAGCATGCAGAGCCCAGCGCCAGCACACAGCAGCTCCCTCACCACAGCCTCTGCTTTCCTCCCACCCCTGCCCCTGTCAGCAACAGTCAGCACTCCAGGCTCTTGCTGGCCATGGTGCTGGCCCTCCTGGCTCCAGCACTTCCCCCCGGCAAAGCCCCAGCTGAGCCGAACACCTGAAAGGATAGTCTTTTATCCTTCCTTACTTTTCATTAGTGTAGAAGTCACAGAAATAGGAGCACAACATCATCCTTTTTGAAATTGTAATGTGTTTTACAGACCCCAGAAAAAGTTCTCGTTTTTGAAGATTATGTCAGAAGATCTGGAGAAGGATAAGCAGAAGTTAGGTTACATAATCAGTGAGGAAGACAACTCAGTATGCTCCTCTTTAGCCTCCATCTCAACCTGTGAGTCATATATCCCTGGCCACCATAGCACGCGTCACTTTTTATAGAAGTTTAGGATATTTTCTTTCCAGCTCTCCAATTTAAATGAACACTGCTATTTTGAAATTTAGCACTTAAAAAAGAAGTTGTAAGTAGTTTAAAATACTGTTCCCATTCCTGAATTTCCTTGCCAATTTATGTATGTTTATGACTGCTTCTTCCTGTTCTTAAAATACTTTTCCCTCCAGTATCCTGTATAAGCAATAGGGAAAACTAACCAGTATACACTGTATACACAGTATATACTGGAGAGCAGGTTCAGGTTGGACATTAGGAGGCACTACTTCACAGTTAGGGTGGCTAGGACGTGGAACCGGCTTCCTAGGGAAGTTGTTCTTGCTCTTCAGTTCAACATCTCTTTGCATTTGTCTATTCCACAGAACAAAAATGTAAAGATGTGATGACGAGACATATCAGTAATCTATATATATGAAGGGCTTAGTCCATCTGTCTGTGTGTCTGTCTGTCCGCAATGCTTGTGGGGAGCATGACTCCTGGTGGGGTTTGGCTCCAGCCACTGCTGCATCAAGAATGTCCGTCAAGAATGACAGGCAGGGCGCGGTTCCAGTGGAGTGGGACAGGCAGACACAGAGCACGGGGTAAGGAGTAGGGGGGGGGTGGCATGGGTCCAGCTGCAGAGTGGGGGCACAGGGCCAGACATGGAGCAGGGCGGGGAGTGGGGGGCATGGAGCTGGATGTGGAGCAGGGGAGGTTGTGGCATGCGGCTGGATGTGGAGTGGTAGCAGCACAGAGTGGTGGCTGCCGCCGCCTGCAAACTTCCCCCCCTCTCCCTCCCCACTCCTGGGAGGCAGCAGCAGCACAGGCTGGTGTGTGACAGTGCTTTGTCTTCACCCTCCCCTGTCATTCTTGATGTGCAATTCGCTAGTACTTCTATAATACCAAATATAGGTCATTATAATGACGGTACTTGCTTCCTTTCCTTTTCATATGTGAGGGATCCCACAGGTTTCCCTTTTCCCCGCTTTTTTCAATTGTGTTTTAATGATCCTTAAGCTCTATCTGGTGGACAGTACTACAAACGCCTGAGCCAGGAAAGTCTCCCAATTCTGGAGTCCTGGGGATAGAGTGAAGCTGGTGCCTAGTGGCAGGACTGTCAGGGAGAAAATTTGTGCTATACATGCACTACTGTACAGTAACTAGTCACGATTAAATTTGCTATTTGCATTTTTAGGTAGTAAATTTACTCACAAGTACAGTAATTTATAGCACAGTAGCCATGTCTACATGAGATGCTTAATGCACAGTAACCTAATAATACAGTGCAGTAGCATGTCACAGTATGGACAGTGCTAATACAGTACTGTGCAGTGTTTTTAGGCTGCTGCACAGTAATGTCACTAAAAAGATGTTCGCTAGCATAACTTTGGAGTAACTGTATATATATTATACTGTAATATTATAAAGTAATATTACTTTTTTGTTATATGAATATATTTAAAATTTTATATTTAAATGTTTTTGACAGTATGTGACTATTGTTTAGAAGGTCTGAGGTTTTATGGGAATGCTATATGGGCATTATTGCAAACAGCATTTCCAGGAAGCGCCTTTGTTTTTGTTATGTTTCTGAACTGATTTTATTAACGTTTTTATTTCTCATTAATTTTACAAATGCTCTGATCTGGGATGAAAACAAACTTCAAAATGCTGGAATTTCCTGAACAGTTTAGTTTTAGCCAACTGAAATTCATTTTATGAATGGAAGTGCTTTTTTTTTAGATGTTTAGTATGTTTTACTAATAAAGCATAGTAAATATCAAGTTGGAGGTTTTAGCAAATCATATGGCTGACAATTTCCTCTAGGTTCACTATCCCATGCCCTGCAGGCAGACTGTTACTGTCTGACAGAGGATGGAGACAGAAGACAGCAAGGATGAGTGCAAGTCCAGAGCACACAAGTGTGAGATCTGGGGCTGAGAAGCCCAGAAACCATGAGGGACAGAGTTTGGGCTTGTGGTTTTGAGACAGTGGACCCCAGACTGAGGGGCTCAGGCAGAGTACGAGGCCAGGGTCGTGGGACAAGGCCAGGGTTCCTCAGGCTCAGGGGCCTACCATCCAAAACACCCTTTGCCCTGTAGAGGCAGACTGTCTGTTAACTTATAAAGTCAAGGCACGGCAGCTGAGAGAACAGGGTAGGACCCTGAGGGGCAAAAGGAGGCAGCGAAGTAGGGCCCAGGTGATGGCCAGGAGAGGTGGTTTCACCACCTCCAGCACTGAGCTCATTATACAAGAGAACAACACAATTTAAAGAGAACAGAATATCAATATGAAACAGAGACCCTCCCCACCCCATTCTGCCCCCTCCTCTCAGCCTAGCTTGCTTTGTTAAATACTTGCCCAAACAGGAAGGACTTCCAGTGTTTCTAAAACAGGGATGGGCAAAATATATCCTGCAGGCCAGATGTGGCCCACGAAGTGATTTGCCTAACCCACAGTGGGTCTCTTGGCCCTGTCTAGACCAGGCACAGAGGCAGCCTGAGCCATGGCGCATGCCCAGACACACAGTGGGGCTGGGGTGGTGCAGCTGGCAGACTCCATTTCTTGGTAACCCCAGCAGCAGCAGCAGTGGCTGCTTCTGCTGCTGCCACTGGATCCAGCCCTGCTGCCTGAGTACCCTGGCAAGAGGGCAGGGTAGTCAGCCAGGTGGCTGGGATAGGCCTGCAGACCAGCAGAAAGCAGTGTTTAGGAGACCCCAGGATATTGGGGAAGTGACAGCATGGGACCAAGGCTGAAGCAGAGCTATGATGTGCTCAGCACCTGTCCCTGCCTGCAGAACCAGGGCTCTGTCCTGGCCCCTTTCTTAAGATCCTAGAGACTGTCGGGGAGCCACGTAGGCAGGACACTCTGCCAGGCAGACTCAAATGGAGTATCCTGCCTGAGTATCTCCTGGCTGGTCTCCATGAAGACCCTAGGATCTTACAGTGGTGACAGCATGGGGGCCAGGGCATGGCAGAGCCATGATCTGTTCCCTGCATGTCCCTGTCTGCAGAACCTGCACAGAGGTGTGCATGCAGCAGATTGTGGGTCTGCTTGGGTCCCAGGCCCATCCTGTCACTACCTCCCATGATCCCAGCCTCACCTGCCCCTCCTGCTCCTAAACACTATTCCCAGTCCATCTGTGCCCTCATTCCACATAGGGAGTTTTGGTGAGTTGCAGCTCAGGGGTGGGCGTGAGGGTGGGGGGTGCTGGCCCAGCCTGCGACTCCTGAACAAAATTACTAATGTGGCTGATGAGCCCAAATAATTGCCCACTCCTATTCTAAAAGATTTCATAGATTTCATAGGTTTTTAGGGTTGGAAGGTACCTCACTAGATCACTGAGTCTGACCCCCTGCCCTGGGCAGGAAAGAGTGCTGGAGTCAGATGACCCCAGCCAAGTGCTTGTCGAGTCTCCTCTTAAAGACCCCCAAAGTAGGGGAGAGCACCACCTCCCTTGGAAGCCCATTCCAGACCCTGGTAACCCTTACCATAAAGATGTTCTTCCTGCTCTTTGGTCTAAATCTGTCAGTTTGTGGCCATTGTTTCTAGTTACTCCAAGGGGCACCTTGGTAAACAGAATCTCTCTCCTATAGCTTGCTGCTCTGCCCTGACAGTGTCCAGGCTCAGGCTCTGGTGGGCCCCAAGAGAGAGGGAATCCCAGAGCTGATAAGCAGCTGCTGAGAACTACTCCCATATCACCTTATCTGGGCACTCTTGCTCAGCAAGAGATGAAAGACATGTCAACACAGGCATGGTGTTTCTGCCTGCTCCACGCCCTCACAGCCATACATGAAGACATTTTCTTTTCTTTTATGACTGTGAAGGTCACGGTACTGGAGAATGTCATGCTCTTCCATCACTGGAACAAGAGAGAAGTCAGAATATTTTACTTTTTTCTTTTTTGCATCTCATATGCTCAGGTGCTACTTTTGGGGAGGGAGTGAAGGACAGGGTCTGTTGCTGAGAAGGGAGGAGGAAAGGGGGTCTTTTTCTGTGATGGCAATAAAGTGTTTTTTGGAGAGCTGTCTGCAGTGAGTGTGGTGCTGGGGTGGGCAGTGAGGCAGGGATCCATGGGCAGCTGTCCAGGTAGGCTACAGCAGGGAGTGAAGAAGGAAGTGGTCAGCCAGTGCCTCTCACACCTGGCATCCTGGCTTCTGCTAGCGGGTGTTCGGTTCACCTGGGGCCTTGGTGGGGGCAAGCGCTCGAGCCAGCAGGGCCAGCACCATGGCCAGTAAGAGCCTGGGGTGCTAGCTGTTGCTGCCAGGGGCAAGGGTGGGAGGAAAGCAGAGGCTGTGGTGAGGGAGCTGCTGTGTGCTGGCGCTGGGCTCTGCATGCTGCTCCCAGCCCAAAAAGCAGCTGGCCAGGGAGCAGGAGTTGGTGCTGCCTTTTGCAGATGGCTGCCAGCTGCAGGCTGCTGTGGCCAGAGTCTTCAGCTCCCCCTGGTGGTGGCAGGGGCCCATAGCTTCTTGTGGCACAGCTCAGATGAACTCGGGGAACCTTAACTATGACAGATGCTGTGGTAGACAGAGTCCAGGTAAATAACAACTGTTGAGATATTCTGAGATTTATTTTACATTATTGTACATTTGTAAAGAGGATAGGGTAGAGATGCACCTCACAAACCAACAAAATCAGAGTTGCTTGCAACTCACTGTTGGAAAGGTCATAGAATAGAGATGGAAATGAAGCTGCACTTGTATTAGATGTCCAAAAATAGGGTGAAAATGCAAACCAAAATGATAGTCTTTCTGTAATCCTTGCTTCCTAGTAAAATATTTCGCAAAAATGACAAGGAAATAGGTGCTATGAAGTTAAGAGAGGCCACTGTCACTACGTGCATTCAAGGATAAATTAAAAAAAAGACTTAAATGGAATAAGAAAAGAAAATCCATTTAAATAAGAAAAGGGATTCTAGTCAATCTGAAGTGTCTTTGAGGCAGTTTGCTCATCAACTTTTTCTTGTTTCTAAGTTTTTTCCCAGTACTGTTCAGAAGAATGCAGCTCTTGCTGCAGGGCATCTTAAGATGGAACTGGCATTTTAGCATATTTCCATACCAGGGAATTTCTTTTTGCCATCTTTTCTTCAGTCCTTTAGGGACTGAAGCACGGAAGAAGCATGGATGAAGGAGGGAAAATAAATTCCAGAGCACATGGTTCCCTGATTCCTTTGGTAACCACAGGCTCCTGCAACTCCTAACAAAAAACTGGAGCAAGCTACAAAGGCAACACATACAGAGCTCTAATCCATAGCTTTAGCTTTGCCTTCTCACTGGGTGTGCCTACATGAAATGCTTACTGTGCATCAGCCTAATAACTTTGTGCAGTCGCGTGGCAGTTAAAAGCCTTACTAATGGCTTACTGCACAGTGTTATTAAGCTAATGCACAGAAAGCATTACAAAAAAACCTATGTGCCAATACTACTGCAAGTAACTCTAGCTACTGTGCATTTAGTTAGTATTTTATTAAGCAAGTACCAAGCTAAATGTGGAGTACCTAAGGTGCGTTAATTAACATGTGGATGTAGCTACTTTGACAAAATTCAGCCCACCCATTGCTGCTTTGAGCAAAGACCACTTCTCCTGAGAAGAGATTCTGGGCCTGATCTCACTGTCTTCTATTTTTTTTCTTTTATTTTTTGAGTTGCAGCATCAAATTAGAGCCCCTTCCCTGTTAGTCTGCATTAGGGCTGTGCGAAGAGTTGCTGGCTGTTTTGTTTTGAGATTGCTTTGACTTGTTTTGAGCTCAAAACAGTGAAATTGAAAGGAAAGGCTTCAAAACAGCCTCAAAACGAAATAAGGCCAGTTGAAACATTTAAAAAGTTTCAAAATGTCATGAATTTCGAAGCAGCCTGGTGGTGGGAGGCAGGGGAGAGCCAGGGCTGCACTCTGAGTGTCTCCACAGTCCTGACTCTCCCCACCTCCTTGGATTGGCTCTGGTACAGGGCCCAGGGAAAATCAGCCTGTGCGGGGACCCGCTGCCACCCTGATCCCAGGGCAGAGGCAGGTTCCCACACAACCTGATTTGCCCTGGGCACCTCACCCTCCTCTGATCGGTCCTGTATGAGCTGATTTGCCCCAGGCCCGCCTGCCGTTGGCCCCAGGCAGCAGCAGCAGCCTCCTGTGATCTGGGGGCCAGATCGGGGCCCGCACCACCGGGAGCAGTCTGGTACAGACCCCGCAGCCCTTCCAGGGGTCTGGGTGAGCCCCTGATCTGCCTGCTGGATGACAGAAGGCTGGTGCTGCCAGCTGGATTCAGCCCATGCCAGGAAGATCTGTACTGCCTCTGGCCCCAGATGGCAGCACCAGCTTCCTGTCATCCGGCAGGCAGATTGGGGGCTCCCCTACACCCCCGGGAGGGCTGCAGCAGCTGTGCTGGACTACTCATAGGGGAGCGGGTCCCCGATCTGTCTGCTGGCTGGGGCCAGTAGCAACACCGATCTTCCTGGTGCTGGCTGTGGAATATCCTATGGACAAAATGTCGAAACAGAGAAAGAGCTTTGACGAAACGAAATGGAATAGTGCTTTCGAAATGAAACAAAACTCAAAAGGAAACATTGTTTCGTTGAAACTGAAGTTGAAGTGTAATGATGCTGTTTTGCACAGGCCTAGTCCATGTCACAGCGGCCTGCTGGGGTTTGAAGCAGCTGCATAGAATGGATCCAGGCTTTTTGTTGCATGGATTTGCTGTTTGGCAAAATTCAGATCAGGGGGACTGGTAGAGGCCCCCGTCTGGCTCATACGCTGCAGGAACTGTCTACCATATTTATCTACCTACCATACCTTTGGGCCTAACATACTTGTCTACCATATTTATCTGCCTACCTACCATATTTATCTACCTATCATACCTAGCTACCTGCCATACCCACTGACCATACTGAGCTACCAATCATATCTGTCTAGGTACCTATCATACTTACCTGCTATATTTATCTACCTATCATACTTATCTATCTATTTGTATTTGTCTGTGTATCTGTCTGTCTATCTGCACAAATGATGGCAGGAAGCTCCACCTCAGGAAATTAAACAAGCCTGACAAACTCCACATCTCAGCCCCCAGGGTCTGGAATGGGCTTCCAAGGGAGGTGGTGCTCTCTCCTGTAGGGGAACTGTGGCATCTTTGGACTCAGCAGCAGGGTCCAGCCATACCCTGACCACCTGCTCTCAGCTGCAGCTGCTGCCCTGGGGGCATCCCATTCAGCCCAACCTTCCCCCAGCACTGCCCCATGCCCTGGCTGTGCTTACCCTACCCCCCAGACACTCCGACCTTCTCTCCACATCTGGCTGCCTGGGTGCATCTAGGCCCTGGCCCTGTTTCCCTGCCAGGTGTGCCTCAACCTGGGCTGAGGCAAGGAACCCAAAGGGGCAAAAATCCCTCCCTTGAGTAGCATCCTATTGTCCCAGTAACTGAGTTCTGGCTAGAATCCCATCCACTCACTAGCCCTTCCTCAGAGGGAACTCCTTGTCTCCAAATAAAGTCACAGGGCAAGGAACTAAGGTGTGCACACAAGGGCATTAGCCAAGCCTTGAATCCCCATGTCTGTCTAGTGCAGGATCTGTGCGGGTTCCCATCAGGGAGCTTAGTGACTACCATGTGGCTCCTTGGCAATGCAATGCTTAGGTACAGGATGTGGGAGCTAGCCAGCATCTTCCCAGCAGTGGAGCTCAGGAGGTCTTAGCTTTATACTTAGCTTTGCACCTAGCCTGCTGGGTGAGCTTGGACAGGGCACTACTTTGTGCCTCAGTATTTTCACTCTGTGAAATGGGTTCAGTGATAATATACTTCCTTTACAAAGGGCTTTTTATCTGATCATG
The DNA here is from genome assembly GCA_030014935.1 of Caiman crocodilus. NCBI lineage: Eukaryota > Metazoa > Chordata > Crocodylia > Alligatoridae > Caiman > Caiman crocodilus. The sequence continues at coordinate 57,730,611 of JAGPOW010001296.1, forward strand.
GAGGCTTTGTACAAGGCCTTGCAATTGACTGACTATTATTTCTTCTGCCTTTGTGAGTTATGTGTGGAGGACAGCATTAAGCAGAGGCTTTAAATCCAGCACAGGAGCTACAGTTCACATGTAAGGGGAAACAGTTTCAAACATTACAATACAATGATCAAAGATAACTGCCCCTTGAATCCTGTACATTTATATGAGCAAAGCAGTCTCTTCCTGTACTGCTACACAGAACTAACTGTATCGTACCTTAAATACTGATTTTCCTTGTAAATCCTACAGGCTTATTCCCTTAAATTCCACTGTGTTTTTTAATACCAGTTAAATACTGACATTGCTGAAGAGTTAAAGTCTAGTAAATACTGACATTGTTGAAGAGTTAAAGACTAGTAAATACAAATGTGTGACTGTGCGTGTGGAGGAGTGAAATACGTCACTATCTTAAAACAATAGTCTTCATTTTAGACTGGATGCTTTATAAACTTTTGAGCCCTAGGTAAATCATTACATTTTGTTGATGTTCCTGCACTTTAATAAGAAGACAGTGTCTCAAGAAGTTTAAGGGAAAGTGTGTGTCATTACAAAATAAACTCTTTACGTTGTGTCCTTTAGCATTCCCTATTTTGAGATTATGGTCAATCTCTCAATTACTGGCCTGACTCCTGATGCTAGAGTTGTCTAGATTAGAGGATCAAATTTAAAGAGGGCTTTGAACTTGTAGCCAGGTAAACAGAAGAATATCAGTTAATAGTAATATTTATGGGATTACATGAATTAGTATAATATGATCTTTAAAATGGATATAAAGAATTACTTTTGTGATTCAGGTTCTCATGCGATGTTTAGTATGAATTACTAATATGACTGAAGGGTTAAATAACTAATCTTGCCCTGAAGACATTACAGTGGATAGCAGTACTCACAAAGGGACTATGTGAGTTCAGGGTGAAAGCTCACAGAGAAATCACCCCATTTGACAGTATGAGATCAGGTGAAAATTGTCACTTCTGTCTGCACCCTTGAACTTCAGTTATGGCTTGGAAGTACACAATCTAATTGATCTATAACTATTGGAAATCTACTTTCTATAATGAAAATAAGGCTAAAGAATCCTCCAAACATTGAAAATTTGGGAGCTCTGCCACTTGCTTGCCAGAGAGAGAAACTCTGAAGTTACTGCCTAATGGCTGATTGTACTGATTTTGTGACTATGTATTGCTTGAACTGAACCCGACACAGGCTTGCTGGAGAGAACCATCTTCCTGTGTCAACCGTATTCTGTAGTTAGCTATTTAACTCCCTCTTGTGTCAGATGCTAAATTTGCAACTGGGGAAGGGCATATGTTTATTTCTGTGTAGTACAGCCACTTCTGAGATATGAACACTGATGTGAAATGTCTATACCACAGAAGAAAAGTACTTCAAATAAGTCTCTTAGTTTTTCATCATCATACTTTGCTGCCTTATCTGAGTAAAAAATGTCCATTTAATATAGCAATATGCAAAGCACTGCTAATTGCCACAGTGGATGATTTGCAACACTACCAGGTGATCAAAATGCTACCCAAACAAGTTTCAGAGATGGCTTGGATTCTTTGGATGAAAAACAACACTAAAAACCAGATCCAAAAAAGGCTCTTAGGTCACCAATTTCTATTTTGGTGCCGTTAACTTGCAGTGGGATTTTAGGTATGTGAATAGGAGTCTTTTGGCATCAGTCCCCGGCTTTAATGATAATTTCTGTTACTTTATACCCAATTTCCCTAAAATGCTGAATGACAGATCTGAAAAGTCACTTTTCAGGCATAAACAGTTCCCCTGGGAACTGGCTGTAAGGTTAAAAATACCTATATATAGTCATGGATATTACTATTATTTGTATCATCACAATAGGGTCTAGAGTCATGAGCAAGATCAGAACCTCATGGTGCTACTTGCTGTAACATACAATTTTTAAGAGTCAATAAAAAGACAAACAAAGGTTGGGAAGGGAAAGGAAGGCATAGGAACTGACTTTCCCAAAATCACACAGCAGGTCTGTAGCAGAACTGGGAAAAGAAGCCCTACATATCTCCTGAATATCTAGTTTAATATCACTATCCCTGTGATTGCTTCACAGACATTATCGCTCCTTGGGAAAAAAAAATGAAGAAAACCTTGCTTTGGCATTGGTATGCTTCAAATTGAGCATTCACTTTCTGTTTTCAATAAGGTAATGTTCCTCTAACATGTTCAAGTGCTGTGCCTAAATAAAAGCCCAAGATTTTAGATTAAGCGCATCAAGGCTAAGGTTTTATATTCTAAATGTTTATATTGCATGTAATGCTTTACATTGCATGACACTGTTTTGTTTCAAACAAACTTTATTTGGTTCAAACTTTGCATGTAAGGGGGTGTCACAGACCAGCTGAGCACTGTGAGTGATTCAGCACTGAGTTGTTCGGTTCAGTTTTGGACTGAGGAGGCAAAGTTGGGAGTGAAGCAAAGGCAAATTTATTATAGCTTACACACACAACAGTTAACAGAAAGATAAATGCGATAAGCAGATAATACAGTATTAAAAAGAGCTAATAGTAAATAATAACAACAGATAGATGGATCAATTCTGTCGCAGGCCAACTGGGCACTGCGAGGGTATCAGCCACTGGGCTTCTCAAAACAACAGATAGACAGACTTGGGTTGGCAACTTATCAATAGTCCCTTGATGCCAGGTGCATGCCAAGTGATTCTAGAGAAGTCAGGCGTTCCTGATTGATGCTGTCAGAGGGATTACCAGGGAAGATCTTTTGATCAGGATCCAATCCTCACTCACACCAGGAGTTCGGAGTCCGGGCTCGGAACAGCAATGACCGTTCTGTTCCCTCCTTCCTGCTGGTCACCTGATGCATGCGCTTTTTATACCTAGTCTTATGCTAATCTGTTGGTTTTAGAACCACTCACAATCTTGCCCTATAGCTGTTATCCTATGGGATTGAAAGGTGTTAAAAATTATCATAAAAGGTTACCTAGACTCAGGTTTATCCAATGAGCAAATTACAATGCAGCACCTTTAGGTTTAAAATTGACATCGCTCCACCTAAGCCTAACCCTTTTAGGTTTTTCTGAATATGCTTTCTTGGGACGTGCTTTCTTGGAATGTGTTGGGTGTGCCAGGCGGTTGGATCCAGTTTTTATTGTCAAGGCTGAACCCTGAGTAAAAACCATTAGGTCAGCTAATCTTGCAGCTACAAGATTTTTGGGGCCCAGTCAGTTCCACGATTAATACAAACAGTTTTATCATTTTGGTTAAACTTATGACAGACAAGTTACATTTGTGGGTTACGAATTTACAAGCTTTATATTAGCTAATATTACCTGTTAGGCAAAATACCAAATGCCTCCAAGAAGCACATATTTATTGCTTATTCATCCCTCTGGTTCTGGCTGTCACAGGGGGTTGCAAGTATTATTTTACATAATACTCTTGTATACACCTCGAGAGAAATGTTTCCAAGATAAATTCTCTTCTCTTAATTTTTCTGAATTAGCAGATATTTTTTTTCAGAAATGCTTTGGATATACTCAACGTGGAGTAAAAATAGCACTTGCAGCTATAAATGTGTAAAACAGAACATCCATGTAGCAGCGGTATTGTGTGAATGATGCACAGTAGTGTTCTCAGTTTTGTTTTTTACTAGGTTATAGAGTCAGGTATTGCCTTCTGGGGATTACACAATCTGTTGCAGTACTAAGGAAGAATAAACAGTATTCAAGCAGAGCTATTTTCACAATTGAGTTAACTCCAAATTATTCTTCTTTGAATGATCCAAGTTTGTGAGAGCAGCCAAAATGTGAAATAACTGCATCCACCCAGGTGTTATACTTAGGCATGCGCTTTGCTAAAATTGCTGGGGCCACATTCTTAGTGTAGCAGTAAGTGTGCCCTTTATAATGCTTTAACCGTGTGACCTTTACAATGCTAGGAGATGTGTGTCACTGACACAAGTCAGCAGAGCTCTTTGATCTTTACAGGTATTTGTGAATATGAATTTAAATTCTTAGTCAATCATATTCTTTAACATTCAGTCATTTCCTCTGGTCATTTTTCCTCTCCTGATCTTTCCAGCCACTTTTTTCTTAGCTGCTCTTGTGAGATTTACAACCCTAACTTCCACCACTGCTTCTGGCCTAGACTCAGAAAAGGTCTTAATGACAGTGACCAGACACAAGTGCACATCTGAGAACAGCTTAAAAAATGGCTGATCTGGTAAAAATCTGACCCCTCTGTCACAGGCCAGCTGGGCACTGTGAGTGTATCCATTTGGATCAAGGAGGCAAGTAGGGAGTGGAATAAAGGCAAATTTACTATAGCTTAGACACACATAACAGTTAACAGAAAGATAAATGCGATAAGCAGATAAAGCAATATAAAAGAGCTAGTAGTAAAATAATAACAGCAGATAATAATAACAGATAGATTGATCGATCAATCTGTCACAGGCCAACTGGGCACTGTGAGGGTATTAGCCACACTGGGGTGTTCAAAACAACAAATAGACAGACATGGGTTGGCAACTTATCGA
>JAGPOW010001296.1:57739217-57756731 GCA_030014935.1 Caiman crocodilus
GCAAAGAATTTTAAAATAAAATTGTGTTGTATGAATTAAGTGTGTAATCATTGTGAAATTGTGCAATCAACTAACTACTCCCCCAGCCAGTGCATCAAATGAAGTGGTAAGTTGTGTGGGATTTTCTCTATTCCATAACCCACTAGAGACAAAAACAAATCTGTATGACAGGAAATAGAATAAATAAGGCTGTTACTAGTAAGATGTTTAGCAAGAGTCTGCTGCACAGAATCATGGTTGCCAATGAGTACGTGAGGTGTAAATAGCAGTGCTTTTTCATTTGAATTCACTGGCCTCAATTGTAGTATGTCAATCATAGCTGTGACTAGGGCACTGTAAACATACCTGAGATCACTTTGACTAGCTAGTTTTGGTGCAAATTGCAGCGTAGCTATGACAGCAGAAAGCTCAGCATTGGCTGTAAAACTCCCTTAAGGAAGCAAGGTAGATACTCTGGCTGCACTGTTAGGTGTGCTTGAGCTGGTTATAAAAGAGCTATCTTGGGAATGTGTAGATGAACTGTGAGTCGACATAGCCTAACACTGACTATACACCTTCCCTCTGCATGCATCTGTCACTGACAAAAGCAGGGGTATTCTACCTCAGGCACCTTACACATTAACTGGTTTAAGTGATCAGAAACTGGTTTAAACTTGTCACAGAACAGAATTTCAGTGGACATAAACCAGTTTCAAAATGGTTGAAACTGCTTTGAGATAAACTTGGTTGAATGTAGTATCAGACTTAACTGATTTGGGTCAAACTGGTTTATAAAACTTCTGTCCAAGCCCTCTTCCTGGTTCAAATTAAATCACAGCCTCCACCCAGAATCCTAGCAGGCTCTCCAGCTCCTCCCTTCTCTCCTCTAGCTGGAACAGTGAGGGCTGGCTGACAAGGGGGTGGGGAAGGGCAAGCCCGGCTGGGGAACACAGCCCAGTCTGCAGAGGGGGACTGCCTCCCTGCAAACTGGCTGGGGTCTAGGGCCAGGGAGGGGGGTTAAACATCCCTTCCCCCACCCAAACTTAGTCCTGGCTGCAACTGTGGACTTCAAATCCACAGGAAGTCCACAGATCCCCAGAGGAAGTTATGAGAAACCCTGCAGAGTCCAGCTGTTGTAATTCTAGACTGCAACTCCCAGAGACCTTGAGGGCAGTAGGAAGAGGAAGTGAACACACAGCCAGAGGGCCCTGCTCTAGTTCCCACCCCCCCAAGCTTCTGGCCTGGGCCATTGCAGGTATGTTGCTGCATTTCTTGAATCAAAGGTAAATGTCTATTCAATTCTGCTTCAATTTAATCTGTGCAGTTTAGATTAACCTGCAAACAATGAATTGATTCAGCCTCAGGCTGAACCTAGCCTTACTGCATGCTGCACATAGAATTTTGACTTTCTATGATATGGGTCGCTTGAAGTGAGCTATTACCTTTTAGACAGGTATACAGATCCCCCTGAACTATGCACAGATTATTAACTTAAGAGCTGCATTTTCCCCTGTTGTCTTGCATGTTCCAGTGTGGCTGAATATTCATTGGTGGTACCAGGATAGTCCAGTCATGCAAATGTTTCTTACTTGGTAAACGCAGAATGCTTTTGTGCTCACACTCAATAATCTGAGGGAAGGAGATATCAGTGAACAATGTCTTAATGGAACAAATGTAATGAATTATAATGACAACTTATGACGCTGACATTTTTCTTGGTATTTGAGACACTTTTATTTCAGTAGGTGACATGGGGTAAAATGAGTGTATACTGGCTAATGTAAAAGTGTATGTTTATTGAGTCGAATATTGGCTGAATTTACTTTACCGTGGTTAGTTGTATTTTGAGGTGGGGTTAGGAGTAGTTCCTGGCTCTATTTTTTATTAGATTGTATTTTTAACTTCTGGTACAGTCACATGCACCCTCAGAGAGGTGTAGTTTTTATACAGATTAATAAACAAAGTAAATAATAAGGATCTATTTGCATTCCTATACTATGTGGCCTGCAAGCAAACTCAGGTCTCTGTTTTTACAAATTACCAAACAGGACCAAAAGAATGTTGTTTGCTTATAATTGTAGAAATCCTGGTGGGTACTTGAACAGCACTACAGATATAATGCAGCCTCCAAATGCATTCTCCAGCCAAAAGTAAGAGGCTGCTCTGCACAAGGGGATTCAGATCACAGTGAGATACCTTAGTGCAGGAGTGGGCAAAATGAGGCCTGCAAGGGCATTCTATCTGGCCCATGGAGGCCCCTACAAAATTTAGAAAATTAATATTCATCTGTCCCTGGCTGCTGTCATGTGGTCCTTGATGCCTTGCCATATCTCAGTGAGCGGCCCTCCACCCAAAATAATTGCCTGCCCTGCCTTAGTGTAAAAGCAGCAAGATGCATTCAAATGAATGGTCCGGATTGTTTCTTCTATTTCCCATGCTTCTGTTTGGAGGATGGCCTTCCCCAAAATATGCACTCAACATGATGGCTGGGCACCTACTCCATCTATGGTCCTCTGCACTGCTATTGCACCATACGTATTATGGGATTGTTCTTTCTGTGTGTGGCTACAGAAGGTAACCAAAGTCTCCATGTTCTGCATTCAGATTAAAAGCTCTGAAAGTCCTGTTTTCTCTCTTGCTGTTCCATGGTGGCTGCAGCTATTTTTAACATATTGAAAGATCACTGTGGTTAAAGGAGTTCTCTATGCTGCAGTGTTGGTAGTCATGAATATTGAATAGCTTGTGAACATGTATCTGGTATGTTGCTGCCAGATGGCTATAGCTTTGCAAGCCAGCAGTTGTGCTACCATGAAGTTTTGGCAGTGGTTTTTGGACCTGCAGCAGGACCTGGAAGACAGTGAGGAAGTTGATGAAGTTGAGGAGGATGACCTAATTGGGATGCTGTGTCATGAGGAGTTTTACTTGGGACAGTGGCACTTCTAAGCTTGAGAAATAAGCTTGGGTTGTGCTGGAGACCCAGCATAATCAACCATGGCTGTAGAAGCTCAGAGTGACAAAGAATACTTTCCTGGAGATCAGTGTAGACCTTACTTGAGAGCTACAGAAGCAACCCCCTAATGCAAGAGTTCTCTTGTCCCTTGCTATCTTTAAACCCAGCACTCCAGAGTAATAAAAGTCTTGCAAACAAGCTGAGGAAGTATCAGTTAGCTGAATGGACTGTAAGGTTGTTAGAAAGCTGGCTGGATTGTCTGGCTCAATGGGTAGCAATCAATGGCTCAATGTCTAGTTGGCAGCCATTACAAGTGGAGTGCCCCAGGAGTTGGTCCTGGGGCTGGTTTGGTTCAATATCTTCATTAATGGTCTGGAAGATGGGGTGGATTACATCCTCAGCAAGTTCACAGATGACACCAGGCTGGGGGTAGTAGTAGATACACTGGAGGGTAGGGCAAGGATTCAGAGTGACCTAGACAAATTGGAGGATTGGGCCAAAAGAAATCTTATGAGGTTCAGCAAGGACAAGTGCAAAGTCTTGCACTTAAGACAGAACAATCCCATGTGCTTCTGCAACCTGGTGAATGGCTGGCTAAGCAGCAACTCTGCAGGAAAGGACCAGGGGGTTACAGTGGACAATAAGCTGGGTAGGAGTCAACGGTGTGTCCTTGTTGCCAAAAAGGCTAACAACATCCTGGGCTGCATTAGCAGGAGTGTTGCCAGCAGATCAAGGGGAAATAATTATTCTACTTTATTCTGCACTGGTGAGGCCACATATGAAATACTATGTCCAGTTTTGGACCCCACACTGTAGCAAGGATGTGGACACATTGGTGAGAGTCCAGCGGAGAGCAATGAATATGGTGAGGGGGCTGGGGGACATGACTTCTGAGGAGAGGCTGAGGGGACTGGGTTTTAGAGTCTACAGAAGAGAAGACTGGGCGTGCCTACATGTGAGGCTACGCTGCCGTAGAGTGCTATGGCATCCACAGATGTCTACAAGTGACCGGCAACTACTGCACCATAACAGCGTGCTCCCCCCATTATATCACACTGCTAGGACAAAATAGCTGCTAAAAATAACCATGTGCCGTGGGTACAGTGCACAGTACAGGTGGTTCCTGCACCATACTTTAGTGCTTCCAAAAGTACTTCCTTTTGGAAGTACTAAAGCATGGCGTGGTAACAACATTGCTGTAGGGCAATGTGTAGATGTGCCCACTGAGAGGGGATTTGATAGCAGCCTTTAACTACCTGAAGGGTGGCTTCAAAGAGGATGGAGCTGGACTGTTCTCAGTGGTGACAGATGACAGAACAAGGAGCTATGGTCTCAAGTTGCAGCAAGGAAGCTCTAGGTTGTATACTAAGAAAAGCTTTCTCGTTAGGAGGGTGGTGGAGCACTGGAACAGCTTACATAGACAGGTGGTGGAATCTCCATCTCTGGACATTTTTAAGGTCTGGCTTGACAAAGCCCTGGCTAGAATGATCTAATTGGGGGTAGTTCTGCTTTGAGCAGGGGGTTGGACTGGATGACCTCTTGAGGTTCTTTCCAACCTGAATTTTCTATGATTCTAAGTCTTTAGCTAACCAAGTATGTGTAAACAGATTAATGGCTGTGACTGTAACAGTGGAGGTGTTTCCTTGTAATACAGAGATGCCATCATCACAAGTTGTAAGGTATGCCAATCCTCAGGAGATTATTCATTGCTTTATATGTCTGGCGGTTTCCCAACTTCCTTTTATTTGTACCCATACTAGGTCTTGGAGTTCATATCTAAGAAAGAGGTTCTTTTTCCCTTGTGGTGTATCTCGGAGTTAGCCACTGATCTCTACCAGTGCTACTCCAAGTCATGGAAAATTACAGGAACTCTTGTCTGTTTCCCTATAAAAAAGGGAGTGTTGCCAGGGCAGCTAACACCATTAAGAGTATTGGCCTTCCTTTTTCTTGCAGCCCCTGTTTGATTTCTAGGATCCTGATTGATGAGGCCTTTCATTGGGCATTTGTCTTGTAGAAAATAGCTGTTTAACTACTGCCTAAGCACCTACAGGATGACAGTGTATTATGCCTTTGAGAGAATGAAAGGTAGATGGTAGGTAGTAAGAAGAAGCCTTGAGGCAATCAAGCAATACCTATCTTGGTTGATGTCCGAGTGCTGCGTTTCATAGTTGGTCAGGTCGGAAGGGACCTGAGCAGATCATCAAGTCCAACCCCCTGCCATGGCAGGAAAGAGTACTGGGGTCAAACGACCCCAGCTAGGTGATTATCTAACCTCCTTTTGAAGAGCCCCAGTGTAGGAGTGAGCACCACTTCTCATGAAAGTTGGTTCCAGATCCTAGCCACCCTGACTGTGAAAGTAGTGCTTCCTGATGTCTAGCCTGAATCTACTCTCCATCAACTTGTGGCCATTATTCCTAGTTACTCCTGGTGGTGCTCGGGGAAATGGGGACTCTCTAATTCCCCACTGGTTCCTCCGGTAAGTTTATAGATGGCCACTGGATCCCTTGCCTTCTCTTGTGGAGGCTGAACAGATTTCAGGTCCCATAGCCTCTCCTCGTAGGGCCTGCTCTGTTGCTCCCTGATCATGCGAGTGGCCCTCCTCTGAACCCTTTCCATATTGGCCACATCCCTTCTGAAGTGCAGTGCCCAGAACCGGACGCAATACTTCAACTGCAGCCTGACCAATGTCACTTAGAGTGGGGGGATCACCTCCTTGGACATGCTTGCGAACCTGCACAGCATCTGTGAAAACAAGCAAAAAAGCCTTACTAAGGGTGGGGAAGCAGGGTTTCAGCAGCTTCTAGGACAGTTTGTCAGGTCATAAGATGCTCCTCTCCTAAACGGTGGCTGCCAGGGAATTTTTACCAAAGTTGCCTTTGATGGGTGTTTATCAATTTTCTATGGACTTCTATTAGACAAAAGTTTCTGATCAGCTAAAACTGATGACAACTTTCCAAAAAGTCAAGTTTCTACCTTGTGCTTAAATACACTGGAGAGAAAAAATGTAAAACCTGATTATGATGACAAATCTACCTGACACCTGGTAGAAAATCCTGTCCAGTTTTTGAGTATGTTGTAATATTTTTTTTTTTTATAAAGGGCAAATGGTTTTGTTAAAGACTATCTTTATGACGGTCTTTTACTACTCATAGAGATGTCTAAATATGTCTCCCTTTTGCCCTTCTGTTGCATCACTTAATGTCATCCAGTCTGATGTTTATTAATCTCTTTCTACCCTGTATTAATGCTTCAACTGGTTGTCATTCATGGTAAGTGAAGGGTAGGTTATGGATAGTTGATAACTATTGGCTATTCATTCCTTCGAGCACATACTAACATAGTTTCTCTGTTCATATTGTGTGTTTCACCTGTTGAAAGCATTTGTGTACAGGTTATTTTTTAAAATGTGGGCACTAACAAAAGTGGGGAAAAAGCCCCACAAAACTCCAAAAATAAACTTTACCAGAAGCAGCAACTCATTACTTTGACCAGCAGCATTTGTATAGATCAGGTACTTCAGCAAAGCTTTTTGGTGCTTTTACCTACTAGCTGATTGAATCAGCTATGGATAAAAGCTCCAAAAAGCCCTGAGGAAGCACCTGATCTAAATAGACCTAGGGAAAGCCAGGGCCAACTAATGCTAGGTCTCTTCTGGACACGTGCTGGGCTCAGTGTGGGAGTGCACCGAGTTTAAAGTAAAGTACTGTCCCTTCACCCCCATGTCTACAAGCGGCCTGTTTTCTAAGTTGTAATTCATTGCACAGTAGTTGAGTATTTGGGCTTTCCTTTGAATAGATGGTTGTAAACTTACCTTTCTAGTACTTCTCTTAAAAAGATCACATCCATCCATGCCCTTTATGCTGAGGTAAACCTCACTGCTGCTGATTTAATTATAATCATACTTATAATTAAACTTTATAATTAAAGTTTATATAACTTTATATAATTGAATTTCACACATTTCACACTTGTGTTCTGTTTTGCCCTCTTTTAGGCCTTGCTGGAGTATTGATTGATATAAACACTGTCCAGAGCATATACAAATCACACAGGCCCTGCTAACAGTGTGAACTGAAGTAAGCCCCAGTGAACATGAGATTAGGCATACTATGTATGGATTATAGAGCAGTACTGGAAATGTAGCTTGTTAGTTTTCGAGGTGCTTCAAGGCCAACGGATAGCGAATGAATTGATAAGACTAGTACAGAATACAGAAACAAAGATCAAAGTAACCTGGTAAACAGGTGTCCTGATCTGGTGTGAAAGGTACACTAATTGGTGAGAAGTAGGATGTGGATGATGTCACTTAAAGCTATTTTAGTAGCTGGTGAGAACTATGCTGTGTATGCTGTAAAAACAAAGTCACTTTGATTGGTGTATAAAAAAGGGCCTGGGAACCCTTAATCCTTAGGGGTTATGTTCATGCCTATACCATGCCTGCAAATGACCCAGCTAGAATCGTGAACCTGCTAGTCATGGACTAGCTAGCACCATGCACCTATTAGTTAATGCACAGCCTTGCTTGTAGACAATAAACCAGACCAGGCTTTTTGGCACCAATGTCTCTTTCTTGTAACAATCAGACTGTTAGGGGCACAGCATGACAAACAGTTATCCTGACAGAACTTGCATCCTTACTAAAGGAGTGTGATGTGACCAGAAACTCCTAACTCCTGAACAACACCAATGGAGTTAGATAGTAACATTGACAGAGTCTGTCTTGACAACACTGGTGGCTTTCTGCAGTCCTACACCTCTTAAGATGTGTCTAGACAGCAAACTCACCATGCCAGGCAGGGATTTGGCTTCAGGTATGCTGCATTTGCACCAAGTGTGGTCTCCTAAACTGGACATGATGTGGTACATTGGTGCTGCACTCACAGTGGGTAACTTTCCTTGGGGGAAAGTGTTTTGCAAGGTGAAATGCTAATTTGTGCACCCAGGGCGCCAAGTCGATGATGCTGTACTGTGCCTGATTCAGAAGACTGTCCACATGGAACAGCACAGGACATTTGGGGGTTCCACTGTTTGGATGTGTAGACATAATGTTAATGCCTGTGTCTAAGATACCATTAAAAGTAAGGCATCATTTTCATGCCTGTGGGGATATTGCCTTCCTCTTGGGTGGGTCTGACTGTCTCATTTGAGTCAGGGAATCTCAGTCATCCATGATAAATTAATCAATTTTGACATTTACAAAATAGGGAACAGATAGAAACAAACACTGAGGCTTCATCCACACTAGGAAAGGAAGGGTGTCCACTTGTTGTTAGCTGACCCATGGTAACTCACATACAGTAAAAATCTTCTGAAGACAATGCAGTTTGGTGACCTGCTAATACATTGTAATTCTACTGTTTACCTTGTCTTCAATAAGACTTTACTGTGTATTTGTTACCACAGATCAGACATCACAGGGTAAGAACATCATACCTTTTCTCCTAGTGAAGACAGGTCCTCAGTGTTTCAATCAGTCTAGCCTGATTTACTACAAGTCTCCTCCTTTTGTTCTATCCTTAGCTTCCGCCAATGGATGGTACTTTAAACAGCACTGCCCTAGAAAAACAAACATGGAAGAAAGAAGTTTTGTTAAATGAAAAAAACCACCAAAACCATTTCCTGAAAGCAGAAAACAAATATGACCTTAGGGTTCCCTGAAAGAGCCAGGAAACTTGTGCTGTAGTCAGCTGTAGTAAATATATTGGAAATGAATGGAGCAACATCAGTTTTTGTTAGCTAAGGATTTGACACTCTATCTTGGGAGTGCCTATAAAGCATGGGAGACTAATTGTGAAATGAGATGATTTTTTCCTACCTATGAGGCACTCTAATAGCTGTCAGATCCAAGTTATTGATGAAGAAGAACTTATTTAATAAATATAGTTAAGGCAGCAAATGTTCTCTTTCTCAGGAAGAAAAGTTCTACAGCTCTTAATAATTATATAGTAATACTGTGCTGCTAATCCAGTACTGATCACTTTTTGCAACTTGACTAACCATATGATTGAGAGCCATATCCCATATCATCCTCTTTGTTTTTGTGACAATGAGAATGGAAGGTATAGCACACCTGTTCCACTGCCCAATAGTCTGAGATAGAAATGGTATAAATTAACATTCTCCCTTCCTGCAACAAGTTATTAAAGCTCCTCTGAATATCCAGGATTACAAGGGTTAAGGCAAGCTGTGACATGCCGAGGTTAAAGGTCTTTGCAGCTTCCTTCTCTACTGCAATCCTACTAGTGTTTTCCCTTGCAAGATAATTTTGACCTTGTTTGTACGTGTTGTGTGGATTCAGACTCTGTGGTGCAGGCACAAGATGTTAGCTTGTGGGACATGGTACTTACACAGAGATAACTGGGCAATCTGTCCATATGGTCTGTCAGATTCCTATGTGAGTCCATGAATATCTGGGTATATATAAAGTATATGGAATTATGGGTATATATAAAGTATGCTGTTAGCTGAGGAATTTTGCACTCCATATTGAGGTAAACAAGTGAAAAATGCATCACTCAACACTCTATGAGTTAATTATAGATAATCTTTGTCAGCAAATATTATGCAATGTTAGCAGCCAGCTATCAGTAATTCTATTCTAGAAAATAGGAAAGGGTGGGAATTACCACCACCAACTTGTCAGCTTGAAGGATGGAGTGGTAAGAAAATACCACACTGTATCAATGAATTGTTTTCCAGGTTGAATTAATTGTGGCACAGGCAGGAAATCACACCCACCAAGGAGAGAAAGGTGTCAATGAAACATCACTATTGGCAACCCTTGGTGCTGCAGAGCGCGTAAGCAAAGAAACAAAGATAAGAGCATTTTGAGCTGATAATGCTTCAAAATGAGAGCGAATCTAATTAAGATGTTTGCTTGATTACCTGATGTAGGAGGAGTCAGCAGTTCCTCAGTTAGTTTCAGGGATGTACTTGGTAGCATGCTGGTCTGAGATGAAAAGAAATACAAAAATCTAGAACTTGTGGTTCCAAAATGATACCTTTTATTAGACTGGTCTAATAAAAGACTAGTTTCTTCCTTTTGGTCTGCTTATGTTCAGGCTCAGCAATTTGGTAGAGTAGATGACTGAGAGGAGCCCTGAATGTGCGCTCCAGTACTGTTCTTAAGGTCTCTGTCTCAGGAGAGCCTGAGAGTAATGACAAGTTTCAAGATCATGTTCAAGATCAAGGTCATCAATGACATGCTCAACATTCCCCTAAGCCTGTCTAACAGCTGAGCTTAGACCAGCAGTTCCCAACGCAGTGTCCACGGGTGCCATGGTGCCCCCTGAGGTTTATTCAGGTGCCTGTGTGCATTTTCACGATCAGTACAAATTGTTATTCCAACAAATATTTTGTACCTAAATATTTTTGTAAGAAAAGGAAAGCTGCATTTTGAAGTTGCAGATCTAATGCAGTTTTAAGTAATGGATGAGATGATCTGATTGATCTAAATTCTAAACTTTAATATTCATATTGGCACCTGCTGCTTTTTCTTTTAAGTTCAGATGTGCCCTTGGACACACAAACTTTGGGAACCCTTGGCTTAGACAGACATACATGGAGTAGGAGTTCAGTGAGCTAGGCTCAGGTCTCAGGCCTAGGCTGGGGCCTGGCTTTGGGCAGTAGAGAGATGACCCAGTTCTTTTTTGAATTCTGTAATTTCCTGGTAGTTTTTTATGCATGTTAAACTCATTTCCTGTCAGTCAAGAAGAATGGTATACAAAAGTGTATGATCTCTCCAAACATAACTGTCACTAGAATTTGCTTTACCAGCTGCCGAGTGGAACCAATCAGTGGAAAAGATTAATAGGTTTGTAAGACCAGAAGCCTGGTAGTGATAATACAGTCTTGTGGACCACAGGCCAGAGATTTTAATGATGTATTTCCTCCATTAAGCCCCATGCTTTTCTTTGAGCTACAGAATATTTATTTCAGTGTCATCAAAACTAGATTTCAAGTGATGCACACTCTCAGACAAGCTGTTCTGAAGATGAGTTATCCTCGCTGTTAAAAAGCTGTGTCATGCTTCTAGTCTGAATTTACTTAGCTTTAGCTTCCTGCCACAGGATCTTGTTTTCCCTATACTTTCTAGATGAAAAGCCCCTATGCGATGTACAGTGTGATCCATTTATGTATTAACTGCATCTAATGGACTAAATAGATGAAGCTTGTTTAGTCTTTCAGGGCAGCACATTTGGCAGGTGCGTTGCATAGGTTAAAGGATTTCACAGGCCATGAAGAATGACTTCCCTTCTCTCTATAAAAGGTTAAGACTAGGAAGCATCATTAAGCACATTTGAACTATAATCCCTAATTGCAACACCAGTTCAGTAGAAACACAGATAACCTCATTCTTTAGGAACTGTCTGAAATTTTTCCCAGGCCCTGTTCTTCACAATTGTAAAACAAAGAGAAATACGTGCAATTAAACCAGGAATGGGCAAAATATGGCCCATGGCCATTCTATTAGGCCTGTGGGGCCCCTAAAACATTTTTGAAAATTAAAATTTATCTGTCCTTGGTTCCTGTCAAAAATGACAGGAACCAGGGGCAGTAGGAGCCAGGGGAAGCCTGGTGGGCTCCTGCAACAGCAGGGCCCGCCTAGTCCTGCCCCCTCAGCCAGAAGGCTGGGGCTTCTGGCCTGGGACCACATGGCTGCCCCAGCGCCGGACACTCAGGCTTGGCGGGGTGGGGAGGGCAGGACAGGAGCTGCTGCGGAGTGCAGGGAAAGGCGGCCCCTTGCCCACCCCGTGTCCGGTGCTCCCTGCTGCCGTAGCTTGCAACCTGTGCGGGGCTGTCCTGAGCAGGCACAGGTAGCCCCACATGGGCTATGAGCAGCTGCAGCACAGGACGCTGGCCATGGGGTGGGCAAGGGGCTACTGTTTCCCCACATTCAGCACCAGCTTGTAGTCTGGCTCTGGGCTTGCCCATTGGGGCTGAGCCATGGTGGCACCAGCTACAGTTCCCTCACTTGCCACTCTGGGCAGCGTTTGCTGCTGCTGCCCGCCTGGAGCTTGTGCCATGGTAGACTGCAGTGCAGCTGCCACTGCTGCCTCTGTGTTGCCCAGCATGGGAGCTCCGGGTGGGCAGCAGCAGCCAACGCTGCTCGGCACAGCAAGCGGGGTGGCTGCAGCTGCTGCCACCGTGGCACATCCCCGGCGGTCAAGCCCAGAGCCAGTGCAGGGCCCAGGCTGGCAGTGTGGGCAAGTTACAAGCTGGTGCTGAGTGTGGGGGAAAAACGGCCACTTGCCCACCCTGTGGCCAGCACCTTGCACTGCAGCCAGTCGCAGCCCATGTGGGGTTGCCTGTGCCTGCTCAGGACAGCTCTGCACGGACTGCGAGTGGCTGCAGCAGGGAGCATGGGCCTTGGGATGAGGGAAGGGCCACTTTTCCCAGCACTTAGCAGCAGCCCCTTCCCTGCCAGTGAGCAGGGGGTTGGTGCTGTGCGCTGCTCCCTGCTTGTACTGCGGGCCTGGGGGGTACTGGGAGTAAGCAGGCACGGGAACAGAGGGCCCACACCGGTGTCCTGGGGCCAGTGCCAGCAGGGCCCAGAGCAAGGCAGCAGAAGTACAGGGGCCCGGCTGGCAGAGGCTCTATGGAGCCAGGCTAGCTCCCCCCTCTCCCTGCTGGTGCAGCCCAGCCAATCCACAGACCCCTGCTGGCCTGTGCCCCACTCTGGCCCCACTGGTGCTGGCCCTGGGACATTGGTCCCAAGACATTGGGACGTTAGTCCCAAGATGGTGACCAGGGGTGGGGAACCTGTCAAAGGGCAAGGCTACTCATGCGGACCTCAACAGCTTGCCAAAACTGGGTAAGTGGCCCTCTGCCCAAAATAATTGCCCGCCCCTGAATTAAGCTAATGCAACTGTTAGCAACACAAGAAAGATTGTAAATTCTTCACATTACACTTGAGTTCTAATACATCCCTGTGCAGTATCCCTTCAAAGTCTTGTTTTCAGTGAATGTGAGGAAAGGCTTTTGAAGGGGCAAGTCCCAGCAAACTGCAAATGAGTTTTAATCATGTTGGATGAGCACGTCGGCTAGCAGACTTTGTACTTTTGGTAAGAGAAGCATTCTTTCTTGCAAAGGTAAGTTAGATTATCTCTGAGTTCCAGTAACCTCAGATTTATTCAAGCTAAACACTGCTTGAAATAGCTATAAAGGGATTTTGCAAATGTAGGAATAGCAGAAATGGTCTACATCTGAATGCTACACAACCAAACCACCCTATATTTTGGCCAGTTCAAAACTTCAGTTAATCGGGCCTGATTAGCCTGTAACCCTTGCTGTCTAGGATGTGAAGAAGCTTGAGAGGGTGCAGAGGAGAGCCATGCACATGATCAGAGGTCAGGAAAACAGACCTTATGATGAAAGGTGGAGAACCATGGGACTCTTCAGCCTGGAAAAGCACAGGCTCAGAGGTGATCTGGTGACCACCTATAAGTTTATCAGGGATGCTCATCAGGATCTGGGGGAAAGTCTGTTCACTTAAGTGCCCCAAGCTATGATGAGATCAAATGGTCACAAACACCACCACCACCAATTCAGGCTGGACATAAGAAAGAACTTCTTTAGTGTCCGAGTCCCTGAGGTTTGGAGTAGACTGCTGCCAGAGGCGGTTCAAGCACCCACTTTGAATGCCTTCAAGACACATTTGGATGCTTATCTTTCTGAGATCCTATGATATCTGCTGACTTCCTTGCCCCTGGGGCAGGACTCAATGATCCTCTGTGGTCCCTTCCAGCCCAAATGTCCATGAAATCTATAATCTGTCATGTACTGTTACTGAGATTAATAGCTTACTGACATTAAGATGAATGAATGCAAACTGCAGAAAGGGATCTTGGAGTCAACTCCAAAATGAATCTAAGTCGCCCATGTGATGACATAATAAGTAAAGCTAACTGCGTTCTTTCTTGCATAAGTAGGTGCATCACAAACAGGTCTAGAGAGGTGATACTTCCTCTCTACGCAACATTGGTCAGGCTGCAGCTGGAGTACTGCTTCCAGTTTTGGGCACCGCACTTCAGGAGGGATGTGGATAAACAGGAAAGGGTTCAGAACAGGGCCACTCATCTGGCCTACAGAAGGACTGCAGAAAAAAACCCTACAAGGACTGATTGAGAGACCTGAACCTCTTCAGCCTCTGCAAGAGAAGGCTGAGAGATGATCTTGTGGCCGTCTACAAACTTATCAGGCGGGGAGAGCAGGAAGTAGGGGATACAATGTTTACCAGGGCACCCATCAGGGTAACTAGAAACAATGTCCACAAACTGAGGGAGAGCAAATTGAGATTGGACATTAGGAAAAAGTTCTTTGCAGTGAGGGTTGCCAAAATACAGAATGTGCTTCCAAGGGAGGTGGTGTTGTCCTTTTCCTTGGGGGCATTTAAGAGGAGATTGGAGAAACACCTGGCTGGGGTCATCTGACCCCAGCACTTTCCTACCCAGGGCAGGGGTCGGACTCAGTGATCTAATGGGTTCCTTCTGACCCTAAGAATCTGTGAAATCTATGAAATGCAAACAGTTACACTGGTTGAGATAAAATTGCGAAGTATTATATTAGATTTCTGAGCACAAAACTATAATGGCCTAGAGATGAGAGAGAAAAGGTCTGCTGTAACATAACGTTGCACAGAAAGGTAGCTAGCCATGTTAGTCTGAAGTCAGGCAGAAGACAGAGCAGAGTGGCCTTTAATAAATTAATTTAGAGAGGCATAAGTTAATTAGGTGCTTCACACATTCCTCTGAAGGTGAGAAATAAAACACTGACCCTTACTGAAGAAAGGTCAGGTGACTAAAATGATTATATAAATTCCACTTCTTGTCTAAGAATATATGCCCAATGACCACACTGTGGAAATTAATTCACTTAGCTCAGGACTATTTCCATTGAATTTTCTTCATTTTTATAAATATACTAGTGAATTGCCCATCAAGAGTGATGGACAGTGAGGAAGCAGGCAGGAGGGGACAGAGTGCCACCATCCATCACCCCACACTGCCACTGCCTCCCAGGAATGGGAGGGGATGGAGCGGGGCCAAGCTTGCATGTGGCAACCACTGCTGCTGCTCTGCATCCAGCCTACTTTCATCCCTGGAGTGGTGGCAGTAGCCACGTGCAAGCTTCCCTGGATGCGGGGGAGGGAGGGGGAAGCTTGCACGTGGTGGCCACCACCACCACGCACCGCCCTGCTCTGTCGTTGCTTTGGATGAAGCGGTGCCAGATGCGGGGCGGGGGAAGCTTACATGCATCTGCTGTCACCCACTGCCCCACACTGTCATGTTCCAGGAGCTGGGGCGGGGGAAGCTTGCTCCACCTTCCCCTCCACCCCCACCGCTAGCACCCTGCACTGTTGCCTCCAAGGAGCAGGACAGGGGGGCAGAGCTGGCCTCCCTCCCCCACTCCATCCCCTCCATCCCTGCTGCCATTACAGTACTCCGCCTCCCACTCCATCCCCTGCGGAGCACTCTGATTGATTGGTTGTTTCAGTAAGCATTGTGACTGGCTGCTGAGACAACCAATCACAGTGCTCCAAGAGTGTTTCAGACAGACACACAGGTGGATTAAGCCCTTTATTATATTAGAATTTTGGTTCTGATTATTTATTATCATGTATAGCTACTTACAGCTGTTCAAAGGGAATATAAAACCCTTTGGAAAGGGTAAAGAGGAGTTGGTAAATGGAGTCTGTAAAGAAGACTGGGATAAAGAGGAAGCAGAGAGGAGATGGTTGGAAGGACAGAGTTAACAGAATGTGGGTGTGGAGGGGAGAGGATGAAAATGGAGGTAATGAGGGTAGGAATATGGTTAGAAAGTAGGCCAAGAAAATGTATGAGACTCAGAGATGCCCAGGACAAATGACAGGGCCTGTGATGACCTTAGAAATGAGGACTAAAAATGGTGAAACGTAGCAGTGTTTTATAAAATTGCAGCTCTTTCTTCCCTATTACCCTGTTAATGGTAATTGGCCTAATCCAGGGGTGTCCAAACTTTTTGAATGTGGGGCCGGATCATGAACTCTTTATCACCCAGTGGGCCGGCAAGCCATATTAAGAGACCTCACAGGAAGTGGTATCACATCAGGAAGTGATTTCAAGTGACCTTTGACACTAATGAAGTTGCAAAAAGTGAAAATGAAATGGGTCTGGAAATGTGGTTTAAAATCCAAAATAAAAACAATATAAAAGCAACAATGAAATAATACCAAACACTTGACTAAAATAAACACTTTCACATAATGAATAATGAAAGAAGCATAATACAAGTTGACAGATCAAATGTCAAAAAGATATCAGCCAGAGTGGAAACTAATCAAAGATGGAGGGATGTGTCTCAGCAGGAGACACCTATGTGGCATTTTGCAGCCTCCGCTGCTTGCTGCCTTGCAGGGGGCAGGGAGGGAGGAGGGAGCAGGGACTCCTTAGTGCATCTGAGAGGCTGCAAGAGAGACTCACGGCTCAACTGGGCACGGCTGCAGGTGCAGCTGGACGTGGAGCGAAGAGGGGAGAGCTGCTGCAACACGTGGGAGCCCCAGTCTGGGCTCCTCCTCGTCCTCCCGACCACAGCCTCCCCGGGATGTGCAGGAAAGGTGCCCTCTGCTCTGCCACCCACCTCACTGCCCTGGCAGCTGCATGTGCCCACGCTGCCCCCCGCTCCCACCTCAGCCCTCTGTGGCTCCACTGCTTAGCCCTGGCCCCGGCCCCATGCTGCCGCCTCCATCTGCTTTCAAGGATGCCCGGTAAGTCGTCTGGGCACCAGAGAGTGCGTGTATGCCCAGGCCCCACTGTGGGGTGCTGCGAGCTGCGTGTGGGAACCTTGTCCCTTCCCCAGCCCTTCAGCAGCCATTAGGAAGCTGCTGAGGGGCTGGGGGAGGGACAACAGGTGGGAACAAAAGTAAACAGTGTTTACTTTCATTTCCCATCGCAGCACCTGGGGCCTCAGAAAACGGCCATATGTTGGACAAGCCAGGCCTAATCAGACCTGTTAGAGAACTTCAGGTAGAGGAGTGTTCAAGGAAAAACTAGAGGATTTTACATTTTAAAAAAACCAAACAAACTACTTTTAATCAATACAGATGTAACCTTGTCAAACACTACTGAGCTTTCTGTAACCTGGTAGCTACTGAGCACTCTGCCCATCCCAGATCTATCCAAACTAATCTGCTCTTAGCTGCTGAAGTTTTCTGGGCTGATCACCCTTAATCAGCCCTGTGTCCATGGCAACAAGTAATGACCTGGAAATTAAGTTTCTAGCAGCTGACCATGTGACATCATAAAGCCATAAAAGACATCACTAATCATCAACTGCTTTTGCATTCAATCTCTTTGCTTGCTTTTAGGATATCCTGACAGTTAACAGATAGTGAAATGATGATAGAGTATCTCCTT
Organism: Caiman crocodilus; assembly: GCA_030014935.1. Classification (NCBI taxonomy): domain Eukaryota; kingdom Metazoa; phylum Chordata; order Crocodylia; family Alligatoridae; genus Caiman; species Caiman crocodilus. The sequence goes on from JAGPOW010001296.1 coordinate 57,756,540, forward strand.
AAGCTTTTCTTGGTCTGACAAGTGGCTGAAACAAGCAAAGACTGTATATTTCACTATCTGTTACTTAGTGTGTCTTCATTTCTTTAGTGCTGTGGTAAGCATGTTTGTTATTACCCTGAAATAGAATAGTTTTCTGATAGCATACTGTTAGGTTAACAATAATTTGGATTATTAAGAAGTATTAGCTTTGCA
>JAGPOW010001296.1:57756831-57769954 GCA_030014935.1 Caiman crocodilus
AGGCAGAATGATAGCTAAGCCTTTGCTTGTGTCAAGTAATCATTTTAACTGTGTTAAGCATTTTCTGAGTAAAATGCAGCAAGTGAATCTGTGTCTGTGTGCTATAAAATCAGCTACAGCAAGGAACAAGATAAGACAAAGAAGCCATTGTTCTAAGTACAGCGATAGTGTCCTTAAGAAGTACATACCACTGCAAGTTCTTGCTAATGTATCATAATGTTACTGTTACTTAACTTTCAGCTTTTAGAAAGTGCTAGTTCAGATTAATAGAAATATGCTGTTATGAAGATCTGTGAAGCACCGCCCAAGTATTGCTTTTGTTAATCCTGTAGTCTTGCCTTGTTGTAAAAAGTATAAAGGAACGCCCCACCCTTTAGGGGGGCCATTTTGCCTCTCTGCTGGCTTAATGGTCATTGCTTGGGCAAATATACTGCAGTAAAACTTTAGCCATGTTGTCTGGTTCCTATGCAGCTAGACAATGAACCCCAGGGAGTTTTCTCCCACCACACTGCTGTTTCTGTATCTTGCTGTTGAATTAAAAAAAAATTTATACATGCTTGTAGCTTTGAGTTGATTTATGTATTTACATTTGCTATTGTTGGGAGGAATTATGGATATTATATGAAAAACAAGCTGTTTATTTTATAAACTTTAGTATTTCTTAGATTCATAGAAAGCAGAAATGGCCTAATGCAGCCCCTCTAGTCTATTCTTCTTTCCTGTAGGTGGTGCATTTTTACCAGTTTATCAGACTCTGTTCTTGAGAGACCTGGGCCTTCATGCAGGTTTTTAATTTGGTAACCACAGTATTAGGCTCGTCTTAGCCTCCACATATTATGCTTCTACCTGCTGCTGCTTCTGTTTTCATAAGGAGCCAATAGTACTTGGTAATTTGGTAAAAATAAAGCCTTTCTGTAGAACAGAATTTTTGACCAAAAATGTGTTTGATTTTGTCCTTTGTTGTTGCTGTGTCTTCTTATTCATGGCTGCCACCATCAATGAAACCAATACTGTGTAGATGGCACCTGATTTCTCCTGTTTTTTCTTTTTTTTTGAGTTGGGGAAAATCATACTGGGTGCCTGCTGTCCAGTTTCAGCATAATAATATGTAGAAAATCTACCTCTTTGGGTTAGCACTCTCGAACCTCTTCCAGAACGATTTATGGGGAATCTGCATACCTCTTCAGCAGATCTTGACAAGTTTTGAAGGTTATCTGGGTGAGAGAGTGTAAGGGAATCATCACCTTCTCTGGAGATGACAATACATCATTAATATTACCTGCAAGGCCTACTGTTTTATGGTGATGTCCTGAGTGACATGAATTTCAGAGATTCCCATAGGGTTGATATCATGGGATGATATAAAAGATTAGAGACCTGAAGACGCAAAGAATTGTGTTTCCTCTTGTACATCTAAATGGCTGCTTTCTAGCTGTCTGTCTGGCCATTTTTTACCTGTCCTGGTAAATGTGGATATGTAGATCAAGCATGTGTAGGAGGTCTGGGTAGGTACACCGCCATGTGTTTGCATACTAGAGTGTAAATTCCAGGAAAATGAGGGGGTGGAGGTAGAGAAGCCTATATTTTAGTCCTATGAATAGTTTAAACATTTGAACAAGAAGTTGGAGACACAAGTAATAGTTTCAACTCCAAAGGATTTAAATGCTCATCTCTGTAACTTCTGTGTCCAGTGTGCTGACTACCACTCCGCAAGTCAGTCATTATCCAGACTCTTCTCTGGTGCTCCTTTTGCAACTGAACTTAATATTTAATGGTCATTGCATAAAATTAATGAAAATAGTGCATTAGAGAAGTTTTTTCCTTAATCACGAGCAAAACTCAGAGTGAAATGTTCCATTATCTGCCTGGTAGGCTGAAAGGAGAATGTGTTGCATTTGAGAGCTTGTCTAACTTTATCCCAACTATACAGTTAAAGGTATCACCCTAAGAAATCCTTACTTCTCCTATTCTTTGTGTATCATTCACGAAATTGAGATAATATTTTCAAGATTTTAAAACATTTTAATTTTTTTATAAAAGAACAATGCATAATTTATTACCATGTGTTACTGCTGTAATATTTTGATGGGACATTTGAAGTATTTTCTTCTTGCACCATTTTCATCTCTCACTGCTGCTTCTGAAAATTAAAATCTCAGGGTCTCTCTCTCTCAAAAAGAATAGACACCATGTTCTAAAATTCCTTTTATAAATCTTAACATTGTCAACAATTAAAAGGAGCAAATGTAATCTCTTTGAATTATGTATTATTTCTTTTATTCAAACTGTGCCTCTGTAAACATGTTAAAACAAATAGGAACAAGAAAAGGTGACACAAAATTTGTATACAATAGGTATTCAGCCAAATATGGGAATGTTAAGGAGAGTGCTAATTTTAGGCTCTTTAAGAATGAGACATATTAGCTGTATTCTGTTGGTAAAAAGGAATGTGCCTGTCTAATATTCAGAAGAGGCATCTTTTCAGTATCTCTTTTTAATTTTTTATTTTTAATCTCCTGAACTCTAAAAAGGGAACTTTGTTAATAGCACAGCAGTTGCTGACATGGAATGGCACTATTTTAGAAAACAGAAGAGTATTAACACCTTGGTGTTCTCTCCAATGGACTGTCACTCTGAATTTTAAAAAAATTACTATAATATTGACTGCTCTTGACATGTTCCTAATTAAGAAAAAGAAAAAAATCCCACTGATGAGAGAGGTGATCATTAAACTTATTGTGAGATCCAAAATTGGGACCAAGCAACTTTTTCCCAGACAGTCTATAAGAATAAAACAAATCTTCTTCCTAAACTGTATGTCACCGTTAAGTGACAAATTGCAGTTTGATTTTGTCTTCTTAAACTGGTTAGTGATCTTGAGCATTTAGGCTTTCATCTGTCCTTACTGTAATAACTGAAATCTAATGGTTACTTGACTAACCTGTTGATAATCCAGGGTAGATACAATATTCCCAGTCCCTCCTTTTGTTGATAAACTGAATCTTAATAATGATTTCTTATGGATATCCAAGGGAGAGAGTCCGGGTTCACTTTTCTATTGAAAGGTGCTAGAATGGCTAAACAGATGACTCTTAAAACCTATTCCACATTCCTGAGAACAATGGACAACTGGCCCAGATGTCATGGAATATCATTACATTGGTTGGACTTCTTGTGTCCAGAGAAACCCTGGATGGGAGAACATTCTAAGAAAGCTTAATACAACATCACCTGTCAATGAGAGAGTGGCAATACAGAGTAAGATTTTAAACAGAATACACATACACACAGTATCTCAAGTAGCTGGGGGGTATACAGAATAAAAATCCACAGAGAGTAACCTAAGATACAGGGTTTATATCACAAGCATGTTGAATATACCAGGGAGAAGACACAGTGTTCAGATGTAGTTAAATATCCCCACTAAGTTCATCTGATGAACCATGTTGGTTATTCAGGGTCCTTGATAACTTCTAGCCAAGTTAATCTGAGAAGGAATTGTTCAGAATTAGCTCAGTGTCACAAAGTCCCTTCTACGCTTGATCAATAAAATGTCACCAGGTAGATGGAAGAGCTGAAAAAAGTGTCAACATTGATGAAGACCTTTCTGAAACACTGGAAGTTGCTAGGACCAGCAGCGACTCTGGTGGCTTAGATGATCCCAAATTGGGCCAGCTCATGCAGTTCCAGATGACTGAAAGCCTCCCATGGACAGATCACCGTGATATCTGCAAGGGAGGAGGAGAAAAACAGGGCAAGATCATTACACCTCACACACATTGCTGTTTGTTCATAGGACTGGGCAGCCTAATTTACTTTATACTTCCTGAGGTAGGAGCAAGGAAAATGGGCTTCCACTTAAAGACTTGGCAGACAAGCGAGTTCTTCCAGTCATATATGTCATCTCCTACAACTCTGAACAAGATCAATGATCTTGCATGGTATTATAGCTGAATCAAAACCAACCAATTGTCCTTATGATCTGGTATCTCATCTTCAGTAATTGATAACTAGATCCAGAAGCAGATGGGGGTGGGGGATGCAGTGGTGTGGTTACACCCCAATTTGATTCTTGATTCTTGCTCTACCCAAACTTTAAAAACCAATTCCCTGGGCCTGGAAGAGGCAGAGACCTTTCTATTTAGGCAGCAGTGAGGGAGTCAATTGACTTCATGGATCACTATCATCTTCCTGATTCCAGCTAATCTCCTTCCACTCCAAACATGCTAATAGTTTCATAGTTGGTAGGATCAGAAGGGACCTGAGCAGATCATCAAGTCCAACCCCCTGCCATGGCAGGAAAAAGTACTGGGGTCAAACGACCCCAACAAGGTGTTCATCTAACCTCCTCTTAAAGATCCCCAGGGTAGGAGCCAGCACCACTTCACTTGGAAGTTGGTTCCAGATCCTAGCCGCCCTGACAGTGAAGTAGCACCTCCTGATGTCTAGTCTGAATCTATCGTCTGCCAGCTTGTAATGACCCTCTCCTTTTTAAGGGTCTTAGCATTCCACTGGTTAAACTACCCTTTCTTCTTCAGTTGCACTGCCTGTTAACCAGTAATGTCTCTATTTCACAGCTGTTCAGACTTTTAACTCTAGCTAAAAATCTTAACTAAGGTGTAATAATATTAACTAGGCTTCAGTCCCTGATTCGATTCAGTGGAGATTTGTCCCAATTTCAATGGCCAAATCTCCAAATCCAAATCAAATCAGAGGACCCTTTAATCTTTCTAAATCGAATTGGAACCTTCAGAATCAATTTGGAAATTTGGACATAGAGACAGCTTTTAATGGTTTTTCTACATGCCTCTAGGTAGCAGGTGGTTTGTGAGTGTTGCGATGCTGGGGCACATGGAATGTCTCAGGAGCATGAGGAGCTCCCCAGCATGCTCAACAGCAGACCTGGAAGTGGACCAGAAGCACTTCCAGAAGCACTTCTGGTCCACTCCAAGTCCGCTGGGGAGCATGCTGTGGCTCCCACCCCGCTCCTCCCTGGCTTGGCGACTGGTGCCTCCTGGGTCTGAGGGGGGCACCCGGTGTCGCCCTGTGGCTGATTGCTGAGCCAAGGAGGCACGGGGGAGTCCTCCAGCATGCTCTCTGGCAGACCCAGAAGTGGACTGGGAGCACTTCTGGTCCTCTTCTGGGTTTGCCGCCGAGCATGTGGAGGGCCCCCCGTACTCCTGTGGGATGCTCCATGGGCCCCAGCATCACGGTGATCATGAGCTGTGCCTGCTACCTCAAGGTATATAGAAAAAACTTTTAAAGCTGTGTCCATGTCTGAATCACTGATTCTCCAAATCCGCATCGAATCTTCAGATTTGGATTCAGCTGAATCGAATTGGGGATGTGATTTGATTCATTGATTCAGATCAGGGAATTGAATCAACAAATACACTCAGGGACAGTGATTCAGGCTGAATCCAAATCAAAAAGAGCCCACTTTGCACACCCCTAATATTGACTCAGGTGTAGTCAAACTGACACCAAATATTAGAGACACTGTCAAAATGCTATATCTGAAGAAGAGAAGTATATTTAACTATGGCTACAGGACTAATGACACATTATTATTTGACTATTTTGATTGTTTTTATCTGCTTTATTTTTTTTAAATTAACATATTCTCTAGCAAATTAGTGCACGTTCCAATAATTACATTTTACATTTGTTTTGATTTTAAACTGATCATATTAGTAAAGCTTCTAGTTTAACCGGAGAAAAAGGTGTTATGTTGTATGTGATGATGTACTACACCATCTGCACCCCTCCTTTTTAAAATCTTAGAACCACCTGTGACTAGATCTGTGTAAATGACTCAAAAAATGTTTCTAATTATTCAATTTACTTTTCATTCCTTCTCTTTTGTTTTCAAATTGTCCATGGCCAGAGCTGTTTTGACCAGTTGCAGGGTAACATATAATGTGTTTCTGATTCCCAACTGGGTGAATGTAACTCCTAGAATTTGAGATTCTGGTGGGAATATTAACAAGCAACAATTTGAAATGCACTTTCTGTGACTTCCCTTCATTATTGGTATAGATTTTTTCTGTGAACATCCCTGCTGGGTAAATAATTTGCATGAATATTTACAGAAAGTAAACGCAGAATGAGCACATTCACATTGGAGTGAAAATATTTAAAAATTCATATAAATGTAGTGATTTTTTTCATAATATTTTCCTAGTCCAATAGTTCATTTCATAGTTGATTACTATGACAGAAAATTGCACCTGGCCAGTCCTACAGTACTATAGCATGAAGGCAAAGAAAGAAGATTAACACCAGATTGTAACAGATATTCCTATAAATAATGAATCATGACTGATTGTTCTTATAACAAGAATAGTAAAAGAACAATATTCCATATGCCTACCTGTTCCAAGTCCCTCCATGCCTGGAATATCATCCCCAAACCTATGGGAAAGGACAACACAAGTAAGGTGGAGCTTGAATAGAACCTGAAAAGAAAGCTAGCTCTCAAGGATTTTCCAAATGATGGGAGACAGAGGCCTAGAAAAAGGGGAGCTGCTCGGTTCTTTTGCTCCTGTAATGTAAGAGCACAAGATCAGCACCACAGGTGAAATAGTAGCTCTCATTAGTTCTTCACTGTAGAAGGAAGGGGAAGATTGTGCAGGACTTCCCTAGGAATAACATGGTATAGCAGGTTTGTTTCAAAGTTTTTTCCTACTGAGTTCCATGAAGAACTTGGTGCACAGTTACTGCATTCATATGTAAGAAGTGTCAGTACCTGTATGATTTTTCCCTCCTTGAGAACAGATCCTGCCTCCTCAGTGTTTCTGTGCAGTCAGGATGCATATATGAAAAGGTGGATCAAATCAATTAGAAGCGCACTACATGGCCTGTGACTAGCATATGTGAAGGGTTGCACTGCTTTCATTCAGCTCCTTAATGCACTTACCCTTTCACTCCTTTCTTAGGAGGCTTGCTCTTGAACTGTCTTGTCTGTCTTTGCTTGAACTTGGGAGGCCCCTTGCGTGGTGTGGTGGGACCAGATGATGCTGGTATCTCTCCAGGAATTAGGGTGGTCTTTTCACTCATTTTGGGGTTGCTGTGTGCAAGGACAGTCCTCTTTCACAGTTTTCTGCCTGTAAGACAAATGCAGAAAATGAATGAAGGGAGCGTACCAAATGTATAACTCCTAGATACCATCAGCTGGTGAAGGGACCAAAGAAAAATCATAGCTGTAGCTAGAGCCTAGAAATCAAATAGAAGGCTTGGAATAGGACTGAAACATCTGCAGTCATACTTGCTAGGATTAGAATGGGAAGTCTTTGTGTTCGAAAGCATGTACAAAGCAGCTGGGGACAAAAAGAAATTTATTTTCATAGTATGATATTGCACAATGACCTGCTGGGAGACGGAAGGTTATGTCTTTGGCCCAAGCCTTTATTATTGGCTAGCTATGGGGTCAGATTGCTAGGTCAGAGGTCCCAACTGTCAGTTGTGACAGAGTAGGAAAACTAATACCAATAGAGCTAGACAACAGGTTTTCTCTCATATGACATTTTTTTTATATTTATTTTTTATTTACAGATTAAGCATGCATCTATTTGTAGCCACACCACTCTAAGAAAAAGTTTATAATCATTTAGAACAGTTGTTCCCAACCTTTTTCATACTGCAGACCAGCACGGGAGCAGGATGGGGTACATGGAGCTGGCTGCCTCCCTAATGGGGCTGTCCTGCTGCCCAGCTTTAACCCCACACATGACTGTCGGGGTGGAAGCTGCTCACCCAGGTGCACAGATGGGGGTCCAAGCAGGCAGCTCATGCCATGACCTGGCAGTCAACCCTTCACAGCCTGGTACCAATCTGTGGTCCGGTGCTTGGGAACCTCTGATTTGGAATATTAGGGCAATACAGAATATCATCTTCCTGGGGAAATAGTAGAGACCACCCCAGATATTTAAAATTGGATTGTAAGGCAGTTCAAAATATCATTTGGGAACAATTATTCATTGCTTGCAATGTGGGGAAGCAGGAATAGGTTGAAGGTTCAATATATGTTTTCCATTTGTATGAGTTCAAGTGCTTATGTGCAGTGGCTTTGTATACTTTATTACTGTATATTTATCAAGCCTGAACTCTACTCTATAAAAAGAAAATAAGGTTAATAACTACCAGTGTGTGGGTCTCAGTATTTATAGTCTGTACTTGGCATACTGTAAACATGGGTAAAGAACTGTTTGGCCCCTGTTGCCCCTTAGGGCATGGAGGCCTGAAAAGGACATATATTCCATTGAGTGGCATCCAGAGGACATCACTTCTCTTGCCTCAATTTGTAGGGCTCCTACTTCTATATTCGAGGGTGCCATAATTCCACTCCCAACCAGATACAGATCTCTGATATCTGTGTCTAATAAGGGGGTCTCAGTTATTTTAATAGATCTGATGCTGATTAGTGTACACCATAAGTAACACAATGGCTTTTATATACAAGTTCCCTTATAGAAAAGATATTTGACTATCATCTCCCCTCTCTTTAATCATACCTCTCCCTTCTCTGCTCTCAGTGGTTATTACTTAACTCCTACCATAAGTCCTTCATTTACTGACAAATGATAGAATTAGCTTTAAAGTTGTGGTGCTGAGGGTTTAACCCTCAGCACAGTAACAGTGGCATAATCCCAAGTATCATCACCCCAGTGATTCTAAAGACCTTAAAAGAAAAATCTTAATTTTCAAACTATAAATGCCAGCAAAGATCTGACAGCATTGTCTCAGATTTAAATCACTGCCTGTTTGAGAATGAGGGAACTGTTTGCAAGACTATCTGAAATGGCTATAATGCCTTCCTTAAAAAAAAAACAACAAAAAACTAGAGAGGAGAAGCGGGAGAAAAAAACCAAACAAATCTGAAGTGCAAGAGGGAAGAACACATTTTAGCATTTCCATTTAAACTGTGTCAAGACCGGCATACCACATGGTTTTTTGATATGGTGTTATCACGTCCAAAACCATGAGCTTCTATGCGAGTCCTAAGTGAACTCCTAAGCAACTCCTAGGGCCCCCTGCTAGCCAGAGCTGCTCTCACCTGACTCAGTATGCTGTAGCCCTGGGTGCACGTGTAAATGCAATGTCAGGGAGCAATAAACTCTAATGCTATATGTGCCAGAGTTTATGGCTTCTCATTAATTGCACATGAAGATGCATCCCCTCCTGCTGCAATATGCTACACAAGAGATCAAAGAGTTGTAGCCATCCCTAAGGAAGAGACGAGTGAGTTTGCAGCTGCAGCCAGGAGCAGTCTTGAAATGTATATATGCTAGACCAGTGGTTCTCAACCTTTTTCGTACCAGGACCCATCTGTAAACATGATGTACAGTTCCAACCTTGTAAATAGTTTAGTTTAGGTAGAAAACAGTCCCCTGGCCCTGCCAATGCCCTCACCCCCAACCCATAGCTCCCCATCCCACCAGCCTGCTGGTGCCCCTCACACCTGACTCACTGTCCCCCGCCTGCTCCCCCATCTTGAGGCACACTGTGTCCCCAGCCAGCTGTTCTGTCTATACATGTGCTTAAGTGCAATAATTTATTGTGCTAACAGATACCACTTATATCTGATGGGACTATCTAGCAGTGCAGTAAATAAGTCTACTGTACCCAATTGCCCTGAATGTGTACACGGTTATGTCTTACTGTGCAACAAATTAGTCTGCTGATCAGTAAAGTGTCTCATGTAGATACATCCTTAGTTCCTTAACCACAAAACCATCCTTCTTCCCAGAGGATGTGCTATATAAAAGACTTGCAAAGATTTAAGAAGCTGGCTGCTTTGCACAAATGTTACCCCTTGAGTATTAAAATTGTACCTCATGGTATATAGGGGCTGTCTCTGCCTAAATCCATGGTTACAGCATTAGGCACCATCCTGAAAAGCAACAGTAATCAATAGAGCATGCAGTTACGAGAAGCAATGAGTTGATATGCATGTGTAGTCACTAGCCACAGGACAGCTCTAAACAGCTTTGATTCACCTTGTAAGAATCAGAGTGTGGCTGGTGACTCCTTTCCCTGGCCACCTCCAGGACAATGAAATTCACCACACTGGTTAAAAATGCTGATTTAAAATTTCAAATGCTATGTGAAAACCCCCCAAAAGACTCCAGAGGAGCAGCTGTGATCAATGACCTCGCAGTAATATTGCTGTCTCATTTATAGAGAGGCTACAAGGCTGGCAGTGAGTACTACACTCCAGACAGACCAGAATGCACTTGAGAATCAGCATCTCCTTGACCCTGAACTTCATTCTGGAGGAAAAAGCAGGTACTAGGAAGGCTTAATCTCTGGGCTTCACTTTGACACTGCCATTGTTACACTACTCAGTCAGCAGAGGGTATTTTCCATCTTGAAAAAGGCAAAGTGAAGGTGAAAAGGGATCTTTGATTGTGGTTCAGAGATCATTTCCCCCATACTATCAAATCTTCCCTAGTCCCTGTGTCTGTGACTAATTTCTCCTGAACACCACAGGACCAAGGAATGGTGCTGTAGTCCAGGACTCACCAAAGAAGTGGATACATACAGCACAGCCTTCCAGTCATGTTTTCTGGCCCTCTTCAATTGGTCTAGAAGAACTAGTAAATCGACTAAGAAAATTAGCTATGAATTCCAGTCCTTTTCCAATAAAGGCTGAAAGGCTCTCCATCTTCTGCATCTTCTCTTATACAGAGAGAGGCTGCATCCAACAGCATCTTTTCTCAACCAAGATTAACTTTTGTTTAATGACCTTTCTTGTGTCTTAAATTCTAAATTTTACCCAATACCTGGTAATATGCTTATCTAGATTATGTCACATGACATCTTGCCTCACCCCAAGCTAATCCCCCTCCTACCTTTCTTAGTGTTCCCACGTGCCTTCTTTTTAATCCTCTTTCCTCATGGCTTTAATCTCTGATCTTGTATGATCAGATTCCTTGACAGACAGCCTAGACAAGTAGCATGATCTTCTTTAGAGCAGTGACAGATATAGGTTTAAGGTAAGCTGTGTCAGAAGCCATCAGACACAGACTATTCCATGTGTGTTGCAACCTTCAGCGGTGCTCCCAAAATGGAAGGTACTGGATCCACGTGAGTTGTGGTCATCCTTACAATAATTGTCTTTAAATTATATATAGTCTCTGGTAAATATGTTCTTGCTACTACATTCCCTCCACAAATTAATTCAGTCTCGGGTACGTTTCCTTGTGTATTGCTGTGACCTTCATTGCAGCAATGCTTTAGCTACTCAATTTAGTAACCAGTATCACACAAGGTTGCAGATAAAGGAGAGAAGACCCACAGCTCTAAATGTCAGCTGTTTGAACTGGCTACCTAGGTATATATTATGAATATTTCCAGCCTCAGCCATGACTGATGCCCATATCCTATAGCTCTGAGTTCTCAGGCTCTTTTCATTAGCAATGGTTTAAAGACCAAGGATAAGCAAAGAGAGGATACTCTTGAAAAGAAACATAACTGAATCTAGTTTTAAGTGGAGCTGTATTCTTGTTGCATCCTCCTTTCTGGAAATGGCAGGCAGCTCCAACGCATCTTGCCATGGTTAAATTGTGAGACTAGAACACATCCAGCTGGCAGGAGGATATAGGGTATATAATCATACTCAGGATAGGGGTATCTAACAATGTGGGCTTCCTCATATTTGTGCCCCTCAGATACCAAATGATGACGTGTGTGCAAGATACTGCCACATCAAGTCCTGGACTACAATGGTGTCCTTACCACAGTTCCCTGCAACCTTCCTTTTACAAGCCTGCCTTCCCAGTACCCAGGTACTAACCTGGGTTCTAGCCACAAAAAGGATTAAACAAATTCCACAATGGCCAGCCAGTAGTGCAATCCCACCAGTCACCAGCAGACATACTAAGGAAGAAACTGCTTCCAGACTGATGAGCCTCAGAAGCAGACAACCCCACAGCACTTAACATCTGCTTTTGTCAATGAACCTGACACTAAACGAAGAGCTTTACAACATTACACAAGAAATACAATTTCTCCCTTCCTAGCTGTTGCAAGTGATTCCTGTAGGGCTTTTCTAGCCACAAAAATCTAATTTAGTCATGTTGGGTTTCATTGGACTTTTCCTAATCTCAGTTTCTGAGCCAATCCTCATTTCTTTCCTCCTCCCCATGTAGCTGGGGTACAGAGAAGTTATAGGTAACACTTACAGTCAAGAATGCTCCTCTTGGAGATCATTAAATCACCTGCCTTCTGGATGAAGAGAAACATGTCTCCAAGCAGCTCCTCCACTCAATATACCCTACTATCAGGTGACATCACAGGGTGAAGCACCAATCACAGGCCATTCATCCTAGGAGGAGGAGTAAACATCTTTTGACAGCTCTGATCCTGGCTTTACTGAAGGTTCAGCTCAGGGGAGGTTTAAAGGCATTATGTTCCCTTTAGGGAAGGGTGTTTGGTTTCATGGCTTCAACAAGAAGAGAGAGCTTTGTTTATTTAAGCCCCTATGATGACATTTCTACATGATCTTTAGGAAGCAAGATTGAAGATGACAGATCACCAATATCCTGGAACACAAGCCTGTACAGCCCCTGAAGTGCCAGGAGGAAGGGAAGGGATGGAAATTATCAATTAAACTTCACCCACAATTCTACAGAAATTTTATATTTCCAGCAAACTCATTGGCAATGCATTAGTGAACAATGAGGCCTTCAATATGGTATCCTATCCCATACTGGTGAACAAGTTAAGAGGCTGTGACTTAGAAGACTACACAATCTGGTGGGTGGTGAATTGGCTAGAGGGTCATACCTAGAGAGTCGTAGTGGATGGGTCGGTATCAACCTGGAAGGGTGTGGGCAGTGGAGTCCTGCAGGGCTCAGTCCTTGGACCGATACTCTTCAATGTCTTCATCAGTGACTTGGACAAGGGAGTGAAGTGTACTCTGTCCAAGTTTGCGGATGACACAAAATTGTGGGGAGAAGTGGACACGCCGGAAGGCAGGGAACAACTATAAGCAGACCTGGACAGGTTGGACATATGGGCGGAAAGCAACAGAATGCAATTCAACAAGGAGAAATGCAAAGTGCTGCACCTAGGGAGGAAAAATGTCCAGCATACCTACTGCCTAGGAAATGACCTGCTT